>OU892286.1:13468974-13972588 GCA_917834065.1 Ceutorhynchus assimilis | reverse complement strand
AACAACAACAGAAGAAACCGCTACACAGCAGCCCGACTCCAAAAAGGTGCCCTCAATCATACTCAGGGATAAAGCCCAGTACAACCAGGTCGCCAAATTTGCGAAAGAAACAAACATCGAGATAACCAAGGCCTCAGCTACCGAAGAGGGAGTACGCATATTCCCAACCACTTCAATAGATTACAGAAACCTAGTGTCATTTAGGATCTATTAAAGTGCCATACTATACGTTCCAGCTCCTTGAAAACAAACTACTCCATGTGGTTTTCGAGGGAGTTCTGGAAACCAGGTCCACGGATTGCATTAAATCCGAGCTAGAAAAACTGGGTTACCACCCAGTCGCCGTCACCAGGTGGTTCAGGAATACCGGGGCAAAAAAGGGGCGCCCCATGCGATGCGTCCTAGTGCTACGGCCCAGAAACGAGAAGGACATTTATAACAACATAGTCACGCTAAACAGAATCACAATCCGTTGTTACGGTTGAAATTTGAAAGTAGTTGGGTTTCCTTGCCCTTGCCATTGGCTTACATTTTTTTACATACATTTGGAATTGGTTTTGGGGCTATTTTGAGCTCCCTAGTTTGACAGTCAAGTTCTGGATATTTTCCTATATTATTTGGGCTGCTCGTGGGTTGTTGCCCTTGTTTTGTTTCCAATATTTGTTTTTAATTTTATTAATTATCCTTTGTTGACATGCAATGGAATTTCAAATGTTGTGACAGACAGGGTCCGCTGATTGATTTTTCATTTCGAGAGTACGAATGATAACCACTCCAGGCGATTCTCGATGCGTTCGGATCGCGAACTTTGAGTTCCGAATCGCGAATTTTGAGTTCCACTCCATCTTGTTCTTGGTAGAGACGCTCGGCGAGTCGGTAGAACCAACCTTCAGTCTGGGGTACTCGGGGGTTGGGTAACAATAATTTTTAGTGTCAGGAATTTGTCAGCGTCCGGTGTCTGCGCATTTGTTGGTGGGAAGTCATATGTTCTAATCTAAAATAAGCAATAAGTAACGCCTGATTTTTGGTTCGCTATCTTTGTCTGTCTCGTTAATCTTCCAGATTTGGTCCCAGTCCATAGAAATGTTCTTTTTGCTGTCTGGATAGTTGCCAACTGAAAATTTTCGTGGTTTATTTGTGATTTTGGCAGTAATGGAAAATTGGTCCCCAAGTAATTTATTTGGCAGTACCGGTTTCCGGTGTGTTTTGGGGTATATGTTGCTAGCGTTCTAGCAAGAGGGACTTGGTTCGATCTCTTGGTACTGAACCCTCAACGAGAAAACAAGGCCTCCAGACATCAATTGAAAAGTTAGAAATTTTTACCCTTGTTTTGGGGATGTGATGGTGTCCGGATAGACGTTTGAAACCCTCAGACTTTGGAGATAGTTTTCGTATAGTTATCTGTGGGTTTCTGGGCTGTATCTGGCGATGTTAGTTATGGCCGAGTTAACACGTCATTTCTCCATCGGCAACCATTTTTGGCATCAGTACATTTTCAACACCCTCCTATCGAGGTAAGTTATGGTATCTATTTTTGTTGTTCTTTGTGTGTTCTTTAAGGGTGTTTTTCCTGGGGACTTAACCGAGCAACGTTATCCTGTTGGATAGCTGGGCCTTGAAACGTGGTACTGATGGTACTTGGCTTTGTAGGCCATCAACTACTTGGCCTTTTGAGGCTGCTTACTCACCTGAATCCTGGATAGAGAACCGTGCTGGCTGACTTAACAACTGGGGAATTTGGAAATTGACAATTGATTATCAAACACCCTGGATCGAAGCTTATTGAACTCAGCTAAGTGCTTTAATAGTTTGATTTAACCTGGTCATT
Organism: Ceutorhynchus assimilis; assembly: GCA_917834065.1. Classification (NCBI taxonomy): domain Eukaryota; kingdom Metazoa; phylum Arthropoda; class Insecta; order Coleoptera; family Curculionidae; genus Ceutorhynchus; species Ceutorhynchus assimilis. The sequence goes on along the minus strand of OU892286.1, from coordinate 13,970,760 downwards.
ATTGTCTCAACGAGTCTTGGCAATTTATGGCGGAATGTTTTGACTAATGTCTCATTGAAGGTTTTAATTGTCGGAGTTTAACCTGAAACTTGACTACCTAGTCGAACCAGGTTTGCATCTGTTTGCATTGATTTTTAATTGCCAAGACTGTTGAGTCAAATTTTTTTTATTATTTATGAACCTTTGGGTAATTAGGTGAATTTATTGGTAAGAGCCTCATGTAATTGGTTAGTACTTAAACTCATTTGTTAGGTGACCTCGCGGCCAACTACGTATCACTAAAGAATTGAATTGAATTTAATAACTTTAGCAAATAGTTAGGTTCAAAGTTTCTAATGGTTCAATATCTGAATTGAATTTATTAACTTAAGTAAATATTTAGGTTCAAAGTTTCCAAGGCTCAATAGGGTTAGATTATGAACCATTTGGTAGACTGAGTAGTTTTGAGGTTTATCGATAATGTGGATTGTTAACCATTTGGTAGATTAAGCGTAGTTTGGGTTAGTTGGACGATCCTCCTAACTGACTTCATTAAATGATTTGATGAAATTGTAGAATGTTGATTGTTTGTTGGTTTGAAGTAACTTTCCAGGTGATTTTGATTTCCAAGTTTATTTTATCGGTACCTTGGTGGCGCTCTGGGTATTTTCCTTTTAGGTAGAAGCTGGAGAATTGAGAAGAACCTCTCAAGCCCACTCGATTGAGCTACTGGGTAGGTAAGGCCATTTTTTCTGGGTAATTTCAGAAATTGGTAGTTTTCCTGGCATTTCTTATTTGAAATCGTAACTCTACATTTTGAAAACATAACACTACTTATTGTTTTTCACTTCTTTGAGTTGTTTAAATGTAGATACTGCGGCAATTTATTAAATTCTCAGATTCTAATAAAAAATGGCTGTTTACAAAAAAATTATATTGAAGGTGGAAGACGAAAACAAAGTTTCAACAATTGGTAAGGAAAAGGAAAACTAATTTCACTATAATTTTCACTTATTAGATATGCAATGCTCTTATCTTATGACCTTGGTCTAATTATTTCTGGTTGGATGACCCTGTACATTGTGGAGATATTCTATGTTTAATGTCTAGGTTCAAGTCAATAATTATAATATTAGTCCCGTTCTGTTTATCGAGCATGTTAATCAAGTAGGCAAGTATATAATTTATATTTGAGAAAACTCTCTGTTTGCTGTCTTGTAAATAATTTCTTCAAAATAGAAAATAGGAATGTTAAAATCCATACTGAAATAAGTTGTTTCAAAAGGACAAGGGTACGAAGCAGGTACCCAACCAGGGATTTGAAATAAGTTGATTCAATAATTATTGACTTAAACCTAGACAATAAACATATAATTTTTTCATAACATACTTAGGTTTTATTTGTTTTTTATTAGTACTCAAAGGCCAAACTCAAGCAGTAGTAGAAGCAGGAAGCATTGGAGAGACAATTGAGGAAAAGCTCATTGAACTAGTGCAGGATAGGCCACCTCTATACAAATCCAAGTTGCCTATAGCACAAAGAACTCCAGCCAAAAAAAAACAGCTTTTTGGTTGGAGATATTAAATTTATTTGGTGGAACAATAGGCATAGAGAATATCCAAAAAAAAAAATGGAAATGTATAAGGGACAGATATAATAGGGCCAAGAAAAGGATTACTGAATATAGGCCTAGCGGTTCAGAGGCAAGCCCTCTTCCTGATTCAGGATTCAGCTATTTTTAACGAATGAGGTTTTTAGATGATGGGATCAGTTATCAAGAGTCAGTAATTAACATTGCTTATTTTACTTCACATAATTAAAAAAAAATATATATATATATCTACTTGAAGCGTCAAAAGTATTTACGTTCCACAGTAATCCGTCGATTTCTTGTCAGCAAGTATGCAGGTAATTGATGTTTATAGGGTTTATGGCTAAAGATTTTGTGTATAATGCCTATACCCAAGTGTCTTCAATTAAATCGAAACATTTTTGACGAAAGAAGTAACTTCCATCATTTCTAGGTCAGTATCAATTGCAGTTGCAGCTAAACAGACATTTCCGGCTCATCCTTCATTTAGCTGCTCAACTGCTACGCCACTATTTTCACCCCCCCCCCCCCTCTCCGTCCATCATCTAGCTCCTCAAGCAGAGCAGCGAGTTCTGAGGTATTTTCTGAAACTTAGATCCCTCCACAGCCACGACCAGCAGCCGAGCAAATACCAGCTGATAGAAGCAGAACCTTGAAAAGTAAGTAATTTTTCTAAGTGGAAACAAAATGATTTTTTAAAATAGACCTCTTGCACTCAATTAAAATTAGGTATATAATTTATCTATAACGAAAGTGTATTTTATGTACTACATAACAGTATGGTTGGTTAATTTTTTTAGAAATCTTGAAGCCAGAAATTGAAAGAAAAAAAAGCAGATTATTTGAATTTTGCGCTATATTTCTGCACCAATCAAAAATTACTGATTGTCAAATTTCCATGTTCCAAAAGAATCTTTTTTTTTTCTTTTTGAACACATCGGACAAAAAAGGAGGCATATATTTATCAAAATCGCTTTGCGTATCGACTTTGGTACAGCCCTACCTTTGACTTGAAACTTGAAAGAGAAGAATGACATCTATTAATTGAAGTATCGACTAGTATCGACAATTTTCTTTCCTTGTCTATAAATCCGAATTAAACAAAGAAATCGATATCTGTACTAATTCGGCACAGTATAAAGTACGAAAACGATAAAAGCGATTTTTGTTTACCAGATGTCAGTGACCCCTGGCTGGCCAATTTACCTATCATCACAAAATAAACAATAATTAACAACAAAAAACAACAAAAAACAGCAGGCGGGGGGGGCAGTGTAATTTGAAGAAAAAAGAAAAATGATGTTTATGCCTGGGAAAATTTGAAAAGGTCTTTAGTTATCTCTGGTCTTTAGGGAAACTGGAAGGTATGGAATACAGACACATAAAAATTATACTCGTGTTTTATTTCCCTTAAACTACTAAAAAAATAATAATAATTTTAATAGTTAGGTAATTATTGTTTATTTTGTTTGTGTGATGGAGGATGGAAGAGTTTGTAAAAACCGATTCCGGAAACTGGCCAGAGGTGAGCATAGATATGCTTTCGGAAAAAAATTCACATGAAGGGTAGGTACTCGGTAACTAGGTATTAGTAAAATGCAGGTGGAGTAGAGCAACCTCCTACAAATAATGATTCCCTTATATGCCTATTAGGTAGAAACCTCTAAAATTTAGAAGCACACACTAGAAAATGAGTACCAAGGGTATTCAATTATGAACGACATAATGGCCTTATGCTCGGGTTTATTGTTTGTTTCTTGATGGTTAGTGTGCCTTCTTTGCCTTCTTTGCCTTCTGTCTGTTTTGGAGTTTTGGACAGACAGATAATAAATAATAATAAATAAATAATGATTATAATGAATTTGAAAGTTGGGTTAAGTTTTCCATAGGGATGAGAATCGATTCCATATCCGATACTTACAAATCTGTGAATTCGATATATCGATTTAGTTGTGCCCCCAGGAAAAGTTTACATGAAATTCTTGACATCTGGGCAACACTGAATAAAATTGACCAATCAGAAATTTGGTGCGTGACGTCACGGCACCAAGAAATTTGAACTTCAAATCGAAATTTAGAGCCTTTGCAAGTCCGAAAAAAATCGGAAAAAAATACAGTTGAGCTTAATTTTGACTACTCTTTCCAATTAACAAATAAAAAAAATTCACGCAAGAGGTCCATTGTTGCAGACATTCTAGCTCTGAGAGTGTTAAATAGAATAAGTACCTATTTACGAGTACTATTTAATACCTATCTTTGCATTTTTTAATTTTTTGTTTTATTATACAAAAAAAGAAGAACCCAAAAACCTGAATCGAAAATCAAATTGTATCGATGCTAACCGATGGAAATAAAGCAACAGATGGGGTTGATGGATTTTTGATTACATTGGGGGAAAGCCTCAGGAAAATTCCATACAGGGCACGGAATAAACTGGATATGGAACTTATGGGGATGGTGTATGAAACAAAATGTAGATTAGACATAAATTAAAATAATATTTAGGTAATAAAAGATATACAGGGTGTTTCTGAATAGTGGGATCCAACTTCTAGTATAAATATTACACTCAAACAAAATTCCCATTAGAATAATTTAATAACTTGTGATTTAAAAGAAGATTAATGTATGATGTGATTGGTGTGCAAGCGGGAATAATGACCATTAATCCCTGCGGGAATAATAGATGGCATTAAACTGCCAAAATCACAAATATAATACTTACGTCAAATTTTTACAATTAAGAAAAGTAAAGTATAAATCACAGAAGGTTCACCGACCAAACCATATGCTACAAGGCATTTAAATTTTAGGGTGAAATTCTATACTTTAATGGGATATTGAATAAGACTGACCGAAATTATCTTATTTAATATAATTTCGGCTTATATAAAGGGCGGCGGCATGTTATGACTCGGGAAAAATAAACCCGTAATTTACAATGTCTTAACTGTAAAAATTAAACGTAATCAGATAATCAAAAACTGAATTTCCTGTAATTATATCAGTATCAATAAATTGAAAATGAAACCAATAAAAATTGACCCAAATTAAATAAAATATCTAAAAAACGTTTAATTTCTTATAGCTAGTCCACCGGCGTGTGTCATCAAGTTGTTGAACTCAAAAATTGAAACCCGGAAAAGATAAAATACAAGGTTAAGTACCTAATTAAATTCGGTTCCAAAATGCCAAAACTTTAAAATTAAGTATTTTATTGGGTGACAATTTAAATGTTAGTACTCTATACCTTTTCAACTTCAAATTGGGATCAATCAATTTCAATTTGGAACGTAGCAATTTCAAATTGGGATTAATCAACTTTTAATTGGTAACTAACACGTTCAAAATGGGAATAAACAAAGTCAAATTGGAAATAAACAATTTAAATTTAGTACTAATCAACTTCAAATTGGAACTGTTTTTTGAGAATGGGAATTTTAAAGTTTTGCAAGTCAAACGGCAGTTACGCGTTTAGGCCGTAAATTAAATTAACAAAATGCTTTAAATTAAAGCACCTGCAGAAAATGTTTAAAAGCAAATATGTGCTGTTTTTAATAACAACGGCAAAGTTTACATAAGCACATAAGGTATAAATGACTGGATACATAGAGGAATATCCTGAAATTACGCTAAAATAAAAGAAAAATTTGAACAAAATCTCATATTGATGGAATGTTTTCATTCGGGAATTTCTTTCTGACTTCTGGTAGCAGACTGCTACCAAAATCGGACATCGAGGCACATTTGAAGATGCTAGCCACGAGTGCTAGTGAAACGTGCGGAAGAAATTCCAACTAACGACAGTCATTAAGCCCGAATGAGAACATCAATAAACTCGAACCGCGAAAGCCTCACAAACTTTATCAAAATCTCATTTTATTACTGTTCAAAGTTCCTTTTTCATTATTATATTGATTTCGTTCACTAGCAATCCCTCATTTGTAGTATCTAATACCTAAATCGAATAGGTCTATTCCCATTTTGAATTTGTTTCTTCCCAAATCAAAATTGATTAGTCGCAATTTGAAGTTGATTAGTACCAAATTGAATATGATTATTTCCAATTTGATTTTGTTAATTCCCATTTTGATATTGTTAGTTCCCAATTTGAAGTTGCTTAGTCCCAATTTGAAGTTGAAAAGGATAGTGAATAGTATTGTTTTTTTTTTTTGACTTTGATTTTGTTAATTCCCATTTTGATATTTAGTTCCCAATTTGAAGTTGCTTAGTCCCAATTTGAAGTTGAAAAGGTATAGTGAATAGTATTGTTTTTTTTTTGACTTTATCATGATGGAAGTGACTTTGAAGTGAATTGACATTGAACTTTAATACATAAAAATTGAGTGATTAGACTATAAAAACATTATTGCATAACTTTAATTGCCTTCGAGTAAAATGACATTTTAATTAATTTTGCAAAGAGTTTAAAAGGGGAAATTATAATGCACTTAATAACTATCGACTTTGAATTTATTAAAGATTTTTGAATTGGGTTGTCCAATTGAAGTTTAAGGGCTATATTAACTAACTAATAGGGATTTAAATAATTGTGTATGTTGACTCGGAATTCGAACATAGTATTGTTTCTGTTTAAATTGATCCTAAGTAAAAGATTGAACCATTAAAAGTAATGGGAAGTTTTGAAAAGAAACTTGATGTTCATGAACTAAGATTATTGTCTTTAACCAAGTATTGGAAAGTCTTCTTTAAAAACTGTTGTTTATCATGAAGTAACATGGTTGACCTTAAGTGCTGAAATTTTGATTTAAGACTAATCATTTAGAAATTATTGTAAGGCTTAATAAAAGAATAGTTACTAATTATTTAATCTGAGTAAGTAGGATGATGACTTTAAATAATTGTTCTGCATAAGCTGTCAGTAAATGACTTAGATGTTTTAAGAATTTATAGTTATAGGTAATGGTAGTTTTATCAGGAATAAGAATCGAAAGTTTTCTTTAAAAGAATAAATGTATAAATTATAAGTTATTAAGAATAAAAGAAGTAGGGCGTTATAGTATGGATAATTCCTGGTCTGCAATAATAAAGTTTGAAAGGATGTGAAATAAATTGATTTGGGAAAAATTAGAAGCGGCTGTCAGATTTAGAAAGATATTTGCTTTATTTTATTTTTTTTAAGTATAATAAAATATAATTTGGTAAACCTTAATAGTTTGTTTCTCTCATTTGCGAATAGACCCCCTCCACAATTTTATAGGTAGCCGCCCAAGGAAATAAACACCATCACTATACCGCTCGCCAGTTACCATCTCACTAAGTAACAAGAGTACTTGGGCGCGTTTAGCTACACCATGTTTCAAATTGTGGCATCAATAAAACTATTCTATGTTTGAATTTAGTAAAGTAATAAACCATGATTATTACATTTCAGCATGACGTATATAGTAGTTTTTTTTTTCCTTTATTTCTTGTCTATTTTTTTATATAAGAAGCCTGTAGGTACCTTTCTGGTTTTGACATCTTTCATATTAATAAAGTTATTAAAGTGCAATGTACTGCACTAGTAATCTAGTGGTGTCCGCGAACGTATTAACAATACAAAAAAAAAAGATTCCAGGTTTATTGTTAACGAACTGGCACATGGTGATTTTTATGACCTCAAAAACTTGCATTAAGGCGTCATAAATAACGAATTCAACCGCGATTTAAATGGCAAGAAATTTAACTTCAACATTTCCATTAATTGAAAGGGACCACCTTGATCGCTTCTTCTTTAAAACATCCTACAGCGACACACAATTCGCCAATATGGTTCTCTATGAATTTTGTACATCCATATTATTTATCTTATAATTTCTAGACTCGTAAATGAAAAATATCCGAGATTTTAGTTGACAGTTCAATTCAATATGAGACTTTATTACCTTTAAAATTACCCAAGTCTAAGGTGCAGGACTGCTACTCTGGTTCCTAACAGAGCTGGACCTCGGTGAAAAGACTTTAAGCACTTTATGAGTTAGTGCCCTTTCTCAAAGTGCTTTCATTCTCAAGCACAAATTCCTATTGGAATTGCTTCCCAAGCACAAAGTGAGTTAGAAAGTGCTTGCAGGAGATCAAAAGTGCTTCGAGTGTCTCAGAAAATCTTGTTGAAGCACTTCAGAAAAACTAGGAAATCTTCAATCTCATTGAAATTCATATGTGACCTTATAAATTAAATTTAAAAAAATGTGAAAAATTAACACATACGCACTTTTCTGAAGTTATTGACTTGCCAAGCCCCAATTATCAGTTTATTAACATGAAGCACAGGGCTTTCAAAACCTGAAAGTGGTCAAGCACTTTTACAAGCACAAAGCACTGTGTCAAGCCCTACCCAGCTCTGGTTTCTAAATATACCTTTCCAATATTCAAAATGTACGACCGGTGCAGAAAACAAGAACAGACTCGACTTGTTTGCGCCCAAACTACAGCGAAATCAGAAATGGCTCCTATCAAAGGACATACTCGATCATCAGTGGCAACGAAAAGTACTACAAGACATCAACTTGTTTATAGCATGATAGACTTTAAAACCCTTGACCGAACCGCCTTTCAACGGAAATACGTGCCCCACGAATGTGGAGTGCGATGTAAGGAATAATTATGCAATTCCTCGGAAAGCAGTATTTCCCTAATGATTGCCAGAAGTGCAGCTGGAGAGCTTCTCCCACCATACGTCGTATACAAGTCCAAACATTTGTGGGATAAGTGGAATGAAAATGGTCCGCCAGGTACACGTTATGGAAACACTGCATTCTGGGGGTTTGAATCTCAAACCTTTTAGGACTGGTCTACAACACTTTTGTTACCAAGACTTAAAAAAATCCAATGTAAAAAGTCATCATAGGCGACAATTTGTCATCACATATAAATCTTGACGTCTTAAATTTGTGCAGGAAAGATGATGTTCATTTTGTTTGCTTGCCACCCAACAGCACCCATGTAACACAACCCCTAGATGTTGGGTTTTTTTGCACCCTTGAAAAGAGCATGGAGGAAATTATTATCGCGCTATAAAGAAACTCACGTGGGAAGTAGATCAAATGTTCTTGAAAAGCAACATTTTCCTGCGTTATTACCGTCTTTAATGGAGAAAATTGGAGAAAATGCAGCGGATATCTTGAAAGCGAGCTTTAAAAAATGTGGAATTTTACCTTGCGATGTTACTCCACTATTGGAACGATTAAACATTTATCCTCAGTCAACTGACAGACCAACGAAGTGTAGTGAGTACAGAAATTTTAATCAAGAAAAACAAGGACTTACCAAACAACCATCCCAGAAGACACCATCACTCAGGCAGCACAACCAGAAACTTCCATTAAAATTTATCTAAACATCGATATCCACAAATTATTGAAAGCCGATACCCTCCCTCTTAAGAATGACTAGCCAATAGGAATTAAACAAAATAATTGACTAATACATTGGAATGTGAAAAAGGAAAAGTTCGTGGACCTTTTTAAGTGCTTTCAACAATTAACATTCCAAAAGAACCGAAAAATTCCTAGAAGGATCAAAGGACATACTCGATCATCAGTGGCAACGAAAAGTACTACAAGACCTCAACTTGTTTATAGCATGATGGTAAGTTTTTTTTTTTTTTAATTTGTGCTAATTTTCGTGTACAATTTCACTTACGTTTACAGTACTTTAAAATCCTTGACCGAATCGCCATTCAACGGAAATACGTGCCCCACGAATGTGGAGTGCGATGTAAGGAATATCGAGAAATAAAGTACGAGACCTCGTAGCTCGCATATGTTCCAAAATGCAAATTTATTTATTTTTTGATGTAATATACCTATGGCCATCTGTTGGTAGTTATATTAAAAAAAAAAAAAACAAAACAGATTACTTCAATATGAAATACATAATAAACAGGACCTCGTAGATACGAAATATTTTCTAAGAAGGCAGTAGCTTGTAGGTACAAAAATGCAAAACCTCCTATCTGCAGATGTAAATTATCTGGGTGCAGTACCTCGTAATTGTCGGGAATAAGGTTACATTACTGTGTAGTTAACAGCTTGCTCCTGACTTTGTGCCCAAAAGTGGCCAGTAATCACTATTAAATGTAAGTTAATATTTTTTTGTGTGTTAATAGTTATAAATGTTTTTATTTTCAACCGTATATGTAATGTTACCATTACAGACTTTTCAAAATCTTGAAAGTGTCACATTTCTGTACTTTCACATTTTTTCAGATCAGCCTGCCACGGACGGAAAAAGGCATTGCGGTCCTATTTCCCTGCTGGTTTTCTTGACAAAATTGATGACATTGACAAAAAAAGTGAAAGCTGGTTTTTTCTAAGGCCAATTCACACTATTATTTTGTACCATAAAATATTTTGCCTCAGAAATTGAGAGTTGAAAATGAAATAGTATACAAACATTGACGGAAAACTTCATTGCTGCCTCGAGGTTTAGTTTATTTCGACGCTACGCGTCTCGATAAACTATATAACCTCTTGACCAGCAATGAAGCATTTTCCGTCTCGGATTGTAATATACTATTACATACAATCATAATCTAACCGACGAAGAATATCAAGTTCACATTCCCAAAAAGAACGCGGCTAGGAATGAAAAAAATCGTCATAAGAATAATTCAATTGAAGGAAATTCTAATGTTATAACTATGAATGTTCAAGCTGTAAATCTGACTCCATGTTTAGCTGCAAGTGCATTGTATTACAGAACAATACTGTGTACACAATTTTACAATTTACAATTTGAAAAATGAAAAAGTTACCTGTTATTGGTTTGATGAGACAAATGCGGATGGTCAAGCAGTGACGTGTGCCTCATTTCTAGTAGACTACTTAGAAGATAATTTTTCACAACCAGGAATTAAACTTCCTATCATAATATACTCACATGGCTGTACAGCTCAAAACAGAAATTCCATTATGTTTAACCCTTTGCTTCACCTCTCTGAGAAATACCAAGTATCTATTTCTCGAAAGTTCTTAGAAAAAGGACATACTCAAATAGAGTGCGACTCAGTCCATACTACAATAGGAAGGTTCGACATTTTTTTTTTTCTAAATTTTAACTCTAATCGAGAGATTTTGATATTGAAAAACAATTAAAAAAATTTTGAACGCAAAATAATAATATTTACGTTTGTTGCAAACAATTTAAAATTAACGATCGGCGCGAGGCTAGAAAACGTACCCTCTACGCGAGACTAGGCCGCGTGACGTCAGTACCCACCAACGTTAATGAAAATGCCAAAGACAAAGTGTTGTTTTGTACCAAAATACGAATTCACGTAAACTGGACTCAACCTACGTTTGTGTATTTTATTTATTTTGTACCACAATTCAGGAAGGTTACCAAAAAGCTGATTCTTGAAACTTACCCCATGTGAATGTGGAAATGGTGTACGAGTTTTTGGCTAATAACGCAAATTTAAATGAACCTCAGAGCAGCGGCGTTAAAGTAGTTCGGTAAGTATTATTTTTTTTTTGGTTTAGAACTAATGGGTAGTATTTTTTCATTTTTTTATGTTTCTCCGAGAATAGTTATTTTCCTAACCAGTGTGAGAGGAACAATATTTTTTCAGAAATTGATATTATTAAAGTAATGCCGTACTGGGCTTACTGGACTACCTATAACAATTATTTGTTCAAGATCTGGAAGAGAAGATTACGGAGACTCTGCAGGTGTGCGTTCATAAAATACACACAAAAGACGCTCTGTGTGATTAATCGCTCGAATATCGTTCATAAATTAATCGAGCCTTTTTTTCTGTCATTTTCATTCCGTTCATAAATGTTTTAAATTAAAACCCGGAGTGCGCCCCGCTTGTTCGAATTTCGCCGCATTGGAATGCCCGGCGAAATGTTACTCGACATGTGCAATTGTCATTTTTGTCAAAAAAAAAAAATGAAAATGTGAGGTTGTTTTCCGTCGGCGTCGAGATTATTTTTCGTTTTGTTAAATTTGTTTTGAAGCAGAGTTTTTGAAGCACGGTTGGAAGTAAATCTTTACTTATTAATAAAGAAAAATGGCCAGTGTTCAATCTTCCGATTCTTTCGATATAAATAGTGATAATTACACTGTGGTGAAACTAGATAATGGGGAATTGCTGCAATCTGAAGATGGCAATATTTTCGTTCAAAATCGTTTTAGTAAGTATGATATTATTATAGGCTGTGATTAAATATTGGATTAAATACCTTCGAAGTTGTCCATCAGGCATACCTATTACCTACTACATAGTATAGTGTATTGTTCAAACTTCTAATTAAATAAATCATGGATAATTATTTACTAGAAATTATTCGCCATGTATATTATAATTATATATAAATTATTTATGTATTTTAGAAAAAGGCATTGCACATTAATTGATTAGCTTTACCTTATTTGGAACATGTTCGAGTATCAGATAAATAAATAATATGCATAATATGTATAATTTTGTAGTTAATCTCTAGTAAGGAACGGTTTCTCAATAGCCAGTCACCCCCGGGTTAAGCTAACTCCGGGGTAAACATTGCAACTTTACACGTTAACCCTGGAGTTGAAACCAACCTGGAGGTGACTCGCTATTGAGAATCCGGCCCTAAGAACTATAAAATTGATTTAGGCGAAGTTAACTAGGTATTCTAGTATACATATTTCTATATAGGTAGTTCCTTTGGGTTAGCTTGTAAAAAATTGTGAAATTGAAAACTTTAGTGAAAACCTCGGTGAAAACACTATCAATAATTCAGCTTTGTCTTATTTTTAGCTGGAAACCTTTGTACAATCAAACCCACAAATATTGTGTTGAATGAATTTAACATTACCCTGTCGGAGAAAGAGGATACTGACGATATAGAGCAATGCCAATCTGCACCATCTTTAGCCATTGACCACGTAGAACCCGTTGCATCATTATCCACCAACCCGAACAATCAACCATGTGATGGAAATGTCCCAAATAAAAGAGGAAAATGGTCCAAAAATGCAATTTTAATGCTGATAAATTTAAGAATTGAACATAATACTGATTTTACTTCCACCACACAGAAAAATGATGTTACATGGAAACTAATATCAAATAAAATGAAAGCAAATGGTTTTGAAATGACACCCACGCAATGCAATGATAAGTGGCGCTATTTGAAAGGAAAGTATACGGCAGCGAAAGACAATCGGGGAGACAAAGGATCTGGACAAGAACCAGTTGATTTTCCATATTATCAAATAATGGACGAGTTTCTTGGAAAAAAACACAATATAAAACCTATTGCGGTTGCCTCTTCAATAAGAGGAGACACAGGTACCTACCTACATATTTCTAACTTTATATTTTACTAAACTCTAAACTCTACCTCACATTGTGTCAAACGTATCACTTTTCATATTAATTTGTCATATTTCTTCTCCAAATTATCATTATGGTATTATTTATGTATACAAAAATTACAATTTTGTTTTGGTCATAAAAAGCAGCAGTAAAAGGTAGCAGAAGCAGTATCCAGTGAATTATGTAAGTCACATGAAATTAAATATATATTTTATTAAATTTTAGTGCCAAATGAAAATGCAGCAGGTTCCACGGATGCATTGCAAGAAGATGGCGATCAGGATGTTTCAAATGAAGCATCCTTGGAGGCACCAAGGAAAAAAATGAAGATGGAAATTGTCCCAAGAGTAAAGCAGAATAAAACTGGACTTTGTTCTGTTTGGGATGAGATGAAAAATTCTCGAGGAGCAAGGGAACAAAGTAAAGAACGCAGGCATCAAGAGTTATTAAATGTTAGAAATCGAGCAATTGATGTTTTTTCCGAAAAAATGGACCAATTTATTGAAAAATGTACTAAATAATTCAGTTGACTGGTAGGTCTCAGTTTGATACATTGTATTTGTATTGTATTGTACTTGTTCATGGAGTATTTTGCTCACATTCCTAAACTACGGAAGCTTTGAAAGATCAAAATTCAGAAGCACTCATTATCTCGGGATTAATTCTGATATATAGAACATAAGTCAAGAATAATCCCGACCTAGAAGCCCTATCTCAGGATTAATCCTGAGATAGGGCCCAGTTGTACAATCCTGGTTCAAAACAGAGCTTAGTTAAACTCGACTGGTACTTAAACTTTTTCATTTAAAATACATTGTTGTCAGATATTTATAAAATTCTACCAATTTTGACAGCAATGCATTTTAAATGGGAAAGTTTCAGTATCAGTCGAGTTTAGCTAAGCTCTGTTTTGAACCAGGATTATACAACTGGGCCTAAAGTCGACATTAATCTCGACTGATAAATTATCTCAGAATTAATCCGAAGATAATGCTCCTGTTGGGATTAATCCTGATTTGAAAAATAAGCCAGGATTATTGCTGAGATAAATTTGTGAGATCATCTCAGGAATAATCCCTATATACTTTTTTTACCTACTTATCAAAAAGGTGTAAATGCACATTTAGGCCAAGCAATGGGTAGATTTGCCTGGAAAAAAATACAGGAGTTTTCAAAATTTGTAGATTAGCACCACTTTATAACCTGAATAACATATTAAGTTTGCGACCTCGACACGCCGCCGCTCGCACCACCATATTGTAAAGATGGAGCCAAAAATCAGTTTTTTCGGAGTATCTTTTTTTCAGTAGGCCCTACGTAAATAATAGTCATTACAAGAGTATAGAGGGGAAAATTTCCTACAACTTTCCTTCATTACATTTTTCCGTGCGATCAATAGTTCAGGAGTTATATTGATATAAGTGATGGCAAATTATTTAAATCAATGAAATACATTTGCTTGCAGCTCGCCACTGCACTTGTTTTCCATATTGAGGATATTGAGATTATATCATGACTTTTATTTTATTTAGGGGATACTTGGGACCCCCTTTAGACCGTCGTTACAAAAAAAAATCGAAAAAAAAAATAATTAATTTTTTCGTCAAAAAAATTCCAAGCCTTGATTTTTTTTTCTTTTGAATTTTCAAAACGTCATAACTCAGAAAAGAGAGGTCTGAGAGAAAAATTTTAAATACAAATCTTGTAGATCTCATTGAGGACTACAAAATTGCTCATTAGAGTTACCCCTCTACGGGGCACCGTTTTCGAGAAAATCGACCTCGAAAATTTTGACAAATTTTCAAAAAATTTCAAGTTTGACGGCGAGCGGCGGCTTCCCAAGGTCGCAAATGAAGTATGTTGCTTAGGTCATACACCTATACTTGCCAGCCAAGTTTCAAAACTCCTGTATTTTTTTCCAGGCAAAGCACTTTTGAGCACCCCATTGCTTGGCCTAATTTGTATTTACACTTTTTTGATTACCTATTCAATCAACCTGTTCAGGTGGGGTGTAAAAATATAGGAGAAAACCCTGTACCTAAATTTTGAGCCTTTAAAGCTTCTTTACTAAACAGAGATAGGTATATTTTTTTAATTCAAGACAACCATACTTTTATCTAGTAAGATTAGTAGATAATAATATATTTATTTAGGTATGGTATGATGTACTGTAATAAGTGGTTTTTAGGTTGTATTGTTATATAGGTACTGGTGCAATAACCTGATTTAATAAACTTTTGTTTTGTCATATACAGGGTGTCATTGAAATGGTGTAAAAAATTTTGAGGGATGATAGTACCTACTCATAAAACTGGCGAAAAAAAATCCTATAAGTATGGGTTCTAAAATGCATATTAGGGGGCATAGAAACCCCTCACCCTTGGGAAAAAATACCCTTTCCGATTCAACAAATTATTTTTTGACATCATCATTTGATGGACAAAAAGTATGCTAGCTCGGATTTCTTCATAAAATTTATCTCGTTTTTTAAACCAATTTCAAAAAAACGATTTTTTTATTTATTTTCTTAACACTTTTACGAGCCATACTTATAGGAACTTTTTTTTACCAGTTTTATGAGTACTACCACCCTCCAAATCTTTTTACACCATTTCAATCAATAACAACCTGTGTAAGTAGGGTTCATTAAAAATAAAAATCAGATATTTGCAAGTTATGTTTATTAAATGATATAAAAATTGTAACGTGTTATTAATGTCTATTTCTATTTAAATACAGATTCCTGCAGATATCATTTCTCATATTTCTTCCTTCCTCTTCTTGTATTCTACCTTCTATAGCAACATTAACCTCGTCTTCATTAATTACATTATTGGCACCTTCTTGAATATAATCATTAACCTGATGATCCACCTGAGTCAAACAAATGTTGTGTAATACACATGCAGCTAATACTGTTCCTGGAATGAGATCATTTCTGTTCATGTCTAGGAATTTGAGTCTTCGAAATCTCCCAAATAATAATGCAAAAGCTCTTTCAATGACCTGTCGAGTTTTTGCATGAACAATATTGAAATAAGTTTGGGCTGGAGTTAATTGTCCTCTATTTATAAATGGAGAAATGCACCATGATAATAATGGATAAGCTTTATCTCCGATGATAAATGTATTATTCGGACAATACCTGCCACGATTGTTCCTTATTGCTCTATAGATATCAGAGTTCTTAAAAATTCTAGTATCACTGACTGAGCCTGGATAACCTATAAATGCATCTATGAATAATAGATCTGAATCTGCAACTGCTTGCAAGGTGAAAGCATAATTGCACTTCCTTGTAATATAGGACTGAGGGTCTTCTTTTGGGGCTTTAATTTGTATATATGTGCCATCTACGGCTCCTATAACATTTTCCAATTGAGCAATGTTACCAAATTTTCTCTTAATTTGGTTGAGCCTTTCTCCTTCTGGCCATTTTATAACTCGAGTAGCGAGGGAATTAAGTACTTTAATCACTCTTAAAAAACAGACTGATAGGGTAGATTTGGCAATGTTAAAACGTTCTCCAACTGATCTAAAAAATGAGAAAAAAAAATGGAAATGAAATAGGTTTAATACATTTTTGGTTCCTGTGAATTCAATACCTACCTATATGAGTCTGGAGTTGCTAAAAGCCACAAAACAGCTAGTAACTGTTTCTCTGGATTCACTGTAGATCTTCCAACAACCGTTCTACGAGACAGTTCTAACCCAATCATACCCAAAAGATGTTCATAAGCATCTATAGTAACTCTAAAATGTTGCTGGAATTGTTGGCGAGTTAAGCTGGGAATTATTTCTTCGAAGTATTCTGAAATTCTGCATGGTTTAGCCAACTTCCGTTTTTTGGAAAGAAATAGCATTTCATATTCTTCTTCACTCGTCTCCGACTCATCACTTTCACTGTCGGACATAGATACGGGAATTTCAAATAAATTTTGCACAGATGGAAGAAAAATACGGCAGAAGAAGGCCATTGTGAGAATTTTACAAAAACTGAACAAACTAATTTCAAAATAACAATTTGAATAAGAATAAACTACTATAGATTAGATTAATTTAAATGTTTACAATTTTTACAAATTTGACGTTTGTCATATGACATCATAAATATTTCACAAATGCGTTCATAAAAGACTTCGCGCTCTCGACACTCTGTGTGAAATAATAGCACACACTCCGTAGACACACGCTCGCACCCACACCAACGACATTTTCTTTTATGAACGCACTCCAGTTGGTGATGTGCAAGTCAAGAGGAACGAGGATATGTGTACTTGTACTGTGCAGGGTCGCATTTGCCCGGAACATGAAGTACGCTCGAAACCGTACACAATCTTGTTAACGAAAAAGACAGAGTCATCGTTGATTTCATGGATTGCGCTGCCTCTGCTGGAGGGTGCAAACACTCACTGTCAATACTTTCAGTGCTGCTCCCACTGGCATTATACGAATCAGATTCGGGTGTTTCTGTTACTGAGGGACTTACAGGATTTCTCCGTTCACTTTCCAGTCGCAAACGTTTTTTTGGCGGCTTTGAAATCTGTTTAGCATCAGCGAGCGCAGAAAATTTTATTGGCGATACAACAGCATCCCTTAGTGTCCGTTTTTGCGATGTTTGAACTGACTTGCTTCTGAAATGTATCTGTTTGTATGGGTTTGGCATGCCTTGTCACATAACCGTGGCTGAGTTTCTACTCTTGATGGTTCAGGCTTATGTTCATGCTCCACCTCGATTTCTTCTTCAACTTCAGGCTTCGACTTTCCAATTGAGGTCTCCGCCGCCGCTAACTGCAAATATTTTGCGATGTCTTTCCTTGCTCATTTCTCGATGAGCACTCGCGGTTTCGTAGAGGAATGTCTGCCCGGTTGACATGCAAATTTATGTGGTGCGACATTCTGATTCATCCGGGATCGAACGGTACTCATATTATATTCTAAAAAGTTTTCCATGTCTTTTTCCAGGTCGAAATGATCTTCGCAGCAATACATGGTTGACCTGGAAGAAACTGACTTAAAATCTCGCCGAGCTGCGTTGAACCACCTTTTACGTTTTGAGGGATCTTTTGGAACACTTACAAAATTTTTTTGTGGTGTTGTAGTGCTCGTATTTGTACATTTTGGTACAAAACAACACTTTCTCTTTGGCATTTTTGATTACGTTTGTGGCCACTGACGTCACGCGGCCTAGTCTCGCGTAGAGGTACGTTTACCAGCCTCGCGCCGATCCTTGATTATAAAATGTTTATAGCGGACGTAAATATTAATATTTTGCGGTCAAATTTTTATTGATCGTTTTTCAATAAGAAAATCTCTCGATTTCAGTTAAAATAAAAAAATGTCCAACCTGTCTATTGAGAGATCGCTGAAATGTAAGGAAATTTACTTTCCTAGCGATTACTATCGTATTACCAAAGAAGCAAGACTGAAAAATCCCTATGAAGTTAAGACTATACCCTACGAGTTTTTCCGAAATTTTGGACACAAACCACTAATAATGTACAAATCAATCAGGCCATCAGAGAAATTAACATTGACTGATATACGTGTTCTACGATACGAAAATGGTGAAATTTCCTACAAAACAAATTATGAGGATGAATTTCAAACTATACCAGGCAGATCTTCGAAAATAGACCTCAAATATATTGAGTTCCCTCAGTTGTATGCCTCTCGTTTGCCCATTACAAAAAGAAAGTATCTCGATCTCCAGGAAATTAAAAAAGTTATTCCTCAAGATTGCTGGCCTTTCTACGACCTTTTACCTAATAAATAATAATTCCCCAAGTATTTTGATTAAATTTCCATTATTTCAAGATTTATTTTGCTTTGTTGTATGAAACAAATTGTTGACGTCAGAAACGTTCGTCGTTTTTAAACCAGAAGTCATTCAATACAATACAAAATTTGAACGCTATTGAATTTATATGAATCAATCTATTTATTTTTTTTTTTCGAATGCTAGGAGACAGGGCCCCAAGAGGATTTCTGCCCAGGGGCCTCCACAGTTCTAAATCCGGCCCTGGGTCAATATATAACTTCCACTGTAGAACCGGTTTAGTATATCTACTGTCAATTTTCTCTCTATTTAGGTGTTCGATGTATAGCTGCAAAACGTTAGTGAACAAAGACTCTTCTCGACGGAACCAATGCACGGACTAATTATAGTATGGTATACAACCATCATTTTGACAAAAATAAGCCGTTTAATTGGAAGTGGTGCAGATTTCAAACTAGGATTGAGTTTGCAGAAACAGTTTTTATGCGAACCAAGTTAATTAGACAGTGATTTAACTTTATCATGAGTCAGTTAAAACAGCAAAAAATTGCACCAAAAGGACAAAGATTTCAACTTAATTCTCAAAAGCACTTACTTTCACAATACTTAAATGGCGCCAACCTGAACAGTGTTGTATTTACGAGGTTATGCTTCGGGAAACCCAGCGCAATAAGTTACGAGTTGTTTTCGTTTATTTTCACAGATAAATAATTTTTGTAGAATTTAGTCCTTTCGGAAATAGATGGCGCTCACATAAAAGAGGACAACTACATCGAAAAACCGATTTCGTCGAAAATGTTAGTTAGGAGGTCCTCCGTTTCAGCTTGACCACTTCCAGGTTTTGAAAGCCCTGTGCTTCATGCCCTTAAATAAACTTATAATTGGGACTTGGCAAGTCAATAACTTCAGAAAAGTGCCTGTTAATTTGTAATGAAAAACAAATAATTAAAGCCTCTTTAATGTGCTACAAAAGCACGTTGAAAGTTCGAAGCACTTTGAATTGAACAGAAAATTTAGATGGCGATAACTAACAGCCAAAATTAAATCAAAGATAAATACCATTTCATAACCTATACTAAGGATATAAACAGTGTTGCCAGGTCTACTGATTTTTCAGTAGATCTACTGATTTAGAGTTTCATCTAATGATCTACTGATAATACCTTTGAGTCTACTGAAAAAAAAGGCTGGACCAAAATGAAAAACAGAACACACGTCATCTAAAATACGCAACACACTAGAACGAAAGGCGACGAGAAAAAATGGAGCACTTGACCCGAATGCAAAAAACCGCGACTGGAGTACTTCGGAGTGTAATCGGAGTAAGTCGGGAGTCGGGAGTAGTCCAGTAGCGGCAACCGAAAGCGCCTTTTTCTTCTGCTACGTCACGTGTCACGTCACCATACTACAGCCACGCGCGCGCACCGCACCATCGCGCTATACCTCAGCTTGCAGGATTTCCCGAATTTTCTGTGCAATGTGGGAGAGAATAAAAAATACTGGAAATAATTGGTGTAACAACATAACAAACATAATAACCTATGTGTTTTGATGGATTGATTAAATTGAATCTTCAAAAATGAGGTATGTTAACATAATATAAAATAAATATATTATTGTCGTTCATGGGGGAGTTTTGAATTAAAACTTATTGGAGAAGTTTCATTGGAATGTAAATTTAAAACATGCTTGAGAAATGTTAAATTTATTCAAGAATTTATTATGGCAGTTTATGACAAAAAGGCATTTGGAACATAGTTTCTAATTTTAGCGGTAATAAATTCATAATTCATGTTGCTTTTTTATAGTTCATCGAGCGAAAATGGCGAAGAAGGGCCTCCAAGTCCAAAAAAAATTAAAAAAACTAAATATGTGCAAAAGTTTAAGAAAAGTTGGCTAGAAGAGGATGAGTTCAAGAGATGGTTATGTGTTGGAAAAAATGAGAGCTATCCTTCATGACGTACATGCAATAAGGACATTTCTGTAAAAAGTACGGGGAGATTGGCACTGATACGCCATAAAGAAAGTACTTTGCATGTGAAATTATTAACATCGATAAAAAAGCAGAGTACTTTAACAAGTATGTCTGCTTTCAAAACATCAACTAATCAAGAAGCTGCCATAAAAAGGACTGACCTGTATATGGCTGCTTTTGTAACAGAGCATCATCTCTCGTATAATATAATGGAACATTTACCAGCTTTATTACCTAAATTATGCCCTAACTCAGAGATCGCAAAAAAAATTGAATGCAGTCGCACTAAATGTTCAGCTATAGTTAGAAATGCACTGGGTAAAAAAAATGAAAACGATATTTGCCAGATATTACAACAAACTAAGTTTTCCTTAATAATCGACGAATCTACCGACCGCTCCTGTACAAAACATTTATGTCTTGTTTGCAGATATTGATATAACAACAAGTAAGTCGATAGATATATTTCAAAATGTTCTTCAAGCAATTTCATTTTTGATTTTAGAATTAAGGATAACTTCCTTGCACTTCTACCCCTTAATGATGCCAAAGCAGAAGACCTATTCGACAAAGTAGTCAGCTTTTTTAAAAATAAAAATATTCCATACAAAGAAAATCTGATAGGTTTTGCTTCTGATGGGGCCAATGTTATGGTGGGCAAACATAACTCCGTCATGAGTAGATTGAAGGCAGACGTACCAGGAATTTATGTAATAAAGTGCATTTTTCACAGTTTTCATTTATGCGCCTCTTATGCATGTCAAGTGTTACCTAGAGGCATTGAAGATATGGCTCGCGATATATTCAATTATTTTTCAAATAGCCCAAAAAGGATTGAAATCTTGAAAGAATTTAAAGAGTTTACACAAACAAAGGTGCATAAAATACTTCATCCCGCACAGACAAGATGGCTCTCTTTACAATCCGTTGTTTGTAGGATCCTAGAACAGTATAATGCCTTGATTTTATTTTTTACAGATGCTAGTGCAAATGACCGCACACTGGCAGCAGAAAGCATTTTGCAAAAACTGCGTGATGTTTTCACAAAACCATACTTACAATTTTTAGAATTCACTTTGTCATCCTTTATTAATTTAAACAAAGAAATGCAATCTGAAGAACCTAAAATTCAGAAAGTGTATACTTCTATTAGCAGCGTTTACAAAAGCTTTTTAGAAAATTTTATAAAAAGACAGTTGATTTTGAGTGTTCCAATTCACAAAATTAATTACAAGGATCCTGCTAATTTTCTTCCGATACACGAAATATATTTGGGCGCAAAAGTTGCTATTTCAATAAATTCATTGAGCGAAGACGAGATACTTAGTTTTAGGAAAAGATGTCTTCAATTTTATATTGAAGCAGCAAATCAAATAAATCTAAGATTCAATTTTGAAGATCAAGTGTTAATGAACATGAATTTATTAGATCCAAAAAATGTTCTTGAGCAAAAAACGATAGTATTGTTCCATTAGCTTTACATTTCCCAAAGCTTATCACAGAAAATGACTTACAGACGCTAGACAATGAGTGGCGCTTACTTAGAAATACAAATATCGACGTTAATCCTGACATTTCTGTTGAAGATTTCTGGAATCATATAGCACAGCTTCGTTATGGCGATGATACACACATGTTTCCTGTTTTGAGTGATTTTGTATTCAATATGCTTGTTTTACCGCATTCGTCAGCAAACGTGGAGAGAATTTTTTATGATGTTAATTTACTTAAAACAGATCATCGCAACAAACTTTCCACTGCCAGTGTTGTTGGTCATTTGCATACGAGAAACTTTCTTAGAAGTCAAAATAAAAATTGTACCAATGCTATTTTTGGAAGAGAAGTTTTAGATCTGCATAACAATGGCATGTATAAAAAACAGAAAGAGGACCTTTCCGATTCTGATTAAAAAAGCGACACAGGTACCTATTTATTTAAACCATTTCTTCACTGGTGGGTATTTTTATTGAAATAAATTTGTTTTTCTTGCAATTTTTAGTTTTTGTAAGTATTTGATCATATATTAGTATCCTATGCTTCCTTAATATCGAATTTTAATCTTAAGATATAAGATGCATATGTATGTAATGTAACTATAGCTAATAAACGAGTTACCCAAAACTGCCCCCAGATATCTACTGATTTCTACTGAATTTGAGACTTGTTTTCTACTGAAAACAATTAAACTGACCTGGCAACACTGGATATAGAACGCGTCGCGCTTTCCACAACTACTAATTGTGATATTTTAAGTTCATCTCTATAATATTCTAGTTGGACCATTATTTAAGTAATTAAGCTGCTTGTAGGTGTTAACTTTTTTTGAATTCAATTTATAAGGAAGGTCACATATTAATTTTAATGAGATTGAAGATTTCCCAGTTTTTCTGAAGTGCTTCAAGATTTTCTGAGGCACTTTCGATCTATTGCAAGCACTTTCTAAATCACTTTATGCTTGAGAATGAAAGAACTTTGAGAAAGGGCATTAAATCATAAAGTGCTTCAACATTTTTGCTTTGGGACTACTAAAACAAAGTCCTAAGGGCTATAAGATTTGCTTAGTAGTGTGCTTATTTAAACTGGCAATAATAATATAATTTTTCAACAATTGAAAAAAACTTTACATAAAATGAAAACGCCAGACAGGTACTACACAATTCTTCTTGATAAAATATCTTTGGGGGCGTAATGAGTCTGGTCACATTTTAATATTGTCACCCCTTTGTGATTTCAGGTAACAAATAAATATGCACAAAAGTGGTCACAAGAACCCGAGGTACTATAGTTACCTACCAGGGTAGGAACTAATAGACTGTGAGATAGGGGCTGTTTAGTGGAGTAATTTTTTTTTTGTCTGGCATTTTGAGGGCTGAATGTGGCTAGTCAGCTGATGAATATGAGTGATTTTAATGCCTGCCTCCCGTTCGAAAACTTGCAGAAGAAAAAAATTGATTCACATGAAGATTTTTTTTTGATGATCTCAAATTTTCTGGCGTTTGAATAAAAGATTGACATTGATAAATAATTCACCCATAAAAACTTCCAGATGCTTTTCAATAACTGAAAAAGTAGGGATGGGTGTCAACTTCCAAGAGAAAAGAAATGAAGCTTCCGCGTTTACTTTTTGTCTGGCAATCAATAGAATAAAAGGTTTTGTTGTGAAAATAACGCTGAAAAATCGCCAGCCTGTAATCTCAGTTCGAAATCGATTTTTCGGGCGAAACATTCTGTAGACATTTCGAACAGGGAGCAGGCATTAAAACCACCTATATTCTCATCAGCCAACTAGTCACATTCAGCATTCAGCCCTCGAAATGCCAGACAAAAAAAATGACTCCACTAAACAGGCCCTATCTCAGGTTACAGGTTTTTTGGTTTATTGAAAATATTGAAATCAAAAGTTTATTTTATCAGTTCTAGTATGGAAGAGTTGAAGCGCAGTGTGTCAGTCAATATGTTTTCCAATTTTGAAGTTATTTCGAGTCAGAAAGGGGAGAACCAAGTTGAATGAAATTTATAAATTTTCTAAGCATCGAACATTACCGCGTACAACGTACTTATTTTGGCAATTGCCTAATTATACTGCTACGGCTAGTCAGCTTCAGTTCGGAGGCCATGGGTCTATGGGTTCCTTGTATAAATCTTACCTTTGGGCGCCACCAAGTTAAATGTGACTTAACTAGGAAGATTACTTATTGATGTTCTAACAAAACTTGTACAATAAAACAACTAATTAGGTGCAATAATGTATCTGGTTTTCTTTATTAAAAAATAATAACAATAATAATAAGGCGCCAAAAAGTGTAGCCACCAAGTAATTAGGACTTAACTATTGCGCCAATAAGTAGCCACGAAGTTATTAAAAAGGTGTTTAGGATTAGGCTTGTACCTAATTTGTGAATATTTGAATAAATAAAAAAAATGTAAATAATGAATATATGAATTTAAAATAAACAGTTTTAACTGTTTATTAACACTTGTGAAAGATTAAAAGAACAGTATGGGTTACACTTTACCAACAGGCAAATTAAACACAGAAAGGTGAAAGTTATTCTTTGGGCAACCTCAGGGTAAAATTCTAGAATTTTATTTAAGGGGCACTTACCGACGTAATTCGGTGTCAGATGATTTATATAAGATTTGCCTAAATAGTAAAGGTGCAACTTACATGTATACAACTGAAATGTATGTGAAAATCCAGAAGTTTCCAAAGTGAGATTATCTACAGGTTTTGGTCTCACTATAGATAGGCTAGGGTATGGTAAGTGAGTCATGAGTTCTATCCACGTTGTATCTGTTTAACGTAGAACTCGACGTGGTTCTGCCAGAGTGGCACCAAGAGAGTTGCTGAAGAATGGCTACCAAAGCCCCAACTGAGAGCAATGTAGATCCAGTCTAGAATCTCTCTAAATACAGCTTAGCAACTGTCCAACTATAGTCTGAGACTAGGATTGTCCAACTATAGCCTGAGACTAGGACCCTATAACGATGTTCGTATAAAAAAACAAATCGAGCCCCAAATATTAGAAATAATCTTACCTCAAATTGAGGGATACTCTAGACAAAAGGTGAAGTCTTAAACTTCCAAATGCTGCTCGGAACAGTCCTATTAAAAAAAAATGGAACACGTGTTGTAGGGTAATATTTCCTGAAGAAAATCTCAAACTTACCGAAACAGAATCCAAAAATGACCAAGGGACGACTCTAGACAATTATCAGCAAGAAATTAGTCTACTTGAGCTCCCTGGCACAAAATTCCAAAAAGTCTCGCCCCAAAAATAATTAGGGCCGAGGCCCGAGACTGGACGACTGCTCAGCGTGAGGTCGCAGATCAAAAGGGCAGATTCTTCATTTAGAATTTAGATTTCGGAAGAAGACTTTCATCTGTCAAACTTCTAATTTTGACATTGAAGAAAATTATAGAAAAGGACGTGTTCAGTTTCACCCCAAAAGTACGAACTGAGAATCGGTTGTGTAAAAAATGACTGGTGAATGTTGAAAAGTGCCTATAGAACATATATCAAAAGGTGGAACAGGTCTAAAGAAAACGCCTAGACAAAACAGCTGTTCAATGACATGATGGAAATGAAAAGTCAAAGATTAAACAACAATTATTATCATAACCTCAGATTACTGATTGGATTTGCAAACAGAGATGATGATGGTACTACCTCCTTTTCCTAAGATTCTAATCAATAACAGCGGGCCCTGCCGTACTGAATCAAACCTTCCTAGATCAATCAACAAAACTTGCAAACCTGCACAAAAAAACTTTCAGTAGAAGGCAGTACTCAAGGTAACAAAATCTGGGCACAAAAAAGATAGTTGTTTATTCATTTATTTCATTGTAGTTCTATATGGAATCATATCTACTAAAGCAAAACAAGGTAGCTTATTAGCCAATAAATTGAAAATGTTACAACAAGTGAAGCGAGTAATGAAATAGTGTGATGTGCTTATCGAAAATGCTCAAAAGTATTTATTTACACGATGGGCCCAACTGAAAATTGAGTTATCACCTCCGTGAAAGGCCAGCATGATCATCCTCCAGGGTGTGTGTGTGTGTGATTAAGTTGTAATGGCTCTGGATGAAACCAACTGGCCAGCTTCTTTATTTTTTTATTTTTTTTACAATTCATAGAATAAACCATCACTTAATATCTACTAATTATCTACCTACTAATTATCTACTAGGTATAGTAAAGATATGTATCTTATATGAATTCGTTTTTTTATATTTTATTTTTTTATTTGTTTTTTTATTTTTTATTTTTTATTTTTTAATTTTTTTTATTATTACTATTTTTTTTTCCTCTCTTAATTTTTCATCAGTTTTTGTGTTATTTTCATGTTTTGGCTATTTATATTTTTTCCAGTGTTTTCCCTTTTTATTCCTTTTTTTTATTTTTTTTTTTTTTGCATACATACTTATAATTTAATATTACTTTCCAGGATGTATTTGTACAATTTTTTATAAATAGATATATTATTTGAACTCATCAAACAATTTACATTGTTACATTGAACGGAAATTCGATTTCTGTTTCTAAATCCTGATACAGTTTGTTTACATGCGCAATGTGATTAGAACATCCTAAAATATGATGCTCAATATCCCCCCATTCTCCACATTCACAAAGTTCGTCGTCTTTTAACCCATTTTTTTTTTTGGTGTTTTGGATACAGAGCATGTTGACATCTAATACGTGAGATATTTTTTATAAAACCTCTATTATATTCATTGGTTTTTTGCCTATTTTTGAGAACAATTTCTTATAATTTGTACCATTATGATTTTGATCAAACAACTCCTGCCATTCTTTTTTTAATTTCTGTTTTATATTTCTAAAAATATCTGAATGTGGAATATTGAATTTTTCCGCAAATGTAGATTTCAGTGTGGCTTGTTTTGCCAATTTGTCAACAGTTTCGTTCCCCTTTATGTCAATATGGGCTTTAATCCACACAAACTCAATACTTTTATTCATTTGTTGCAAGTGACAATATGTATTTAAAATATTCTTAATAACATAATTGCCAGGAGCTGTTTGATACCAATTTTCTAATGCTTGCAAGGAACTTTTACTGTCCGTAAATATAACAAATATGTCAACGCCTTCATTAAATTTTAAGCAGTACTGGAGAGCTTGGAAGATTGCCCATAATTCTGCCGTAAATATTGAGGAATTGTTAAGAAGTCTGAACTGTTCTGAGAAGTTCCTATTTTTGTGGAAAAATGCGCTCCCTGTTTGTTTAAAACAGATCCGTCTGTGAAGATATGTTCTGTATTAGGCCAATTTTTGTTTACATATTCTAATATTAGTGACTTCAATATTAAGGGATCCATTGTATTATATTCTTTAATTTCAATATTCAATTTAATTTGGAACATTTTTTCAGTTACTTGAAAATATGGCAGCACTGCAGAAGAATGTATATTATCTTTGAAATCCGTTAACCAAGAATAGCTATCAACTAATAAGGGTGTTTTCTTGACTCTCCAGTATTGCTGTGTGAGACTATATATAAATAATTGATGAACCTTATCGACTATTTCACTTTTTTTGCTAATAAGTTTGACTAAAAGTTTATCTGTGAGACAATTTCTTCTGAGTTTAAGTGGTGGTTCCGATGTTTCAGCTTCAATAACATTTATAGGTGTACTTTTAAGGTATCCCATGCACAATCTTAAGCATTTATTTTTAATTAGTTCTATTTTATTAAGGTGCACTTGAGCTGCTGAACCATAAAATTGACTACCGTAATCCAATATGGATCGTACATAGGACTTGTAGAAAATTAAAGCAATGTTAGAATCCGCTCCCCATCTCTGGTGAGTGAAAACCCTTAGCAATTTGATACCATTTTCGGCCCTCTTAGTGAGATTATGGATATGGTCCTTCCACAATAATTTTTTGTCTAAAAGGACTCCTAGATACCTTATTGTGTTTTTGTAAGGAATTGACGTATTATTCAATAATTTTATGGAGGCTGGTAAGTTTGTTCTTTTCCTTGTGAAAGTACATAAAACAGTTTTCTCCAATGAAATTGTCAGTCCATTTTCTATTATCCAAGAGTTTATCCTAGTTGTGATTTGCCCTATTTTTTCGTTGCAAGCATCAATTGTATTGTTTTTTGTATATATACAAATGTCATCAGCAAATTGAAGTATCTTGGTGTTTTTGTCCAATAACAGCTCCAGGTCGTACGTGTATATTATGTACAGTAG
Source organism: Ceutorhynchus assimilis (assembly GCA_917834065.1). Taxonomy (NCBI): domain Eukaryota; kingdom Metazoa; phylum Arthropoda; class Insecta; order Coleoptera; family Curculionidae; genus Ceutorhynchus; species Ceutorhynchus assimilis. Next base: position 13,942,398 of record OU892286.1, on the reverse strand, counting down.
GAAACTCAATATTCCTCCTTGGGGAAGTCCGAGTCTTGCAATTCGTGGTTCCGATAAACCTTCTTGGGTTGGTATGAACAGGGAACGTGAGCTGTATAGTGAGATAATGTTTTTTACTAATTTTGATGAAATCCCCATATCCAGCATTTTCTTTTTTCAGTATGTCGTAAATAGCACCATCATAGGCGCCCTTAATGTCTAAAAAGATAGCTGATGTGCTCTGATTTTCGGTAAACCCGATCTGAATGTCCGTAATTAAGTTGGCGAGAGTCTCTTGTACAGAATGGCCTCTTCTGAAACCAAACTGCGTTTTTGGAAATTTTCCTCGTTTCTCCATCCAGAATTCCAGTCTATTTTTGATAATCCTTTCATAGGTTTTCAATAAGCATAACGCTAAGGCTATAGGTCGATATGATGTGGCCGAATATGGTGGCTTTCTTGGTTTTGGAATTGGGCTGATTATGTATTCCCTCCATTCATCTGGTATTTTTTCCTTGGAGTTAAATATATCATTAAAAATCTCCAGAAGGATTTTTTTAACGCTTTCAGGTAATTTCCCCAGCATAGAGTATTCAATATTGTCCTTGCCGGGCGCTTTATTGTTGTTATTTTTTAATGCTTTATTAAGTTCCTGAAGGTGAAATTTTTTTATTTAAGTATGTAACTTCGTTTTCGGGTTCTTCAGAGTTTGGTATATTTTCTACGTAACATGGTGCCAAGTTTCTACTAAATTCTTCCACCCAAGGGTCGTCTAACGAGGAAGGAATTTCATTCCCTTGTCTGTTTTTATAGCAATTCACTTTTTTCCAAATGTCCTTGATTGGTGTGTTTTTATTTAATGAGGAGCAATATTCCCGCCAATTTTTCCTTTTTTCTCCTTTTAGCGAAAGAAAAATATCAAGGCAAATTGTCACTGCGGCATGCGAGAGGAAAGCACAAAGTGATATGGTGGAAAAACCATCAAAAATTATTCGAAGCGTAATAGATAAAACAGACTACGTTAGTGTTTTAACTTAAAAGACTTAAAATGCGTAAGGGAAAATATGTAAAAAAAGCGTCGAAAAACGTACCCGACTATACCGCGCAACACAGAGGAAGTACAGGGTGGGCATTTTATTAGGGGCCTATGTCTTTTCTCAGAAACTACAGGGTATACAAAAAAAATATAAATACAAAGGTTTCTTGGTTTTAAGCAATGTTGTCAATTATTTGAATTTTCTTTATACAGGGTGTCCCAAAAGTGCTGCACCGACTTCAAAACCAGAATTTTAAATGGGACACCTTGTATATTTTTACATTTTTTGATTCCTTTAGATAAATAAAGGTAACTTTCATAAGGACTCCCTATTCGAATTTTGTGTAATTCAGGCAGAAATTGAGATTATGTATTTTTTTTAGCAAATTTATGCCCTCTGCAAATAGTGTCTTGTGTGGCTGGTAGTTGAGATTATTTAATTTCAAACACACCTTAAGAAGACTACCTCCCAACGATCTACGATGTCTAGGTGCTTCAAATTTATAGAGGGTGTCTCAGATCATAGGACTTTTTTTTTCAATATTTTTCAAGTTTTTTTTAATGGAACACCCTATATTTGATATTTTTTTGTTAAAAAGGCTAAAAATACCTATTTATTCATTGTGTTATAGAAAATTTTTACTATTAGTAACTCCTGATATTCATGTCTCTGTTAAATAGTATGATCTATAGTATAATCCTCCTCCAATATGAATATGTATATAGACAAATAAAGAAAAATTATGCCCTATTTGCATGTAAAGTTCCTAAAAATTATCCATAATTTACATCACGACAAATATGTGCTAGTCTATTGAATACTAAATCAATATTTGGACAATAATGTATTGGTTTTATATTTATAGATAGATAATGTATTTTTTTTTAGTATTTTAAATTATATTATTTCATAATATTTGGTTGGGGTGATTAGAAAATTAAATTAACTTTTCTTTAAATTTAAACATTTGTTAATGATATTATGATCCTTTAATAAAGTGTGTGTCTAATGCTATAAACCATTTAGAGGCCGTTTACACTACATGCATAGCTCAAAATGGAGAACATATTAAAAACTTACTTAAGTCTGTTACTTAGCTTTAATTTAGGTGTTAATGTATATTTTTTAAGATTATTCTTTGAAATTATTTATTGAAATATATCGAAGTAAGTGGTCTAAATATTTCGTTAACTATTAGATTTAGATAAAGGAGATATATATATGAATGGATAGGTATTTTTAGCCTTTTTAACAAAAAAAAATATCAAATATAGGGTGTTCCATTAAAAAAAAAAAACTTGAATATTGAAAATTGAAAAAAATGTCCTATGATCTGAGACACCCTGTATAAAATTTAAAGCACCTAGACATCGTAGATCGTTGGGAGGTAGTCTTCCTAAAGTGTGGTTGAAATTTTATTAAATAATCTCAACTACCAGCCGCACAAGACACTATCTGCTGAGGGCATAAATTTGCTAAAAAAAAAACATGACCTCAATTTCTGCCTAAATTACACAAAATTCGAATAGGTAGTCCTAACGAAAAATACCTTTATTTTTCTCCGGGAATCCAAAAATGTAAAAATATACAAGGTGTCCCATTTAAAATTCTGGTTTTGAAGTCGGTGCTGCACTTTTGGGACACCCTGTATAAATAAAACTCAAATAATTGACAACATTGCTTAAAACCAAGAAACTTTTGTATTTATATTTTTTTGTAGACCCTGTAGTTTCTGAGAGAAGACATAGGCCCCTAATAAAATGCCCACCCTGTACATTAAGTTCCCAAGTGACTTCTACCAAGACATCAAAAAATGAGGATTTTGTGTTATATAACGAATGTTGACAGGGAATAGCGGTGTTGGGATGTAAAACAAATTTCGCATTTTTAACTAAATCAGAAATTTTATACATGGATGGAAGATTTCAATATTGCACAAAATTTTTTAAGAAATTTTTTACTATACATGGTTATTTCAATGGACAATACATTCCATTAGTATTCTGCTTACTAAAAGATGCATGCAAGCTAACATACATGTTGTGCTCACAACAAGTTTAAAATTTGTGTTTCGTGCATAATTTGCTTCTTCAACCTCGAAAAACTGTATAAGACTTCGAAGTTGCTATTCAGAACGCCGTGAAACTTGTATGGAGTGACATCACAATCCATAGTTGCAGATTCCACCTAACTCATTTATGGTGGCGGAAAATTCAAACTTTAGGCTTATCTTATGAATATAAATACAAAAGTTCTGAAATCGGAAATTGGTTGCGATTGTGTTTTAGCATAGTTCTCCTAGACAAAAATATTGTAAGTGAATTTTTTTGGATCTGAAATGATGGAACTGATGCCAAATGATGCGCGCGTCATACAGTTTGCTGACTATCTAACTGAATATTATATTTTAGAAGAGTCTTAATTTCCTCCATATATTTGGGCCGATGCTAGCGCCGAATTAAACAAAACAACAAACGCTTGCGAATCCTTCCATTCTCACTTTAATAATTCATTTCACTATAGTTCTCCATCAATTTTCGATTTTATGACAGTTTTAACAAAATGAGGTTTATATAAAATGTAATAGTATCAATACTACATCGAAATCAAGAAATTTGCATACAATACGAAGAAAATGCCTTTTGGAGAATCATTTACTAGACCTCGCAACGACATCAAGATTAGCACTCTACATTTTGTAAAAACTGTTTCACACATATATTGTGCCACAATAAAATCAGAATTTTTTTCTGCATTTTTGGTAATAATATGTACGCACCTACTAATATAAATAAATTTCTGTACCCTAATAAAATGTGTCCAGTTCCATTATGTGTATTCAGGAACTTTCTTCGACCTGTGACCAGTTTCATTCCCCAAAATTCTCATTACCTGATGGATGTGACCAGATTCGTATCGCCCATCTTTGGATTCATCTGTACAGTAAAATACTGGAGAAGATAGGTTAGATGGCTTTGAAGAAAATGGAGGAGAAAATAGAATCAATAGGTTAGCGGATAAAGCTATGATATTTGTGGCCAGAGGGCCAGTTCATTTTGTTCATCTGAACAAATGTTTTGATAGCGTCAATGGTACCAAAGTTATGTTAATGTTAAAGTTTCCTGATGAAAACGACCTTTGATGTGCCGTTAATGACTTCTCCCTACTATGGCCTTTTTGAAAGACGATATAAAAAAAATTGAGTCGATTAAATTTCTATGAAGCAATTCCGCAAAGTATGTGGCTCCTTCAGTGAACAACTGGATCCACACATCGAAGGAATTTCGGTATTGAAGAGAATGGCTTCTCCAGGATCTGATTGCGAGAGCGATGAGGGGGTAGATCCATTAAGAAGTATTTTTGGAAAATCGAGTAATAAATGTGGACCAATATTACAATACCGAACACTTCCGAATTATTATCTGAAACGCACCCATCTTTAATGGTAAACTTTGATGAGACAAATCTTGCGGACGATCCGGGGTCTAAAAAATTCATTTATAAGAGGGACACCAGGTACCTACCCAGAGAGAGTGATTAATTCCACAAAAACTGCAATAAGTCTGATGTATGCAGGAACAGCTGATGGACAGCTTCTCCTAATATATGTTGCTTACAAAGCGGACCATTTGTGGGATTCCTGGACCTTGAGTGGTCCTAGAGGCACAAGGTATAATCGATCCAAGAGTGGCTGGTTCAACAGCACATGCTTTGAGGATTGGTTTTTCACAATAATGGTGCAATTTTTTCGAGACAAACCTGTCCAAAAGTTACCTAATGCATTATTTTGTGGGATCCTGCTTTGTTTAAATTTTTACTTCTTCATAGATCTTGATAGGGGATAACCTATCATTCCACTTTTCACAAAAAATACTTCAGAAGTGTGGGTAGCTTAATATTGCATTCATATGCCTCCCACCAAACGCAACGTATATCATGCAACCGCTTGACGTAGCATTCTACGCGCCTCTTAAAAAATATTGGAGAGAAAGTCTAAGCAATTGGAAGAAGACATCTGGTCGTGGACTTCCGTCATTAACAAAAGACGCATTCCCTGGCCTCTTATCAAAACTACAAGAAAAACTTGAAGGCCAAAGAAGCTCCCACAATGTTGTGTCAGGATTTTCCAAAACTGGGTTATATCTTCTAGACCCTTCAAGGCCCAAACAAAAACTTCCAAGAAGACAAGTGCCAGAAGCGATTCATAATTTAGTTTCAGACGTTGTCAATATTTTGAAAGATATGAGATCTGGAGACCAAACAGAAAAAGTTGCTCGACGTAAGAAACTTAATGTGGAGCCCGGAAAAAGTGTGTCGGCAAATGACATATGCATGCATGTACATCCAATCTATGCCATTACACAGTGCTGGGACTTCTAGCGACGATGAAGTGACTGAACGTCAGACTGCACTTGAAAATATGGAAAAGATGATTTTTTTCCTGACAATAATGATGACCTACCAATAATAAACATTAAGAATTCCTCTATAAACTTCAAAAAAGGGCATTGTATTGCTGATATTTCTACCAACAGTGAAGAGGGCTGTAGAGGAAATGTGGAATCCGACACTTCTTCCGATAACAATGATGACTTGCCATTAATACACCTTAAAAAGTTCTTGAGAAAGTCCAAAAGTACTAAAATGTCTAACAATAACAAAGAAAATGAGCCCGAAGTTAAAAAAGACGACTGGTTAATTGTCGAAGGGAACGAGTAGAAGAAAATTTTATTGTTTCAATATTGACCTTATTCCTTTTTATTTTTAATTCACCAAACTAATTTTTTAGAATTTTGTACTTTTTTCACCAAAGAATGATGTCTAGTTATCGTAACCTAAGGTGTGGTATCAATAAAGTTATAGGCTAACGCTAAAATACAGGTTTATATATTTTTTTTTTAAATTAATAAGTTTGTCCCAGATAACCTCACAGTCGATATTACTTGAATAGAAACGCGATCCGTGCCAATCCCAAATAGCCCCATCCTAAGGGGTAATTTGGGACAGCAATAAAAAAATATGTAGCCCCGCCCCTGTGTAGAGGGGTAGGGGGGGGGCATTATTTTACATAAGATAGATAAACCTTCTAACTTTCCAAATATATGTTTAGAATGTGGATATTTACTGTATGTCAGAGGTACTTCCAGAAAATATCACAAATTACTCCCAAATAGCCCCGTTCTACGGAATTGTTTTATTAGGAGTAAAAGTAGCTTTTACTCCGAATAAAACACGATATTTTTTCTTCAAATGTTTATAAATTTAGGTCTAAATGACAATGAAAAATCTCCATTTTCTCAAGTATCTATTATGGAACAATCCACGAACTTGGTGACAAATATTAATTTTTGCATTACTATGGCAATAACATGTTATTACAAGGTCTGTTCCAACACGTCAAAAACCGTTCATGAACGGTTTTGAAACCACTCAATAAACGAATTTCGAGTTCTACGCACAAATTTTAGGTTTTGCGCAAAATCGTGACTGTACATTGTACGGTTTCCTGCTGTGTTGGAACAAAGCTATTATAATATTGTTATGTTGACAGCACAGATTACCTCACATTGTCATTCCATTTCTGATTTCTGTACTTTCATCATCACTTTTCGAATTTAAGTGGAGTATTTAATTATTAGGGGAAGGTTGCCCTTGATGGCATACCGCCCATGATGGCATACAGCGGATATTTCCGGATAAAACCGGTTTTCGCGCCAACGCGCGCAAGTTCACTCGAGCGTCCGATATGGATCGATAGTTGAGCGTCGGGTTTGAGCCCTGACGCACGTTTTTCTTTGAAGTTATTTTACAATACAGAATTGGGTAAGTGCCGAAGTAATATTAGCAAATATTTAAACCAGAAATTCATTATGTTAAATGCATCAAATTAGAATGCAACATTTTTTTCTTATAACTATAGGATGTGGACGATATTTTGTTGCCGTTATTTTAGATGGAAAGTTGTGGTTTAAATTGTTTATAATTTATTTAATAGAAGTATGACATTTCCCTATGATGGCATACCTACAGCATTGCACTTCGAAATCCTATTAGTGAGGCATCAAGAACTTTCAATTCCCTTCCTACAAGGTTTAAAGACGAAAAGTCAAAAAATAGGTTTGTAAAGAATGTAAAAAGTTACTTTGAGTGAACAATACACTATATTTTGCTTGGTTAATTATTATGTAAGTAGGCGATGGATTACTATTTAAGATATGATTAACGAACACCTTGTTAAAGTACTTCATATTCCGATACCAGTGCTTCTTGCACTGTTTAGGAGATTACTTTTAACTCAAGCAAGAAAAATATGAAATGCTATTTATTTGTAAAATGTATGTACAAAAAAGCTTGAATAAAGGATTGTTAAAAAAAAAGAAAGTCATATTCATATCGGCAGAATATTTACTTTTGTTCTTGATTTTTTCATGTATATTTCAAAATAAAGACTAAACTCCTTTCAAAAGGCAAACAGGAGAAGAGAACGCTATGCGGGAAGCTATAGAAGCTGTTAAAGAAAAGAGGATAGGCTGGAAGATGGCTGCTCTAACTTATAATGTTCTCGCGACAACTTTAAGTAGGAGGTTTAAAAACGACAATGCTGCAAAAGGGGACTTGTGAGGTCGTAGATCAATACTGCCTCATGATGTTGAAGAAGTTCTGGTGAAACATATTGTAGATATGGAGACAAGATTTTTCGGATTTACAACACAAGATTTAAGAGAACTAGTGTTTGATATAGCGGAAAGAAATGCCTTGAAACACGACTTCAATAAAGAAAAAAAGATGGCTGGAAAAAAGTGGGTTAAAGGATTTTTGACGAGAAACCCAAGAATTTCTTTGAGAGTCCCAGAAAACACCTCATATGCATATGCTCGAGCTCAGGCGTTTAATAAAAATAACATTGCTGCGTATTTCAGTGCACTAGACGCCATTTTAAGTGAAAATAGGTTTGCACTTGAAAACATTTTTAACGTCGACGAGTCTGGACACAACCCTCTTTACGTATCCAGCCATGAACAAACATGTGGCAACACTGCATCATCAATAACTTGGTGGTAGGACCGTCGTCGCGTGTAGCGTCGCGTCGGTATCGGTATGGGATAACATTTCGTTTCAATTTGGCAGTTAAACAAAGGTTATGGATGAAAAATATATTTTTTTTCAATTTTAAATGTTTTATTTATGGTAGGTAAGTACCGACGTAAGGACTTTTTATTAAGGCCTAGTTCGAGGGCAAGTTTTAGCAACATCTTTACAAAACAGAACAAATCTAAATCATCGAGTAGATAATTATTTAACTAATTATACAAAAGAGCAGAAAAAAACCTACCTAGGTAGGTCCGTTCATCTTTATGAATTTAAATTTAAACAGATGTGGTTGGATACCAAACTCGATACCAAACTATACTTCTTATTATAGTAACTCAAACAATAATAATAATTTTGTTTTTATAACAACTTAATGCAACTTTATTATTACTTAAAGGTGTCCAGTTTTCTTTTTCTATTTTTTGACTCAACTTTATCTGATTTTGCCACAGCTTTTGATGCCTTCATTGGTCATTTGTCTTTTTAACATAATTATTTAGCAAAATATTAGAAAAAGTCGAACAAAGCATGTTAATAATATCTTGATATTCTTTTCCACAAACACAATGACAATAAAATTCATTTAAAGATTGATCCAGTTTTATACATATTGAAGCTAATTCACATAGAACAGGAGCTGCATATCCGGAGATATATATTTGAGACGACTCATCAACTTCACATTCGGCCAAATATTGAGTACCAAATATACTAGAAATACTATCAATAAAGTTGTTATAGTCAACACTCGAATTAACACTTCTTATCAAGTCACTATTAATGTCAAAATTATCGTCATCGTCAGCACAAGGACTTTTTTTATTTGTTGTTGAATTTCAGAAAATGAAAACGCAGTACCAGTAGTTTTTTTTAAAACTATGCTTAAGTCGAATCTTTTTTTCAGCCATCATAACTTCATCACAACTTACGTTGTAATTGCAACCACCCAAAACTCTGTATTTACCGAATCGTTTTTCAAGCTTATCAGTGGTAAATTTGTCTAGAAGTAAGTATGAAATATCAAATTTTTCAAAGCAATATTCTATAATTTCAAGTATAACAGAAGTACTTTGATAAAGGGCACAATGGGTGTCATTAGTCAATCGCCCATTATTGTTTTTAATATTGTTCCAAGCATCCAGCCATAAAAGAAATCTTTTCAGAAAATTAGCACGGAAGTCATTGGTACCAGAAATAGGTTTAGAATACTCATTTCGTTTGACATCTCCTTTAAAAAAGCTGGTATTATTGACAACGTCCCACCAATTTCTTATAATCTGAAGAAAACTTGCAGTGTCATTACATTTACATTCTATCAATGAAGAGATTGTGGAATGATGACATATATTATCAGCAATGTAAACTTTTTGTCTTTCAAGGTTGTTCGGGAAAACGGTTTTGTGACTAAGTTTGTAAGCTTTTTTTATCACTTCATTTTTTTCTATGAAATAGGTACCTGTAATATCTTTAAATTTTGCATATTTTATCTTGTTAAAGTCATCAAAATCTGGGTAAACAAATGTTTTGTCAACGTTTTTCAAATTTCTCCAGTTGTTTATAATATTTTTGAATAAATGAACAAAATCATAACTTTTAAAAATTTTGCAATCTGGAAAATCCGGATTTGCAAAATAAGTTAGATTGTTTGCAGTTAAATTTTTGAACATAACTCTGTTAATCCTGTGATTATCTGTAATAATAGATAAAACTTGAAATCCACAGTTTTGAACTAAACTAATTATATTTTTAGCGATTGGCACCATCTATTTTCCTTTTATATTATGGACTGGTAACAATTTAACTATTTCACTAAAATAACCGAATGCTGAGCATACCATGAATGCTAAAATTGTTGTAGCGACAGATTCATTATTTGTGGATGTGCCAATTAACTTTTTTCCCCTATAATCTAGTCTTTGACTTATATATATTTCGTCAATTAAGAGAACTACAATTTTTTCAGAAGGTCCTAAGTTACTGGATACATAAATAAGATAGTCATGAGTATTTTGATCCTCATTTGATGATGTATTTGGTGAAATATCTAAGCTGGAGGATAAATACTGTAAATATCTTTTAGAAGGAAGAATAAAATAATTATGAATCAGCTCATATGCCGAAGGAGATAATGTATACAACATAAAAGACATAATAATTATTGTCGTTGAGTAACGTTTTCTTTTAGAGTCAATAGTTTAATTTGATCAATTATTATTGGCAGCACCATATTAACTACTCTGTTTTCTTCCAAATTGTCTGGATTTTCCTCAGAATTCGCTAATTGAAATTGGCTGAAGGCTTTATTTAAATATCTTAATGTTAATTCAAGAAGGTATTTAGTTGATTGATCATTATTAACTGGGCAATCTTTGTATCTTGACAGCAAATTTTCTAGTTGAGACCACCTACTTAACTTTAAAGAATGTGGCAAAATCCATTTTAAATCATTGAAGCCCAGCTCATTATTTTGTACAAAAACTTTAACCTGCATATCTTTGTAAACTAGAACTTGATTTGTAATTATTGTGATGTCCGCGCAAAACAGCGCGCGCCTACAGCTCTACCGAGCAGCAACGAAGACGGCCACTACAGAGTGCGACCCGACGACGAAGGACAGTCTTTACCTACCCACGCTATGGTGCGCTCGACATAGCACCATTCATCCCGCAAACCGCTACGTAACGCCACTCCCCGCAACCGCCATCTTTACGATGATTATAGTAATAAGTTTAACGATATATCTGTGATAATAAATTATTTTAAACAATTTCAAACTACGGGCAATTTCATTTAATCACCGAACATTACACTGGCGACGAGGTAAAAAGGGGGCGAGAGTGGTATTCGGTTCAGTAGTCGGTTAACGTGAGCTATCGGCAATCAAAAATGGCGACGACTGTCGGACTTTTCGCCGAATTTAGCCCGGAAACAGATGACTGGGACATTTATATGGGACTATTGGAAGAATACTTTACAGCCACGAGCATAAAAGAAAAAAAAGTGGCAACTCTGCTCAGCCTAGTGGGGAACGCTACATACATATTATTGAGGGATTTGTGCCATCCGACACACCCTAATAGAAAGACCTTCGCCCAGCTAACCGAAATATTATCAGGACATTTCTGTAAGCAACCAATTGTATGGCGAGAGAGGCGAAGATTCCAAGAAATCAAGCAAATTTCGTCAGAAACAGTAGCTCAATGGCATGCCAGGATTTGCAAAATGGCCGCTACTTGCAAGTTCGGAGAAAATTTATCTACGTTCGTGAAGGAGAAATTCGTCACTGGTGTAGTATTTCTCTGAAGTTCTACCCTTAAATCAAACTCTGTTCGACGTTCGCTTCATTACTTGTTTATTCAATCTTGTGTTAATTCTAAGTGTCAGGATATGAGTTCGTTGCCATCGAACTCGAAACTTAACAGCTAAGCAATATGGATATATTATGAAATATTCTAGTATAAGCATAACACATTGATACAATACTATACAGGGTGTACAGTACCACACTACACCTCCCCCCGGATTTTCAAAATAATTTTTCAATTCTTGATTGCAAAATAATTTCCTTTCCTCCAGCAGGAACTGCAATCTGGAAAGCACAACATCCTGCGAAGTATCAATACAATTTTAAATTTTACATAATTATCTATTTTTCCCATTACTATAATAATAATAATATGCGTCTATAAGAAAGCTACAATACCTATAACAGAAAATTACTAATTACTAAGTACCAGGCCTGGTTGGGATTAATACTATACTTACATTATTATAAGGTCAGTTGGGGTAAATGTGATAACGGGGCAAATGCAATAATTGGCATTTATTCTAACACAAGCGAAAATTTTAGACGTTAGAGTGGTTTTTATTACAGATAATATGTTTTCGAACGAACTCCCAATTTGGCGAATCGTTCCTGTCAGTTGTCAAAAATTTTCCGTTATTTTCCAAACAGCTGTTATTTTCGGTTACATGTCGAGTGCATCATTCAATTATTCGTGCTGTGGAGAGGGCAAGTAAAAATAAAGGTAAGCAACTGAATTTTTGGTTTTAGGGTGGATTGAGTATATATTTTGACTGTAGTATTTTACATTTTCGATATGTGTTTATGTTTTTTTTTAACAACCCTATGGTACACTTGCCCCCCTCAATTTGAATTGTGGGGCTAATGTGCTATACTACATTTACCCCACAGTCATCTGTATATCACACTTGCCCCATTTTGATTTCAGGAAAAATGGTGCGTGTCTACAAACGGAAAACTCAGCCCAACCAGAAATATGATGATGAAATCTTGCAACGGGCATTACAGGAGGTTCGAGCCAATCGAATGACTATGTACCGCGCTTCCGTAGTGTATAACATCCCCTATAGTACCCTCTATAGCCACAAAAAGGGTTTACGCGGAGTGAAAAGCTCCACCAAGGGTAGAATATGTGCACTTTCACTTGCAGAAGAAGAAAAGCTTGTCCTTGGCCTTACAACCCTCGAAAAATGGGGATTTGGGTTAACTCGGAAGGAGGTCCTAGAACTGGTCGCTGAATATGTGACCAAAAACAACATCCAAACCCCCTTCAAAAACAATGTTCCTGGACCAGATTGGTTCATAAATTTCAAGAGACGTCACAAGTTAAGTTTAAAGATTCCACAAGCAGTCGAGTTTGCTCGCAAGAAAGCAACAGATCCTTTCATCATATATAAATATTTTGATTTGCTAGAAACAGTACTCAAAGACCTGGACTTGGGCAACAAACCAAATCAAGTGTGGAACTTGGATGAAAGTTCTTTCTCCATTGATCCGTCCAAATGTAAAGTCGTGGGGTTAAAAGGAGTTGCTTGTTCTCGAACCGTTAGCTCTCCTGGCCGGGAGAACACCAGTGTCTTAATGTGCGCAAGTGCAGCTGGTAATAAAGCACCACCGTTAATCATCTTCAAAGGTCTTAATGTGTGGGATCAGTGGATGGCCCCTCAAGGAACAGGATTTCCTGGAACAGTCTACGCTGCTAGCAAAAAAGGCTGGATGGAATCAACGATATTTTTGAATTTTTTCAAGAAAACTTTAATACCCTGTTTTGGAGACGAGAGACCGGTGTTAGTTATTTATGATGGCCACAGCACACACCTAAGTCCCGAGATCATTGAGGCAGCCTTGGCAGAACGTGTGACAATTTTAAAATTGCCCCCTCATAGCAGCCATCTTCTTCAGCCTCTCGATCTGGCGGTTTTTAAAGCTTTAAAGTCAAGATGGGACGAGAAGTTGGTGAGATGGCAAAGACAGCATGTGGGGCAAAAACTTCCAAAGAAATTATTTGCGCAATATCTAGGCGAAACATGGCAATCGCTAGAAGGCACCATAATTCAAAATGGATTCAAAAAAGGCGGAATAGTACCCTTCAATCGAAATGTTATTCCTAGAGAGAAGTTCTGCCCAGAAGCTCTTAAAAGATGGGATCTCCATAATCGACGTGCGGATCCTCCAGAGCATATAACGGCGGACAGTTCCAATATTCCAGTGCATGTTGCGGCGGACAACCCGTACAAAGACCTCGTTGCTTCGACTGCAGCTATGCCCTCTGATAACCCGCTCTCATTTGAGTCGCTTCTGCTCTCCACTGTTAAGCAAAAAACACCTAATGAGAAGCTTCCAAGGAAAAAAGTTGCCGCTGGGGCTGAAATAATAACCAACGAAATTCTTCTTTTCAAGTCCCCTCCTGTGAAACGTTCAAATAAGAAAAAGGAAAAGGCTGATAGTTCCTCGGACGATGACGACCCAGAAGACTTCTCGGTCCAGGACTCCGACAGCGATATTGAATATTTAGATTCTTTACGAAATCCCTCTCCAGAACCTACGGATGTGATAGAGCAAGTTCCAGCGGTTGACAAATGGGTACTTGTTGAGTACGCCACAAAAAAAACCAAGAAACACTTTGTCGGCCAAATAACCGAAAAGGATGGGAGGGACTGGGTAATTAGGTTTTCGCGACCAAAAGGAACTAAGTTTATATCACCTCTAGTAGATGACATCGATACGGTTGAGGAAGAAAACATTATTAAAGTGCTTCCTGAACCTGTAATTGATCGAAGGGGCATAATTTCATTTAATATAACCTTTACAGGGTTCAACATTAAATAAAAGCTAAAAAAGTAACCATATTTAAGTTAGAAATAAGTTGAAATGCCTAAAAACGTTTATACTTAATGTAAGAGAATTCCTATTAAGTTTTTTACCTGTTCCTCGTAAACAATAATAAAAGTTTTATTTTCGTTTTTTCACTTCTTGGCGTATTATTTCAAAACCCTGAAGTTGAGGCCCCTATAGGAGCCGCACAAATAATCTATTTTATGTAAAAAAATCCGCTCTTTCACAATAACCCCATCCCAAAAGTATATAAACTGCCTATGAGAGAGCAGAGACCATTATCACATTTGCCCCAGTAGGAGGGGTAAGTGTGATATAACAACATAGTTTTAAAAAAAAATTGCGGGAAAATCAGAAAAGGACCCTATCAGAAAAAAAATACTCAGAAGTGTTGAATAACATCACGATACACTATGTAATTTTTTTTTTTAAATTTTTGATGTTTTTGGTTTTCAAAGTATCGGCCACTAAAGTGTCACTATGCGAATTCTATAACACATTTACCCCAACTGACCTTACTAACTATTTTATATATAATTTAGTTCTGTTTTTATGAATCAACTCAACTTTATTGTTTTTCAAAATTTTTACATTCGGAGTTAAATCCTCTAATACTTCATATGGCCTAAGAAACATGGACTTGAAATCTTATTCCCTGTCTCGTTTTTTACCAAGATCATATCGCCTTTTTTGTAGTTTTTGGGGTTAACTGTTTTGTCATATGTTGTTTTTCGTTTTTCTTTTGACTGAATTAAATTAGTTCTTGCGTCGTCATGTGCTTTTTGGAGTCGGTATTTTAGTTCAATAGAATAATTGTCAAAGTTGTATATGGGTTCGATAGTGTTATTCAAATTACTTGGAATAAGGCAATTTCGGCCAAATACAAGTTCAAATGGAGTATATTTCGTTTCCGTATGAACTGTTGTGTTGTAACTAAAACACCAATATTGAATCCATGTACTCCAAGCATCGTCATGATTCTGGGTCTGATTTCTGAGATACGCACCTAAAACTTTATGTGAGTTCTCCAGAGCACCTATACTTTCATGATGGTACGCGGTTGATTGTATTTGATTAATTTTTAGGAGATTGCAGACCTCGTTCATTGTTATCGAGATGAACTCGGTCAGTTGCAATTTCCAGAGGAATTCCGTACCGTAAGACAAAATTTTCTACAAAACTTTTAGCAACCGTTTCCGCGTCTTTTGACATAATAGGATATGCCTCTACAAATTTCGTTAATTCGCACTGAAGTGAGAGAATATAAGAAAAATCGTTAATATCTTTTGGTAGAGGCCCGATAATGTCTAAATATACTTTTTGGAAGGGATAGCTTGCCGTTGACGTTATTGACATAGGTTCCTTAGTATAGTGGTTTGTATGTTTAAGTCTTTGACAACTATCGCATCTTGATACAAATTTCCTAACATCTTTATCAAAGCCTGACAAAAAGTAATATTTTTTAATATTATTTATCATACGGTTAACGCCAGCGTGACCACTGGTAGGAAGTAAATGGAAATCGTTTATTATTATTTTATTTTTTTTTTCATCGCTAAATACTTTTTCTACTCCTTTTATTATACATAAACGGGGACCCGTCCAATTAGAGTCTTTCTTTATTTCTTTGGCTAGCCATTGTATAAACTCTTCATTATTTTTATTTTTTATGATTACTACTTCACAAATATTCAAATTCTTACCTATTTCAATCAAATCTCTCAACATCTCGTCTCGCGCCGATGTCGATTGAGTATTTTGATGAACAAAGTACAAGACTGAATCTATGTCAACGAAAAAAAAAATTCCCACATTATAAGTTATATTTTTAGCTAATTTCGTAATTGCCTCAAAAGTTGTTAATACTAATTCGGTACTATTTTTTGGTTTTTTAAGAATTTCTACGACGTCCGGTTGATCAAGCCGAACATTCACAGAATTATCTTGTTCATCTAATATTGTTTTAGTTTGTGCTCTAGTCATAACAGCAATTATTTTCCCGTACATGCCTTTTAGTTCTTCAGACGTTATTACTATTCTCGATAAAGCATCGGCGGTAACATTCTCACATCCTTTCACATACTCAACGTGAAAATCATACTCTTCTAATCCTAGGCGGAATTTTGTTAAACGGCTAGAAGGGTCTGTAAGGTTGAAAAGGTAAAGAAGTGGTTTATGGTCTGTCCGTATATTAGAGTGGCGTCCATATAAATATGGACGAAAATGTCGTACTGCCCAAAATATTGCTAAGAGTTCTTTTTCTATCGTAGGATAGCTGGTTTCGGCTTTGTTTAAACTTCTACTCGCATATGCAATTGGTTTGTTATTTTTATTAGAAAGAACTGCACCAATAGATTGAATTGAATTGAAGCGTCTGTTTGAAGTATACACTCATTTTCATGCGAAAAGTCAGGGTAGTCCAGAACTGGGGGTCCGCTCAGTGCATTTTTGAGGAAATTGAAGGAACTTTCACACTCTTTTGTCCATTCGAATGTAGCGTATTTTCTACATAATTTGTTTAAGGGGACTGTTTTTTCAGCAAAATTTGGAATGAATTTTCTGTAATAATTTGCGAATGCTACGAATCTTTTAATTTCATCTGAATTTTTTGGAACTGGATAATTTTTTAGAGCCTTTACTTTATCTGGGTCTGGCAGAATACCTCCAGAGGAGATAATATGGCCCAAATACAAAATTTGTTTTGTTAGAAAGATTTTTACAGGTAATGACCAACGTGAATACAGGGACACTTCGGTCCCTGTTTGGGAATCGGCCCACTGAGCAGTGGACTCAGGCTTCCCGTGCCAATCCTTGACGCGTTTCGTCCTTGTTAGGACTCATCAGAAGGACATAGGCTGAAGCTCCCTGTCCAAGCAAAATTGAACTTCGTTGACCAGTCAGAAACAACTACTCCGAGGGCAAATACCCCTACCGGCGTTGAACTACACTGATTTGTCTGAGCTTTCGTTGGCAATAGAAATTGTTAGAAAGATTTTTACAGGTAATGACCAACGTGAATACAGGGACACTTCGGTCCCTGTTTGGGAATCGGCCCACTGAGCAGTGGACTCAGGCTTCCCGTGCCAATCCTTGACGCGTTTCGTCCTTGTTAGGACTCATCAGAAGCCTGAGTCCACTGCTCAGTGGGCCGATTCCCAAACAGGGACCGAAGTGTCCCTGTATTCACGTTGGTCATTACCTGTAAAAATCTTTCTAACAATTTCTATTGCCAACGAAAGCTCAGACCAATCAGTGTAGTTCAACGCCGGTAGGGGTATTTGCCCTCGGAGTAGTTGTTTCTGACTGGTCAGCGAAGTTCAATTTTGCTTGGACAGGGAGCTTCAGCCTATGTCCTTCTGATGAGTCCTAACAAGGACGAAACGCGTCAAGGATTGGCACGGGAAGCCTGAGTCCACTGCTCAGTGGGCCGATTCCCAAACAGGGACCGAAGTGTCCCTGTATTCACGTTGGTCATTACCTGTAAAAATCTTTCTAACAATTTCTATTGCCAACGAAAGCTCAGACCAATCAGTGTAGTTCAACGCCGGTAGGGGTATTTGCCCTCGGAGTAGTTGTTTCTGACTGGTCAACGAAGTTCAATTTTGCTTGGACAGGGAGCTTCAGCCTATGTCCTTCTGATGAGTCCTAACAAGGACGAAACGCGTCAAGGATTGGCACGGGAAGCCTGAGTCCACTGCTCAGTGGGCCGATTCCCAAACAGGGACCGAAGTGTCCCTGTATTCACGTTGGTCATTACCTGTAAAAATCTTTCTAACAATTTCTATTGCCAACGAAAGCTCAGACCAATCAGTGTAGTTCAACGCCGGTAGGGGTATTTGCCCTCGGAGTAGTTGTTTCTGACTGGTCAACGAAGTTCAATTTTGCTTGGACAGGGAGCTTCAGCCTATGTCCTTCTGATGAGTCCTAACATGGACGAAACGCGTCAAGGATTGGCGTGGGAAGCCTGAGTCCACTGCTCAGTGGGCCGATTCCCAAACAGGGACCGAAGTGTCCCTGTATTCACGTTGGTCATTACCTGTAAAAATCTTTCTAACAATTTCTATTGCCAACGAAAGCTCAGACCAATCAGTGTAGTTCAACGCCGGTAGGGGTATTTGCCCTCGGAGTAGTTGTTTCTGACTGGTCAACGAAGTTCAATTTTGCTTGGACAGGGAGCTTCAGCCTATGTCCTTCTGATGGGTCCTAACAAGGACGAAACGCGTCAAGGATTGGCACGGGAAGCCTGAGTCCACTGCTCAGTGGGCCGATTCCCAAACAGGGACCGAAGTGTCCCTGTATTCACGTTGGTCATTACCTGTAAAAATCTTTCTAACAATTTCTATTGCCAACGAAAGCTCAGACCAATCAGTGTAGTTCAACGCCGGTAGGGGTATTTGCCCTCGGAGTAGTTGTTTCTGACTGTTCAACGAAGTTCAATTTTGCTTGGACAGGGAGCTTCAGCCTATGTCCTTCTGATGAGTCCTAACAAGGACGAAACGCGTCAAGGATTGGCACGGGAAGCCTGAGTCCACTGCTAAGTGGGCCGATTCCCAAACAGGGACCGAAGTGTCCCTGTATTCACGTTGGTCATTACCTGTAAAAATCTTTCTAACAATTTCTATTGCCAACGAAAGCTCAGACCAATCAGTGTAGTTCAACGCCGGTAGGGGTATTTGCCCTCGGAGTAGTTGTTTCTGACTGGTCAACGAAGTTCAATTTTGCTTGGACAGGGAGCTTCAGCCAATGTCCTTCTGATGAGTCCTAACAAGGACGAAACGCGTCAAGGATTGGCACGGGAAGCCTGATTCCACTGCTCAGTGGGCCGATTCCCAAACAGGGACCGAAGTGTCCCTGTATTCACGTTGGTCATTACCTGTAAAAATCTTTCTAACAATTTCTATTGCCAACGAAAGCTCAGACCAATCAGTGTAGTTCAACGCCGGTAGGGGTATTTGCCCTCGGAGTAGTTGTTTCTGACTGGTCAACGAAGTTCAAAATTTGTTTTCTCAAAAACTCGCATTTTAGCGGATTCAATTTTAATTTCACTTCTCTAAGACGTGTAAAAATGCTTATGAAATTTTTGTTATGTTCTATAAGATTTCTACCGAAAACGATCAAGTCGTCCAGGACAAAACATTTGTCATAGTTTAGACCTGACATAGCTACAGTAATTAGTCTCGAAAACGCACTGGGACTAGTTTTTAAACCCATAGGCAATCTTTTCATTTGCCATTGCCCCCGGTCAGTGGTGAAAGCAGTATATTTTCTACTCTCCTTATCCAACTCTACTTGATAGTAGCCTTGACTTAGGTCTAAGCGAGAAAAATATATTGCTCCTGAAAGGGCGTCCAGAATATCAGTTACATTTGCTAATTTTTGAAATTTTATGTCTAGAAGCGATTTGTTGACTAATCTGTAGTCTATGACTTAACGTGATTTTTTTTCTCCACTGGCGTCTGTCTTTTTTGGAACTAGTAAGATTGGGGAGGACCATTCACTCTGCGCATGCTCTATTATACCATCATCATACATTTTAGAAATTCATCTATTTATTTCGTCTTTTTGAGAATGAGGAAGTCTGTAGGGCTTGACATAAGTAGGGAGGGAATTTTCTTTCAGAAGTATGGATTCTTTGTAAAGATTTGTGACGGATAATTTATCGTTAAGCATATGAAAAATGTCAGAAAATTTTGCACAAATGCTCATAATGGAGTTTTGTTCTTCGTTATTCAAATAATTATTAAGTTTTAATAGGTCAAATAAGTCTTTCACTCTTGCTACAGATACAGCAGTATCTTCAAACATACAGATATCATACTCACTAGATTTTTCTGTTCTGGGTAAACAGTTTTTTAGAAGCACGTCACTTTCTCGGGTATTTAGAATCTTTACGGGAATTTTTCCCTCTATTGGCCGAGCCAGTACACCAGCCATAAAAACTCCTTGACACAATTCTCTAGGAATTACCACACATTCTTCAGTCATTCCAGTAGGTAAGTAATAAGTAGATTCGCACCTTGAAGGTACTATTATTATGTTATTGTTCGGGGAATTTATTGGTAAACGAATTTCATTACCCGAAAAGTTTATGAGTGACAAAGTATTTTCTTCATAATTTATGATTCCACTAAATTTTCTTAGAAAAATTTCTCCTATAATGCCATTAGTTGAACATGTTAGAGCATCAAAAACATAAATTTTTTCTTCAAATGTTTCATGGCCTATTTTTAATTTTAAATAAACATATCCTTGTGAAACTAAAATTCCGCCAATGCCTTTAACTTCTAATTTATTTTCGTAAAATTTTGATTTATGGTTTAAAAATTCTGATTTAATTGCGCATAAAGAAGCGCCTGTGTCTATTAAAAATTTTAATTCATTATTTTCGACAGAGAAGGTAACTGAATTCGAATAATTATTTGAATGGGTGAAAATGTGTTTACTTAAATTTGAACAACTCTTTCCTTTAGGGACGAAAAAATGTATTAGAAAAATTGTCATTACTGAGTTCAGTATTTTCTCGTGCGTCTTGCACTTGACCTGGGTTAAGCACATCAGCAAAGTGCAAGTTATGTCTGTTGGTTCGCGAACCTCTCCTATTTCCGGAACCTCGGGTGAATGTACGTCCTCTGAAATTCCTAGAATTGTTGGGTCGGTAGTGTTCGCTATTATGATTCTTATTTTAATTAAAATTTCGCCTATCGTTATTTCGGTTGTAGGAATTTCTATTTGAAAAAGAGCCCCTTGTGAAGTTTCTCGAAAAATGTCCTCTTCCCCTTCTATTAAATGTGAAAACTTGGGAAGAATAATTATTATTGTTATTAAACGAATTGGTTTCTTCGTCTTGAGCTGCTCTTATAGCATCTTTCAAAAACGGAAAATTTCTGGCGGCAATTATTGTACTTAATCTTTGATCTCGGAGACCATCAGAAAATCTTTTTATCGCGATTTTTTCGTTAATAGGTTTTAATATTGTAAATGAATCATTATCACCATTAGCTTGGGATATGGTCAAATTAACGAAAAGTGACTCTAATTCTTTTCCAAAAGATTCGATAGACTTTTGGCCTTGCTTTGCACGAAATAATTTTGATTGAAGTGCCGTGTCAGATTGTATTGTAAGGAGGTGTCTTTTGATATCTACCAATAAATCAGCAACTGAATTGTAACTATCATTTAATCTCAGTTTTGCACTACTCGTTAAGCGTGTTTTAAGAACAAATTTTATTAATGCAGGTTTGTCCTCAGCTTTAAGCATGGATTCGTACAGTTCTATAGCATCGACTAATTTATTGGTAGTTTCCTCTGTATCATCAAGAATAGGCAGGAGACTCACAGCAGTTTTTAGATCGAATGAAGTCATTTTGTCGTTAGTTAAGTCTGCTTTGGTCTGGAATTCTAAAATTTCACTAGGGTATCCTGGCAGGATCGCCATGTAGTATTTCTCTGAAGTTTTACCCTTAAATCAAACTCTGTTCGACGTTCGCTTCATTATTTGTTTATTCAATCTTGTGTTAATTCTAAGTGTACAGGATATGAGTTCGTTGCCATCGAACTCGAAACTTAACAGCTAAGCAATATGGATATATTATGAAATATTCTAGTATAAGCATAACACATTGATACAATACTATACAGGGTGTACAGTACCACACTACACTGGAATCAGCGATGAACGAATTTTCGACAGGCTTTGTGAAGAAAATGAAGATGTAGCAATCAAGACCTTGGTGGAAATTGCAAGAAAACGTGAAAATATGGCGTCGAAACAGGAAGAAATCCATTTTACGTCAAGCAGAGGGCGTGCGAATCCAAATGCGAAATCGCAAGCACGTCGTGGTTATGGAAAATCGGCAAGTCACGGTGGACCCGCCCCTGGTAGAAGTTTTGACAGGCGTGGCCAATTTCCCCACCAAAGTCGATCGTCAACGTCAACAGCGAAAGTCTCCAATCAACGTCATCAACATCAACAACAACAAAGTAGCAGGTTATGTAGAGTTTGCGGGAAGCAACATTATGGTTTATGTATGTATTCTAATTATTTTTGTAATGGTTGTAAACAGAAAGGACACTTATCGAAGGTATGTAAAAAAAACAATAAAAAAATTAATTTTGTAATGGATGAGAAAGAAAATTTTAATGATGATGAAATTTATGAGGATAATAAGGTAAATATTTGGCATTTAACAAAAAGCGTAGGTGTAGGTAAAAACTCAAACCTTCCTCATAAAAAAAATGTGTCCAGTAATGTAAATGATATGTGTACAATTAATGTTAATAAAGGTCAAAATAGTAGCAGGTCATGGAAAGGGTTGATTACAAATGATTTTTTAGTAAATGTGATGATAAATAAACAAAGTATAACATTTCAACTCGATTCAGGGGCTTCAGTATCGGCAATTAGTGAAGGAGTTTATGAAGCAAAATTAAAAAATGAAAAATTGCGAAAGGATTCAGTAATTTTAAAGGCATATAACAATTCAATATTTAACCCACTATGATTTATTGAAGTTAATGTTAAATATGAGAGTAAAAATGCATTAATAAAATTTTATGTAGTGCCTAATGCTGAAATTGTATTCTAGGGCGAGATTGGATGGACGCATTCGACGTTGGGTTTGGATTGATTCCAGGGATCCCAGGATCTCACGATTTATCGTTTGATCTCACGATTCAGTACCAAGTCTCACGATCTCACGATAATGGATTCTAATCTCACGATATTTTTATAAACGCTGCTTGCCGCTTGCAGTATTTAAAATATCTTTCATAAAAACTTAACATTTATTTTCTAAGCAATTTTTTTCTCAAGCAAACAATTATTCGGATATTCCCGCAGCGTGGAGTCCGAGTCCGATACTGGAATGGAATGTACCATGGCGCCCCTATCGGCTTTCGGAATAACTAGATCTCTACGCTCCTTTTGCGCCGCGACGCGGAGTAATTTTCTGTAATCTGCCGCTTGCTCCTCATGCCGCTTGCTCCACAAAAAAAACGAAAGCTTTCCTATAATCAGAAGTATCGGAAGGAATGGGAAAGAGAGTTGAAGTGGCGGCTTACTGAAAGCAAAAAAGGGCCCACATTTCGATGGTTCGTTTTTTATTAGCAAGATAAAACCTATAACATTTAAATAAAAAAATATTATTGGGAATTGTCTGTATTGGCAAAAATTTGTATTTTATTATTTAGTAATAGTTAAATTATAAGGTCTGGACCGGTAATATTTTCTAACCAGAAAAATTTAAATCTTCCCAAAAATAATTTTAAACTCTTTTTCAAGGTGTAAAGCATGTAAATGTGATGTTGAAGTCACTCATTTAAGGATTGCAGGGTTCATTGCCGAAAACAACTTACCGTTCAAATTAATGGAACATTTTCCGGATCTATTACGTTCAACCTGTAGTGATTCTGCTATTGCAAAAAAAAATTCGGTGCGGCCCCACAAAAGTACGATCTATTATAACTAACGTTATGGGTGTATCGGGAAGGCAACGCATTGTTGAATTAATGAAAAATAATAAATTTAGCTTGATTGCAGATGAATCAACTGATCGCGCATGCATACAAAATTTGTCTTTAATCGTAACAATTAACTGCGAAAATGAAGATGTCAAAGATTACTTCTTAGCCTTAATTCCTGTTTAAGACGCTACTGGGGCAGCGTTGTTTGAGCACATCATAAGTTTTTTTAATAACTTCAATATCCCATATAAAAAGAATTGCATTGGTTTCGCTTCAGATGGAGCAAATAATACTATGGGTGCTCAAAATTCCGTGGTAAGAAGACTGAAAGAAGCCATTCCACATATTTTTATCATGAAATGCATCTGTCATAGTTTTCATCTATTCATGATTGTCATTCATGATTTGAGGTTATACTGTTGTAAACATGTGTAAATTGTGATGAGCGAATTAAATTTAAAAAAACGGTGTAAATTCTGCAAAAAGGAGGTGAAAGACTCTTTTGATTGTTCAGTTTGTCTATCATCATATCATAGGAGCTGTGGTTTGCAGTACAAAGTTCTAAATAAGGACAATATTACAATTTGTTGTGTTCAGGCAAACAGTGAGGTTAAAAATCCCAAGGAGAACATGGATAAATTGGATAAGCAGTCTTTGCTACGTGAAATGAAGTATTTGTTTTAAAGGGAATTTAAGAAATTTGAAGAAAAAATTGAAAAGCAGTACGCTAATGAAATGAAAGAACTGAAATCTACCATGAACTATATGTCTGAGAAGTTCGATCTGCAATATAAACACTACGAGGAATATATGAAACGAAATCAAGAAATTGAAAAAGAAAACAAGGATCTACAGAAGCGAGTACAGTTTCTGGAAAGCAAGCTTAACTCAAGAGAACAAACTGAGAAACAAAACAACATATTAGTCACTGGAATTTCAACTCAAGAAGACAGTACTGTTAAAGAAATCATAAATAAACTCTTTACTGGCATGCGACTGAAGCTTAACCAGGGGGATATCACTGAGTGCTACAGACTAAAAACTGAAGCAGAAATTAAGCCACTATTAATTAAATGTGAATCAGCGGAAGTGAAACAACAAATATATAAACAACGTAAATTAATTAAAAGTATTAATACTAAAGAATGTAAATTTTCAGAACCCAATAGGCAAATTTATCTAAATGATGAATTAACTAAAAGTAATAGTGAGCTATTTAAGGCGGCTCGTGAATTCAAGAAAACCAATAACTTTAAGTTTGCCTATGTTAGTAATGGTAGAATATTTATTAAAAAAATGATCAATGTTCACCTAAAAGAATATATACGCTGCAAGATCTCAACCCGAGAACAACTTATTAATGGATTATTTTCTATTTTCTTTTTAAATCTAAAAAATATCAATGAACTTAACTTGTTCTTGTTGTTTTAAAGAATTCTCGTTAAATTTAAAGATTTTATATAGTAATATACGCAGTCTAAGAAATAAACTGGAGGACATTGAAATAATGTTAAATTGCTATGAGGAGCCAGAAATACTAGTTTTTACAGAGAATTGGATATATGAAGGTGAGGCTAGATTATATAATTTGCAAAATTACAACATGGAACATAACTGTAGACCTACAAGAGGTGGAGGAGTATCTGTTTATATAAAAAACTATTTGAAATATGAAGTTGAAGTTAACAAATCAATTAATAACTGCGATTGGCTCATAATTAAATTATGTAATCCAAATATTAGAATAATAACTGTTTACAGGCCTCCATCGGTAAATTTTAACCTATTTTTAAATGATTTTGATAATCTACTCCTTGATTTAAAAGATCAAACTTTTATAATTGCTGATATGAATTTAAACTTATTGCAAGACTCTGACCAAAAAAATGACTATGAATCTTCAATAGCAGTAAACGGGTTTACACTTGTTAATCAAGCTAAACCTACTAGAGAATCCAACAATACACAAACACTTATTGACCATTCAATTAGTAATATTAAAAACTCTGACATGAGCTTAAACCTCTATGATAGTTGCCTAACAGATCATAAAATACAGTTAATAGATATGAAACAATTTAAAATTTTAAGAAAACCAAAAGAAAGACATAATATAACTTACATTATTAAAGAATCGTACTATTTAAAACTTGCTAACCTAATTACACAAAGTAATATAAACGATTTTCAGTCACTAATATGTGTAATACAAAATGCAAAAAAAGAGGCTACCACCACTAAAACAATTTATGATCGCAACAATGATTGGATAAATGGTCACTTTTTGAATCTGATAAAGCAGAGAGATAAAACTTACACAAAATTAAGAAATGAATTTAAATCTTTGAAAAATCAATGTAACAATTTAAAACACAAGCTTAAAAAAAACCTACATTTCTCGAAAGTTTGAAATTGCTCGTGGAAATAATAAGAAAAACATGGCAGGTTGTGAACAGCGTTATTTCGAATAATTATGCAAGGCATGATGAAACAAACCATATTGATCACCTATTAATTAATGGCAAAAAAATCGATGAAGATCAGCAGATAGCAAATAATTTGAACATCTACTTTAGAGACATAGGAAGTAATATTGGTAAAGAAGTTGTGCAACAAAGACAGCTTTACACACACATATATTTCGATGACGAATTTCCAGAAGAACACCAAGATCAGTCTATTTTTTTCTACCCATGTACTGGAGAAGAATTATCACAAATAATGGACAGTTTAAACAAAAATTCAGCTCCTGGACCAGATGGGATCACAACGACAGACATACAGGACTCAAAAGAGTTGCTAGTTCCTATTCTCGCTAATTTAATTAGTAAGATGATGTCAGATGGTCAGTATCCCGATTGTCTAAAGTTAGCCAAAACTATTCCGATTCACAAGTCTGGTAGTCTGCATGAACCAGGTAACAAAAGGCCTATTGCACTCATATCAACATTGTCTAGAATTACAGAGAAAGTAATAAAGGCACGATTATGTAATTTTATTGAAAACTCATTTAAATTCGACCCTCAACAATATCGCTTTCAAAAAGCTAGCAATACACAAGCAGCAGCGGTAGATTTAATTGAGTATATTTCTGCTGGATTGGACAAAAATAATTTTGTAATAGCAGTCTTCATAGATCTTCAAAAAGCCTTTGACACTGTTAATACTACAATTCTCCTGGACAAATTATACAGTATGGGAATAAGAGGTATAGTTCATAACCTTATCAAAACTTATCTTACTGACGGACAACAATATACATTTGTGAATCAAAAGGAAAGCAACCGAGAAAAACCAACTACAGGCGTCCCACAGGGCTCTGTTTTAGGGCCGCTGCTCTATTTGCTATACGTACATAGTTTATCAAAGGTAGAGTTAAAGTGTAAATACATAACCTTTGCTGATGACACTGTCTTACTGTTTGAGGGTCAGGATACAAAAAGCTTGGAACATGATGTTATTCAATGTCTTCTAACATACTACAAGTGGTTACTAAAAAACAATTTGAAAATTAATATAAGTAAAACTGTATATATGTTGTTCAAACAAAAAAATAAACTATCAAATGCCATAAACATTAAATTAAAGAATGTTTTGTTAAAAAATGTAGATTTTTATAAATATTTAGGGCTTATAGTAGACAAGGATTTAACATTCAAATATCACCTAAATAAATTGAAGCAAAAACTGGCCAGTGCTTGTGGTGCTATAAAAAGATGTGTTGTAACTCTTGCTGTTTTTATGAAACCAGCATTATATGAAGCAATATTTAAATCACAATTGCAATACATGTGTACAATTTGGGCATCTGCTTCAAAAACACAAATTCAAAAACTCCAGAGACTTCAAAATCGTTTTATTAAATATTTATATAAACTTCCAAGATTGTACCCTACTAAAGAAATATATAAAAACTATAAGCACTTAAAAGGTGAACAAGTTGTCCATTTGGAGGAATGTAAACTAATGCAAAAAATTATACATAAACAAATTAAATCCAATATTAAACCAATTAATAGTAGTAATATTCACTGTCACAGTACCAGACAACGCAGTAATTTGTATGTTTCAACATGAAGAACAAACCTGAGAAAGAACAGTGTAATCAACCGAGCCTCAGTCTCCTACAATAAAATTCCAGAAGATACTAAAAGAATAACTGCCCCTGTACCTTTTTCTATCAGAATTAAAAACTATTTGTTTGTTCAAAACTCATAGTTAACATGGGGATGATATTGTATATATTCTTCGTGGGTTTTAGTTTCGCTATAAGTATTATCTGTGTAAAATAATAGGTTGTAACGAACTTCCTGGAATTTTCGTTACTAATTAAATTGCGATTCAAATTTATATCGATTATTGCTTGACGCTTGACCTTGTCGGTAAAGCGCTCTCCAGTACCGCTGTCGGCGCGACTTCAATCGGAAATTCACGTGTCGACTCGGCATCACTTCGGGACGCAGGCTCTGACGCGCTGTTTCTCGCTAATAAAACGAGTTTCGCACAGTCGATTCGGGGAGTCGCTCCAACGAGACGGTCGAAGCAACACCTACCGCCTGGAGACAAGCTGCCTGTCGTTCCACCAGAGCCGAAGCCGACCGAAGCCTAAAGGTAATCCTCCGAACCGTTTATTCCGCCGCCGCCAGCAGCTCGTAGTGCACAAGACCGTCGCCGTCCGCCAGACAACCATGACACCGTGAGTACAGGTATTTTTCTTGTTCGCTTCCCACGCATATGGGCAATGGGGCCACAGGCTGGATCGTTACTCTGTGGCACCATTCTCAATTATGCCGAGGGTTTGGGGGCTATCGTGTTGGCTCGTTCCGCGGTATCCCTCACGCCTTCTGGGGTCGACAAGCTCCGTTTCCGCTTCCCACGCATATGGGCAATGGGGCCACAGGCTGGATCGTTACTCTGTGGCACCATTCTCTACTATGTCGAGGGTTTGGGGGCTATCGTGTTGGCTCGTTCCGCGATATCCCTCACGCCTTCGGGGATCTACAGTCTCCGTCTCCGTCATTCCCACGCGAGGGGAATGGGGCCATTGGTTGGATCGGTTCCCAGTGGCACCGTTCTTTTCCGCGCCGACGGGTTAGGGGAGTATCGTGCAGGCTCGTACGACGTTACTCGTCTCTCCGTCTGGGAGTATGGAGTATTAGAACCTGTGCCCGGCCGCTCCGTTTCATTCGCGCAAGCGCTTTAAGCTTTCACTTCTACGAGCTGGGGGCAAAGGCGATTACCGAACCGTACCGAACATTACCGATTACCGAACCGTACCGAATATTACCGATTACCGAACCGTACCGAATATTGCCGATTACCGCACCGTACCGAATATTACCGATTACCGAACCGTACCGAATATTACCGATTACCGAACCGTACCGAATATTGCCGATCACCGCACCGTACCGAATATTACCGATTACCGATTACCGAACCGTGCCGAATAGAACCGATTATCGAACCGTACCGTATTACACCGATTACCGAACCGTACCGTATTACACCGATTACCGAACAGTTCCGAATTTTGCCGACTCTCGTACCGTATACCTTACCGTAACGCGTAACCGCATCCGCTACGTTCTACCGAAACGCTCTCTATTATTTCGTTACCCCCCTCACTGTTTCTTTGTTAGATTTTAGTGATTCTTTCCTGTTTAATTAATTGTTAGGAATAAACATGTTATTCAGTTGATGTTGAGTTATTCTTTTCCTGCGCACGACCTCTGGTTTTTCTTTCTCCACTGTAACAAGCTACCTGGTGCACGTGGACCCTCGACCACGTTAATCCCGAGGGTGGCGCCCGAGAAAACCGATGGATAATTGACCGAAAGTTATCACTTGACCGATAAAGCTTGCCAGAGCTTATTACCCAGAAAAACCCGTTACAAGGTGTAATCTCAGATTAGGTTTTTCATTTACCATTGTTATTATTCTTAAATATTAGGACTTTTTACCAGTCATTTAAACGTACTGTTTTAAGTTCACAAATAAAGTTATATAAAAAAAAATAATCTTTGCGCATCTTATGCTTGTGAGACGCTGCCCCAGGAAATTGAAAAACTTACTAGGGACGTGTATAATTATTTTGCTAATAGCCCTAAAAGGTCTGGTGAGTTAAAACAGTTCCAAGAGTTCGCTCAAGTATCTCCTGTAAAAATGTTACATCCCGCAACAACCAGATGGTTGTCACTTGAGGCGGTAATGGAGAGATTGCTTGAGCAATACAATGCGTTAATTTTATATTTCACAGATCAAGCAAATGAAAATACTCTTTAAGCAATTTCTATACTAAATGTTCTTCAGGAACCAGAAACTAGGTTATATTCGGAATTTTTGTCCTATGTATTGCCTTTCTTTACATGCCTCAATGTTATTATGCAAAGCGAAAAACCCCAAATCCATGTAATATATAGAGGTTACAAATATCGTTAAAACTATTATGGACTGTTACATAAAACAAGATGTTAAAAACAGGGTTAATGTGTATGACATAGAATATAGAAATCCGCGTAACTTTTTAGCAATAGAAAATGTTTATTTCGGAGCTTTCGTTAATGCCAGTTCTTGTTCTTTAAACACTTTAAATAATGTAAAAAAACAACTTCTAAAATTCTATATAGAAAGCCTCAAACAAATTTTGACAAGGCTTCCGTTAAAAAATTCAATTTTTTCAAAATTGGAATTTATGGATCCCAATGTAGTCTTGGGGAAAAAAATTGGAGATGTGGCTGTTCATTTTCCTAATTTAATAGGTGCTGCTAACATTCAGGACATAGACAATGAATGGAGAATGTTGAGGAACTTAAATTTAAATGATTTTAGTATTAGCATCACTGACGATGTACTGGAATTTTGGCGCAAAGTTTCGAAAATTAAGTTAGGAAATGATGAACCAAAGTTTTCCCATTTAATCCAATTTGTTTTCGATTTACTAAGCCTTCCTCACTCGAGTGCCAATGTAGAGAGATGGTTTTCTCAAGTAAACCTGAATAAAACCAGCACACGAAATCGGTTGAAGATGAACAGTTTAGAAGGAATCCGTCTGACAAAAACCCTAGTTTTCAATAGTGGCAAATGCCATAATTTTGAAATAAATAGAGAACTAACGATGAAAATGAACAGCCAAATAATGTATCCCAAGGAACGAGCAGAATCAGATTTTTCCTCCGATGAATAAATATATTCAACGTATCTGTTTTTATTTGTGTATTTTGTGTTGTTAGCTTAGTTTTTTTTATCACTGTTTCACCTTTACCATAATATTTAATTTGAAGTTGAGAAATCTATTTTAATTTGCTTTTGAAGTTCGTTTTATTTTTTGCTGTTTAAATTTAAATAAAAAAATTGAACCATATTTCAAGTGTTGTCATCTTTTAATACGAAAGTAATTAATTTTTTTTTTTTTTTTAAATTATGTTTATGTTATAATTCAAATTGAATATTTTGTGCTTCAGATAGTCCTGGAGAAACCAAAAAACCTAAAACCCTAGTTAAAACAATAATTTCGCTAAAATGCGCATGCGTTTTACGATCTCTCCCGATTTTTTTCACGACCGATATCACGATCCCTGATTGATTCGGAAGGTTTCCAGCCAGAGGGTCGACACTCTGTTGCAAACCGAATTCCCAGAAGTTTTCAGCAATGAACTTGGAAAGTTTAAATTTGCAGAGATCCAGCTACACCTTCAAGACAATGCAACTCCAGTTTTTGTAAGCCGAGGCCAGTTCCATTTGCGTATAGGGATTCAATGGACAAGGAATTGGAAAAAATGATGGAAAAGGGAATAATCACCCCAGTAGAAACATCAGAATGGGCAAGGCCACTAGTACCAATTCTTAAGGAGGATGGAACGCTCAGACTCTGTGGCGACTACTCTGTAACGGTAAATTAACATTTAAAACAGGCAAACTAGCCTTTACCTAGAATTGAAGAAATATTTACTAAACTCCATAATGGTACAACATTTTCAAAATTAGATTTGGCTTCTGCTTACAATCAGTTTGTATTGGATGAAAATTCTAGGAGGGTGGCTTGTATCTCAACGCTGAGAGGCGTGAATAGATTGGCATTTGGGTTGAAAACAGCTAGTTTTACTTTTCAAAAACACATAGAGAATCTTTTTAAGGGAATGAAAAACGTATCAAGCTTTTTGGATGATATTGTTGGTACAGGGCCTTCGGAGGAGGAGCATTTAAGAACTTTAAGGGAAGTATGTGAAAGGTTAAGGGAAGCAGGGTTAACATTGAATGTGAGTAAATGTGATTTTTTTAAAGACTCAATTGAATATCTAGGTTTTAAAATAACTTCAGAAGGGTTAATGAAAAATGATGATAAAATAGAAGCCATAGTTCATGCTCCAGAACCTAAATGTGTTAAGGATGTGAGAATTTTTCTGGGCATGGTAAACTATTATGGAAAGTTTATTCCAAATCTAGCTAGAATTTTGAAACCTATTTATAACTTATTAAAAGAGAACATGAAGTATTTTTGGAGTGATGAATGCGAGAAGGCATTTAAAGAAATTAAAAATCTGATAGCCTCAGATTTAATATTTTGCCCCTTGCTTACCTTTGTACCTCAGTTGCGATGCTAGCCAGGCGGAAATAGCGGATGTTCTATCCCATATAATGAAAAATGAAGATGAGAGACCCATTTGCTTTGCATCTAGGACGCTAACACCAGCGGAGCAGATGTATCCAATTATACATCTAGAGGCTCTAGCAAGTTTTTGGGCAGTAAACAAATGGTACCAATACTTGTATGGAAAAAGGTTCACTTTGCGTACGGATCACCGACCCACATAAAGGTATTTAATTGATCTAGCCGGCCAAAAGTCAATTTTCCAAATTTCAAAGCAGGTAGAATAAAATTGGTATTTATTACTATTTAATCTCCAAAAAACTCGCACCAACTCAATTTTTTATATTTGGTCAAGTTTCAATCGCACAGTATCAGTTCTAATCTCGTTGTTCTGGTTGGAGTGCTTATTTCCTTATCAGCAATTTTATTGAACGTGTGAAAAACTTTACATTTTTAGATTTAAACTTTGTGTTTCCCGAATACCAAAATGGATTTTCAAGAACCAGGTAGGTATGTTTGTAAAAATGTATGGTAAAGAAATTTTTTAATTTTTTTTTACCGTTAAATAAATATGGTAAATAATATTATTTTTGAATCGTTTTTAAAGATAATTTTGCCAAATTTAAAGGTTTTTGTTGTCCTTCAGGGTTCGTCCCGGTATTCATTTGTATTTGTTAACGTATTTTATAGTTTTTACTAGTTAGCTACGTAAGAAGTAACCGCGGATTCGCGCGATCTTTTGATAATCTTTTTTTTGCATTTCACTTGAATGCTAAAATGAATGAACGAATTTTTATAAATATTTTTTACTTGGTCCTAATAGAATCCATTTTCTTCTAGGACCATCTGGAATGAAAATGTTTTCTCGCAGGCAGTTATTTGACCTTATGAGACAACAAAATTTGCCCAGCATTACCAAAGGTTTGGAGTTTTTGGAGAATTATCTTATAGGGTACGATAACTATTCAGATGACCAAAGAAAAGAAGTAAAGCACAAATTTTCTTATATTAAGTCCGAATTTAAACGAAGATGGGGAATTGCAAGCAAAAAGGAACATGTTTTCTTGGAAAAAAATTCTGAATGGCTGCAGGAAAATTTTGAAATACCAAGAGCAATACATAAAACCGGAAGACCGCACAAAACTTTTGATGGACTAAGTGAAAGAAGTAAAAGAAGAAAAACAGAAGAAATGCGTGCTAGTGTTAATTCCCAAATGTTGACGTACGCGACACAGGTAAAATTGCGATGTGAAGGAAAACGAGACGTTTCAAAAATTGTGAAAGAAGTAACTGGCTCCCAAACGGAAGCTGAAAAATATAAGAAAGCATACTCTTGTTATGAAAAGGAGAAGTCACGGATAACAGTTCTACAAGCGCTCTCAATGTTTGTGGAAGCAAATTTATCCCAAAAACAGTACGAAATAATTAGAAGCACTGCTAAAGGTGTCTTTCCTTGCTACAGCTTGTTACAAAAAGCAAAAAAGACTGCTATCCTGCCAAAGAGGCCTTTATTGTAACTGAAACCCTTGCGGAAACTAACTTACAAAGCCTTCTTAACCATACCGTTGAAAGGCTATTGATTTATTTAGAAGAGGTGGTTCTCCAAAGTTTAGGTCAAGAGGAACGTAAATCTTTACTGTTGATTTGCAAATGGGGGTGTGATGGATCACAACAAGCACAATTCAAGCAAAAGTTTGAGAGCGAAACTGGTTCCGACACAAATATTTTTCAAAGTTCTTTTGTACCATTACAGTTAATTTGTGAAGTTAATAAAAAAATAATCTGGCAAAATCCAACCCCATCTTCGCCACGCTACTGCCGACCTATAAGGATTAGATTTGTTAAAGAATCTGTCAATACTACAAAGGAAGAGATCTCGTATGTAGAAGAGGCAACAAATTTACTGGAGCCTACAAGAGTGACACTTTTTCACGCTGATTTTTCTGTTAGGCATAAAATGATGCTGACCATGATCGATGGAAAAATCTGCAACGCTGCTACTGATACCACATCTACAATGAAGTGTTACATATGCGGTTTAACATCTAAAGACTTTAACAACCTGCAAATAAATCGAGAAGTCAATACAGAGGTTCTAAAGTTTGGATTATCAATTTTGCATGCCAGAATCCGCATTTTTGAAAGCTTGCTGCATGTCTCATACAAATTAACCATTAAAAAATGGCGCTTGCAATCAGAGGCTGAAAAAGAAACTATAAAACAAAGAAAGATCCAGATTCAGCATAACTTTAGAAATCAAATGGGCTTGATTGTAGATATTCCTAAGCCTGGATTTGGTTCTACAAATGACGGAAACACCAGTCGTCGATTCTTTGCAGATCCAGAGGCAGCAGCTGAAATAACGGGAATTGATTTTAATCTAATATATCGTTTTAAGGTGATACTAGAAACAATTTCTAGTGGTCATAGAATTAATGAAGAAAAATTTCATGAGTATTGTATGGATACTGCCAAGATATATGTTGATTTGTACCCCTGGCATCCAATGACACCCACTATGCATAAAATATTAATGCATAGTGCCACTGTGATCAAAAATGCCTTGCTTCCAATAGGACAGCTTTCCGAAGAAGCAGCAGAAGCTAGGAATAAACATTTTCGGCAATACCGCCAGAATTTTGCAAGAAAGTTTTCCAGAGTATCATGTAATTTAGATGTTATTAATAGGCTCTTATTGAGTTCCGATCCACTTCTATCAAGTATGAGGGGAATTCCAAGGAAGAAAACAAAACCATATTTAAATGAGACGCTACAAATGTTACTGCCAGCTGAGCCTACTTTCCAGAATCCAAATCAGACTACAATTGAATCTGATAGCGACGACATTTCTGACGAAGAATTATGGCTTTCCTGATTTTTGAAATATTCGTTTTTAGTCTAGTGAAAATTAGCTATTTGAGGAATTATTGCTTTATTTAAAAATATATTATTATTTTGCCGTTAAACGAAAATATACTAATTTTCCTATGATTAATACATTCTGTCTCCTAAAAACATAATAAATCAGTAATAAAACACATTTTGGATTAACTGAACCAGAGATATAATTTTGGCCTTCTAGATCGATAAAATACCGCTATGTGCGACCCCTGTTGACAATATTTGGTGAACATAAAGGTATCCCACAGATGTATGCAAACAGAATGCAAAGATGGGCAGCATATTTATCTAGTTTTAATTATAATATTCAATACATAAAAGGCACCGAAAATAAAATTTGTGATTATCTGTCTAGGTTCCCACTGAAGACCAGATTGCAGGAAGACTCCAAAGAAAAAGGACAATACCTTCATTTTACCACAACCATAGATGACTGGCCAATAGACAATGACGAAATCCAGAAACAAACAGAGCTGGACGACGAACTAAGTACAATCAGAGAATACATTAAAGCTGAAAAGTGGCCAGAGGCAGTGCCAGAAGCACTTAAGCCGCATTGCAGTAGAAAGGGTGAGCTTACAGTAGAAAATGGTTTGGTGATGTGGGGGTACCGTATAATAATTCCAAAAGTTTTGAGGACAAAAATTTTAGATGAGTTACATGAGGGTCACTTTGGAATTGTTAAGACGAAGAGCTTAGCTAGATCTTTTATTTATTGGCCTGGTTTGGACAGGAAAATAGAATTTAAGTGCAATTCTTGTCATTTCTGTCTGAAAAATAAACAAGCACCTCCAAAAAGTTATTTGACGCCATGGAAGCTGAAAAAGCTCCTTGGCGGAGAATACATCTTGATTTTTGTGGCCCAATGAATGGAAAAAAATTTTTGATTGCATTAGATGCTTAATCTAAGTGGGTAGAAGTATTCATATTGAGAGGTTTGACTTCATTGGAAACTGAAGAAAAGCTTAAGATATTGTTCTCAAGATGGGGTTTGCCTAGAACAGTAGTCACAGACAATGGAAGAAAATTTATAGCGGAAAACATTCCATTCAAGCATTTTTTAACCGTAACGCTATCAAACATATAACTTCTCCAACCTATAATCCACAATCAAATGGTTTAGAGGAAGACGCTGTAAAAAGCTTTGAAGCTAATCTAAAAGCAAGATTACTGGCCCAGCAAAACAGTAAAAAGAATTTGTCAATGTTAGTTTCAGAGTATCTTTTTGCCTACAGGACAACAAAACGGAGCAGCACAGGAGAAACACCATCGAAGCTAATGATGGGCAGAGAGATAAGGACAAGATTAGACATCTTAAGAGAAAGCAAGGGTGATGAAGAACAAAAAGACAGTGAA
This sequence comes from Ceutorhynchus assimilis, assembly GCA_917834065.1. Classification (NCBI taxonomy): domain Eukaryota; kingdom Metazoa; phylum Arthropoda; class Insecta; order Coleoptera; family Curculionidae; genus Ceutorhynchus; species Ceutorhynchus assimilis. The sequence goes on along the minus strand of OU892286.1, from coordinate 13,905,842 downwards.
ATGAAACCTTTGCCGAAACAATTACAAGCTCAAGAGAGGCAAAAACTGTATTTCGGAGGCAGGCATAGAGATTTTGATGTGAGAGAAGAAGTAATGGTAGCAGACTATAGGCAAGTGAATAAAAGAACATGGACAAGAGCAACCATCACAAAAAGAGTGGGAAAAGTAACATATATGTGTAGATTACCAGGAGGTAATGTGTGGAAGCGTCATGTAAACCAAATACAGAAAATGGCACAAGATGAACACCTAAATAACCACAATGAAAACTTAATACTGTTTGCGAAAGCAGGCCGAAACAGAAATTTGACCATCAGAAAGAATGGAGCACAGAAGCATTGAAACAAGTGGAAGCAGAAGGAGAATCTGGAGGGCAACAGAGTATCGATCAGCAGACATCGGCGTCGGAAGAGTCCATCCAGGACGACCCTGGCACACATGACAGTATGGCAGACAATCAGCCAGTTCGTGACATACAAAAATTGTGTAATGATATTTCTAAGAATGTGGCAGGTACAGAATTTGTTTCTTAACCTGGCCCTTCTCATATTGTAGATAATAATAAAAAACATTTTTTATCTAGAAATACTAATGACTCCTTTTGCAGATTAGACAAGGGAATGACCCATACCTCACCTACTACTATGAACCTTGACGATAAGGGAAAATCCCTTGATTTAGGCATTGTAAGGGGACAACAGCCCCAAGCGGGAGAGAGCGGATGTTACCAGAGCGAGCATAAAAATATTTCTAAAGCCGCATTTAAATTAGAGCGAACACAAGCGAACGAACGAATTCGTTCGCTTCTGTTCGCTTAATTTGCATGGAGAAGAGAGCCGAGCGAACACATTCGTTCGTGTTCGATCATGTTCGATCGCGTGTCGGTAAATGAGCGAATCATCAAAGGAAATTCGTGCTCGATTTGAACGCCGTTCGTTGTCGACTAGCGAATAGCAGCGAGCGACGAGCGACGATGCTATTTGGGACCAATTTCAATTGAATAAAATAAGAAAAGTAAGTACGTATACATGCAAATTAATAGTTGTATTGTTGCTTTCACGGAAATAATAAATTTTTATTTTTAGACTACCGACAGTTATTAAAAATGGAATGGACAAACGAAAAAACGCTAGAATTAATCGAACTATACAGAAGTCAAGTGTGTTTATGGGACCAAAATCCAAGTTTTACAAGATATTAAACAAAAAAACGGACGCTTGGAATGAAATCTCTGCTGTTATGGATTGCGACGTGGCAGAAGTAAAGAAAAAGATTAATTCCCTTCTTGCATCATTTAGAAGAGAAAGACAAAAAGAGGGCACATCCAAGAGGACTGGAACTGGGACTGATGAAGTTTATCGTTCCACTTGATGTGCTTTTAAGAGTCTTTTTTTTTTAATGGACAAATTTCAACCCAGGATGACCCATAATACCGAGCAAAATATTGAAGAGGTGAGGAAAACAAATTAAACACTAAAAACGTTAAGAATGTAAATAATGTATAAAAATATGGATTTTAAAATAAACAGTTTTAGCTGTCTGATTACACTTGTGAAAAATTAAAACCACAATATCAGTTACACTCTACCAAGAGGCAAATTCAACACCAGAAAAGTGAAAATTATTGTTAGGGCAACCTCAGGGTAAAATTCTAGAATTTCATTTAAGGGGTACGTACTGACGTAATTCGGTGTCAGATGATTTATATAAGATTTGCCTAAATAGTAAAAAGTGCAACTTACATGTGTACAAGTGAAATGCATGTGAATTTTCAGAACTTTCCAAAGTGAGGCCATCCACAGGTTTGGTCTCACTATAGATAGACTAAGGTGTGGTTAGTGAGTTCTATAGGAGCTCTATCCACGTTGTATCCTTTATACGTAGAACTTCACATGATTCTGTCAGAGTGGTACCAAGAGAGTTGTTTAAGAATGGCTACCAAAGCCCAAACTGAGAGCAATCCAGATCCAGTCTAGAATCTCTCTAAATACAGCCTAGCAACTGTCCAACTATAGCCTTAGGCTGTCTAGCTACAGCCTAGCACTAGGATTGTCCAACTATAGCCTAAGAGTAGGACTAGGACTAGGACTAGGACCCTATAACGATGTTCGTATAAAAAACCAAATCGATCCCCAAATATTAGAAATAATCTTACCTCAAATTGAGGGATACTCTAAGCCAAAGGTGAAGTCTTAAACTTCCAAATGCTGCTCGGAACAGTCCTATTAAAAAAAAAATGGAAAACGTGTTGTAGGTTAATATTTCCTGAAGAAAATCTCAAAACTTACCGAAACAGAATCCAAAAATGACCAAGGGACGACTCTAGACAATTATCAATAAGAAATTAGTCTAAAACTTGAGCTCCCTGGCACAAAATTCCAAAAAGTCTCGCCCAAAATCAATTAGGGCCGAGATCAACCTTTTCGGTATCAAGTCTCAAGATCAAAAGGGCTGATTCTTCATTTAGATTTCGGAAGAAGGCTTTCACTTGTCAAACTTCTAATTTTGACATTGAAGAAAATTATAGAAAAAAGCGTGTTCAGTTTCACCCCAATGCCTATTAATGGTTTTGAACATTTGATAAATATTTTGGGACCAACTTTGCAAAGAAGGGGACCAATAGGAAGAAAAACAATTTCAGTGGAAACACAAATTTTAGCGGTTGCTTGGCTGCTCGCCACTCCAGGTTCCTATAGGTAAATTCAATTCAACAAAAATACTTTAATTACATATTATTAGGTTTATTATTTAAAATAACCCCTAAAATAGTCTATTTTTTGAACAAACTCTATTTCCTAACAATCAACTATTCTTTTTTATATACAGGGTGTATATTTTAAGTGATACCATTATGGCTATATCCGAAACGGTAAGAGCTACAAGGTCGGTTAAATTAGAAAAAAGTTGCCTTTTTTGATGCTCATTCAAGACTTGTTTACAGTGTTGCCAAAGTCCTTTTAGTTTATGAAATACAGGGCGATTTATAAAAAAGGCCTAAAATTATTTCGTCAATTATTTTGAAAACCATTGATATTCGGGACACAATTTAAATTTGAAAGTTTTATAATTTTTTTCGCTCTACGACATGGCATCTTCAAATTTTAAATCCGACGTTTCGTGATCGAGATACCATCATCAACTTCATTTTTTTAAATACGGACCTGGATTTTTAATGTCATTTTTGGAAAGAGGATTAAGGGCGCATCCTAAAAATGACATAAAAAATCCAGGTCCGTATTTAAAAATATGAAGTTGATGATGGTATCTCGATCACGAAACGTCGGATTTGAAATTTGAAGATGCCATGTTGTAGAGCGGAAAAAATTATAAAACTTTCAAATTTAAATTGTGTCTCAAAAATCAACAGTTTTCGAAATAAATGATGAAATATTTTTGGAGGTTTCTTAGAAATCACCCTGTATTTCATAAACTAAAAGAAATTTGGCAATACTGTAAACGAGTCTTAAATGGGCATCAAACAAGGCAACTTTTTTCTAATTTAACCGACCCTGTAGCTCTTGCCGTTCCGGATATAGCAATAGTGGTATCACTGAAAATATACACCCTGTATACATAATATATGTATAATTATCGGTTTATAACGTTCTACGTCTTCCGATTCCCGATCTCCAACCATCTCTGTCAATCCAGACATCCTCTTCTAGGCCTCTGTCTTTCATTTCCTCGTCTACTCCACTTCTCCAGCTTCTTCTTGGTCTGCCGCGTCTTCTTCTTCCCCCTGGCTTCCACTCGATTATTTGCTTGGCTATTCTTGTATCTGCCATTCTTTGTACATGTCCGAACCAAATCAGCTGTTTGTCCTTTATATCATCTATTATTGTGTGTTTTACGTCCATAATCTCCCTAATTCTCAGATTTGTTATCCTCTCCATTTTTGACCTGCCTGCCGATCTCCTCCAAAAGTCCATTTCAGTTGCTTCCAGCATTTTTGCGGTTCTGATCTTTAGTGGCCAGACTTCTGAACTATACGTGACTATGCTTTTGACTATGATGTATATTCTCGTTTTGTTAGTTTTGTTGATATTTTGATCCCACAGTACACCATTTAGTAGGGATATTGCCTTGCGTCCTTGTATATTCCTAGAGATGTAAGTTTTCATGAAATTTTCAAATTTGAAACTTTTCGTGAAACTTTTCATGAAAAGTTGAAACTTTTCAATTTTTTTTTTGAAAAGTTAAGTACAGGAAGAATAGGGCCTCTAAAATTATTTTTTCGAAATGATAGGTATTCAATAAATTGAATTGATGAAAAATATAATTTTTATCAATTATTCCTTTCCAATAAATTACAATATTGCGGTTGAGGATTGAGGAAATAAAAAAAATTGCGTAATATTGAAAAAAATCTGTTTTTCTATGACCATCAAAAAATAAACAACTTTTGTCATATTTTACCTTAGCCGAAAACGTCATTTTCGTCACTAGTGATGAAATATCCCATAACGTTAACTTTTGTCACTAGTGACGCAAGTAAATGATTAAAATTTTACATGTTAAATACATTTTTTCAAATCCAATTATATTTCAATTCTGTGGAGCACAATGAAAAAACATAGTTCCTAACCAAATTATGTAAATTTTTGTGATATATGTGCATAACGTCTTTAAATAGTCGCGTATGTGCTAGCTCACTATTAGTGTATGGTTAGATTAACAATGGGTTTTTTGTGACTAGAGTACCATTCCTTTGGGTATGGAGAATTGAATATTTTCAGTAATAAATAGACCATCACTCAAATGACTGCGTTTCATTTATAGTATATTACAATTTTGCTTTATATAATGTAATAAAAGCAAAATATAAGTATAAAATTAATTAAAAACGAGAACTTTTCATAGATGGCGAGTAGGAACCCTTGTAAAAAAACATAAGTTTAACAGCAAAAATCAAAACATGTCTTAGAAAAAGTATAGTGTTTTGTCAAAAAAATTTTTTTGCAACTTGAAAACAACTGTTTTCTCGTTGCAAAAAATGCTGTTTTCGTCACTCGTTAATTATTCTTTTGCCCACGACCATGACATCCGCTTTTATTTTAACAAACCTGGGACAAAGTCACAGAATGCATGATTCATGATCTTTAAACTTTTCACGAAATTTTGAAAAGATTTCAACTGTCTTGAAACTTTTCAATGAAATGAAATTTTATTGAAACTTTTCAGGTGAAACTTTTCACACTCACATCTCTATATATTCCTATCTTTAATTGCTTCGTCTAGGGTTCCCTCGTGTGAGATTTTCATGCCCAAATATTTGTATTCAGAACATTGTTTTATTTCTTGTCCGTTATTCAATTTCGGATTTCGTTGTTCACCTCCTATAGACATATATTCTAAATTTACTTCCAAACTCCATTTCTCGTATTCCTCTATCAATTTTCGTGTCATGTACTCTAAGTCATCATAGTCCTGTGCAATTAATACTTGATCATCTGCAAAGCTTAAAGTATAAAGATTGTATTCATTGAGCGGTATTCCCATGTGTCTGCATTTGTTTCCCACCCCTTGAGCGCTTGTTCTAAGTATATTTTAAAAAGTGTTGGTGATATGCAGCATCCCTGTTTAAGTCCTTTAGTTGCTATAAAGCCTTTACTGATTAAGTTTCCCTGTTTAATCTCGGTCTTTGCATCACTATAGAGCGTTTTTACTGCCTTTATTAGTTCTAAGTTGATATTGGTCTTTTCCAGTGCTTCCCAAAGCTTTTTCAGCGGAACATTGTCGTATGCTTTCTTTAGATCGACAAAAAGTAAATGGAGTTCTTGGTTATAGGCTAGTTTCTTTTCCATTACCTGGGTCAAACTGAATAAATGGTCTACAGTTGATCTTCCTGCTCTAAAACCGGCCTGTTCTTCTGCCTCACTATCTTTGTACTCGTTCTCTATTCTGGCTTTTATGAGTTTTCCATACACTCTGCTCAGCGTATTTGTTACTGCAATTCCTCGGTGGTTCTCGCATTTGTTTCTGTCTCCTTTCTTATATATCGTTGTTAAATAGCTTATTTTCCACTCTTCCGGTACTTCTTGTTTATCTATGGATGTTTGAAATAGTTTTGTTAAATGTTTGTAGAGTTTATTGGTCCCACACTTTATCAGTTCTCCATATATACCTCCTGGGCCTGGTGCCCTACCATTTTTCAAGAAGCCGCAGTGTTTTTTAACTTCTTCTTGCATAACTCGTATTGGTGATCCTGCAGTTTTTATGTTTCGTGTCTGTTCCCTTTCTTCTTTAAACTCTGCCCGCTGGTCTGTCAGTAATTCTTCAAAGTAATCTTCCCATTGCTGGAGCGCTATTCTGTACATGGCACCGACACACAGAGGTCTAAATGTAAAAATTACGGGGACATTAGGTGACAAACTTGACTTCACTGGATATTGATAATATGTATGATTTTTTAGACAGAATAAAGTGAGACCTTATGTGTATATCAAGGTTTTTTGTTTGGTAGATCGGAATGCGATAAAATTGGGGACAACGGAGACAAAAATATAAATCCTCATTTAGTTAGAATTTATTCTCGATTATCTTCGAGTTCGTTTCGATAGTTAGTGTTGATAATATAATATCGTGTTTTGTTTAATTATTCAGGCATGTCTGCTGATTTGTTGGGTAAACTTAGTTACTTATTTCGTAGCACTAATTTTGATATAAATAATTTTCAAAGAAGTACTCCAAAATTTTATTTAAGTTCCAAGAATGGAAGGCCCCAAAAAAAAAACCAAACTTTTGTTAACCGTCAAACTCAATCTATTTTAAAGCTAGTATTTCTGACTTTCTTGAAACTATATACTCAGCTGCAACCAGCTGCAATCTTGTGAAATTTTTATTTTTTTCCTCTTCAGGTACTGTTTCGGGCGTGACTCGAAAACAGTTATTTGAGTTTCTGAATGAAAATGGCTGGATGGGAAGTGCCAATTCTTCGATTGTGAAAAACAAGATGGGCGACTTTGTCAATCAACGCATCCCTACTGCCGACAAGGATGACCTAACCAACAGAATTTCGTGGTTTTCGACGCAAATTGCGTTACGTTGGAAAAGGTGCCACCGAAATAAGATTTACTTTTTGAATAAACATGAAATTTGGCTCAATGAGTTTGTTTATAAATCTAAGTGCCAAAGCACCTTCCAGCGACACGCAGAAAAGCCTTCGAGAAAGAACACAAGAGAATTTAGTGACGTTAGTGCTAGAACCAGGAGAAGACGAACACAAGAATTGGTTTCTCACCATAGTCCTGCTGAACTTGCGTTTGCTACTCAGTCTGGATATACGAAAAGAGGAAAGAGAAATGTTGCTTTCGTCATAAAAAAAGCCACGATTTCTAGTCCAGAAGAGTTGACTAAAATAAAACAGTTAGGAAGGTTCAACAACGAGATACGACCATTTTCTCCAGTAGACGCGTCTTTTTTTATGACGAAAGCAACATTTCTCTTTCCTCTTTTCGTATATCCAGACTGAGTAGCAAACGCAAGTTCAGCAGGACTATGGTGAGAAACCAATTCTTGTGTTCGTCTTCTCCTGGTTCTAGCACTAACGTCACTAAATTCTCTTGTGTTCTTTCTCGAAGGCTTTTCTGCGTGTCGCTGGAAGGTGCTTCGGCACTTAGATTTATAAACAAACTCATTGAGCCAAATTTCATGTTTATTCAAAAAGTAAATCTTATTTCGGTGGCACCTTTTCCAACGTAACGCAATTTGCGTCGAAAACCACGAAATTCTGTTGGTTAGGTCATCCTTGTCGGCAGTAGGGATGCGTTGATTGACAAAGTCGCCCATCTTGTTTTTCACAATCGAAGAATTGGCACTTCCCATCCAGCCATTTTCATTCAGAAACTCAAATAACTGTTTTCGAGTCACGCCCGAAACAGTACCTGAAGAGGAAAAAAATAAAAATTTCACAAGATTGCAGCTGGTTGCAGCTGAGTATATAGTTTCAAGAAAGTCAGAAATACTAGCTTTAAAATAGATTGAGTTTGACGGTTAACAAAAGTTTGTTTTTTTTTTGGGGCCTTCCATTCTTGGAACTTAAATAAAATTTTGAGTACTTCTTTGAAAATTATTTATATCAAAATTAGTGCTACGAAATAAGTAACTAAGTTTACCCAACAAATCAGCAGACATGCCTGAATAATTAAACAAAACACGATATTATATTATCAACACTAACTATCGAAACGAACTCGAAGATAATCGAGAATAAATTCTAACTAAATGAGGATTTATATTTTTGTCTCCGTTGTCCCCAATTTTATCGCATTCCGATCTACCAAACAAAAAACCTTGATATACACATAAGGTCTCACTTTATTCTGTCTAAAAAATCATACATATTATCAATATCCAGTGAAGTCAAGTTTGTCACCTAATGTCCCCGTAATTTTTACATTTAGACCTCTGTGCGACAGTCGTCGGTATCGGTATATTACCAACAGCTATCGGTTGCGCGGCCGACCGAATCAAGGCGACGCTATTCTGTACGCCACAGTTACCGACCGTCGGAAATGCAACCGACAACCATCGGTTTATGAGTGATGTCACTTAAAAGTCACTCGATTCGGTAGGTTCAGCCAATGAGCGTTAAGGAGGGGAGATTTGACTGATTTGAATTTGTAAATAAATAAACACAGTTTTTCAATTTATTATTTCTCTCAAATATTATTTCAAATTATCAATTTAAATCAAAATCAAACAAATTTATTAGGTATACAAAGCTGCGGTGAAAAGTTAAAACCTTGTTCTAGTAGGTGCTGAAGCTGATGACATAATTTTTCAGATGGTACAGCTGCCCTGCCTAATAGCATCCTGTGGCATAAAATCTCAATGCTGTGAGAACCTGTGAGCAGAAAAAAAATCAAATTTATACTATACCTTACTGTTGTTTTTTTTTTCTATTGAAATCAATGTAGAACACAAACCTGATGTTCAACTGAAATCCCAGTCGATCGATGTACAGGTGCATCAAAGTCCACAGCCAAATACCCAAGCCGAGAGCCATTCTATTAAGAATTAATTACATATTAAAAATGAGAATTAATTTTGTATACAATAGAATTCAGAGAATGAAATGACCATTTCATATTCATCCCATTTAACTTTTTCATGAATATTAAGGGTAAATACCTCTAGGTTCTCTTATAAAATGATTAGAACATTTTCAATATTCATTTGTTCGGAGAATTGAACGTGGTTTTGAACAATAATGCAATAAAACATTGTGAAATAGGAAATAGGTACCTAACCTCTAATACCTACCATTTCAGCAATCAAATAAATTGCAAGGTATTGGTACAGAAACTTAAATACAGGCCCAATAATGCTTACCTCATGAATTACTAAACACTAAACTGAAAAATCCTTGTTCAAATTCACTTAAATAATCCGCAATTCCAACCAAAACAAAACATCAACAAACAAAAACAACGTCGGTAACATTTACCGTTGGGTTGGCGCGGGAACGGTAGAGATACCGATTCTCGTCGGTAGAATTACCGATATCGGTTGGTAACGGAGCGTACAGAATGCCGCCCGGTGCGAGAAGCCGACCGATGTCGGTAAATGACAGTTACCGATACCGATGGCTGTCGGAAACGTGTACAGAATAGCGCTCCTGGGGTGTTATTGTATTGACTATTTCACTAGAGTGTATTACACCGGCAATAAATTCGGTATTCACCTGACAATATTGCTACCTGGACAATACCAACAACTTGGTATTTCAGCGACCATTTTTTGACATTTTCAAACTGATATTTTTAATTTGAAGTTTTTATTCAAATTTTTGCATTCTATTTATTTTCAAAATCTTACGTGAAATAGTCATGACGAATACCACTCGAGAAAAAATTGTGTAGGCAAAATTGTTCTCAAGGTTTTATTCAAGTTTGTTGCTTTTCGACAATTTCGCTCATGACATTTTTGGTAAAATCACTCGCCTGACGGCTCGTGATTTTGTCAAAAATGTCATTCGCGATTGCGAATTGCCAAGCAACAAACTTTCATACTTTTCGAAAATTTTGCCGACAATTTTTTTCTCTTGTGATATTATATATGATAATATCCTTAGTTTGTGTTTTTCTCATGTCTGAGTAATCTCCAAGTTTCTGTGTTTCTTTTACCCCCCAGATAAGTATTAATATGCGCACAGTTTCTTTCCCATGACTCGTTCTTTTTGTGTACTATTTTATTCCGTACTGTGGCTTGTGCTTCTTTATATATTTCTTTGTCTCGTGTCTTATTTGAACTTAGATACTGTTGGTATTTCTTCCTTCTATCTTCTATGTCTTTTTTTACTTCTTGATCCCACCAATAAGGTGTGGGCCTGCTTCCCTTTTTTTCATATTTGTCAAGGGCTTCAAATGCTGCACTGTGAATACTGTCTTTGATATGTTGGTAATGCATTTCAAGGTTTTGGAAGCTCATACTACTCTGTAATTTTTGATCTAATCTCTTCATGTACAACCCTTTTACGCTTTGCTCTTCTAGAGATTTTAGGTTGTATTTCTCAGGCACAATATTGTCTTCTTGGGTTTTCATTCCGTTTTCTTTTGCGATGTTTCTGCCCGGGATAAAGATTTTTGTTTTTAGGAGGTAATGATCGCTACCACAGGTCGCTCCCCTATATGCTCTCACATCCTGGAATTTTATGTTCGAGCTCTGTTTCGCGATAGTGTAGTCAATAATCGATTTTTGTTGACTAGTTTCATGTTTCCATGTGTACCTATGTATTTCTTTATGCTGAAAGTAACCGTTTAGGATTTTTAGGTTATTTTGTTGGCATATTTCTATAAGCCTTTCTCCATTGTTATTCGTTACATTTTCTCCGAATTTTCCGATCACCTTGTCATTGATTTTTCTTCCTGTTCGTCCGTTAAAGTCTCCCAGCAATATTATTTCCCTTGAAGTTCCTAGTTTTATGATTTGGTCACTGAGTTGTTGATAGAATGGATCCTTTATATTAACAGGTTCGTCGTCGTTCACTCCATATATTCCCAAGATTGTTATTTTCCTTCCGAACATACATACATTTAGTTTTATTATGGTTTCGTTTACTGCTTCCCATGATGTTATATGTTTTCTCCATTTTCTATGTATGAAGATCGAGACTCCTTTCTTCGCTCTGAGTTCTTTTTGAACCCCGCTAAAGAAATGATCGTACTCTCCCAGATTTTCTGAGCCCTGTCCTTTCTTTTTGGTCTCTGTGGCGACAAGCAGATCCATTTTGTAACATTTGAAATGTCACAAGAACATATTTAATTGTTCTCAATTAAGTTTTTATATTTTGGACTCCTTTAAAATCTTAGAGCAAGCGCGTTCCTACTCCTTATGCATTTACCTGCTCTAAATTTAAAATCCTATTCCGTACACCTGGCGACATCTATGATTTTCTGACTAGTTTCCTGACCTAATACCGAAAATTATATTATCAAAAAATGGTTTCGATTTGCTCACTCCGTACACTTTGAGTTACTTCATTCGCACTCCCGTCGAACCGAACTAAGGTTCTTCATAAAAAAAACCCGTAGCACTGTCATTTTTATAATTTCGACAGGCTTGACAGAGGAAGAAAGACGCAACCACAGTTTGATACTTTTGACTTTTCTTTTTCGATTTTATAGTTAGACTGAAAAGGTCGGTTTTCATTTTGGTTTTCATTCTTGGCCATCGAGCCCAAAATTGGATAAGTTTAACTAGCCAGAGGAGTGAGTAGTTGTGCCAGCTGGAACCTTTCCTGAAAAATCAATAGATTGTTGATTTTTGTGTAAATTTCTGAAAGTGAGGTTATTATCGGCCGTTGAGGTATGTAAACCCTTTTTCCCTTTGATAAATGAGTCCCTATATTTCTTCATTCCGTTCAGGCAATTTGGGAGAGTATTAAAAATCCACGCCTACACTTCTGGGTGAAAATTTGACGAATTTGAGACCATGCGGTACTGCATTTCCAAAGTAAGTCTGGGCCCCCTCTACAAGGAAAGTTGTGTCTTGTAAGAGATTGATCCCCGACCATTCGATGATTGCCTTCCGTCAGTTTGGTGCTTCTGGATCTCAAATTTCTGAAAATTTCCAAGGGTTTCGTCCAGGCTTGTATAATTACTTACCTATGGGTCCCGTTTATGTGCCTTATTAATTACAGTTTCTTGATATTATCTCTTTTCTACCGCTCCCTATCGTTTACCTTTATTAACTAATTATTATCTTTACAAATATCAATAACTGTTAATTATTATTATCTTTTTCTTTATCGCTCAGTATTGATTACTTGATTAGCTAATTAATATCTGTATAAATCAATTACCGACTTGTTTACCTTATTGTAGTATTCGGCTAAAATAGCTAACTACAGTTTAATGTAATTTTTTATTGATTAATTATTAATCATTATCGTAATCAGATAACTACCTTTATTATCGCTTTCGCTATTTTTATTTAGTATCCAATAATTATGGATTATTATGATTATTCCAAATCTATTCCTTCTGTACCGAATACTAACCGATATAATATATCTGGGATTTATTAACTCCTAGAGGTAAATCTAACCTTTAGTTTCAAATCAATAATGTGGTAGCTTTACAAGGTGAACTAAAGTAAAATCTTTAGGTAGTCCAATTTAAGTTTTATGGTTACCTATTTTGAACTTTAAAGGTAAGAAGGTAAGAGCTCTTCCGGAAACCGTGAAGCCTTGATTTCATGTAGCAGGTTTTTGATATTTATAACTGCCTAAGGATTATTTATTGCCTTTCTGAATGGAATAAATTGTTTTCTATTGATTTGATTGACTTTGGGTCAGAAATTAAAGGTTAATGATATTGTGACTCCATCATTTGTACTTAGGAAAATTTCATAGTAGGTATCTATTAATTATTTTTGAATTTCAATCCTACTATACTTATTTAAATTAGGTTTTGCTTTTAGAAAGCTGCTTAATGATTTTTTTTTTAAACTTTGATACTAGACAATAATTTTCTTTGAACCAAAGAAAAGTTTCGCCATATTGTCACAAATTTTAATGAACTCTAATTAATAAATAATTGTGTTTAGAATTCCAAAGCTTGTGTTTTTATTGAATGGGTTGAATGTCAGATAGCTATTGGATTTTAGATTTATTTTACCTTTTCAGATTTTTTTGAATTTATCTTCTTAAACAATAACTAATTAATGGAATAGTGCCTAGTTTGGCTATTCCTTGTTAATCAAAATTATTTATACAAACTAGTGGCGCCCTCTCTCTACTGTACCAACACCAAGGACCATCCCAGGCTAAACTACCACTGAGTAATAGTCGAGCACAAATTATGAACATTCTTTTGTTTCGACAAAAGAGCGTTACAATTTTTTGATTTTATCTCTGATATCACTTCATTCAATTTTCTAGAAATTCCTTGGACGTTCCATGTACCGATACTCATTGTCCGTTTCCGTTGCCTAGTTCGTCTTCGTTTTTCAGTCCTGTTCCGAGGCTGTTACAGGTCTTTTAACAGTTTAAATTTTTTTCCGAGTAACGGGGAGTTAGCCCGATGCCTCAACCCCCTACCAGGAGGACCAGGTAATTTGTGATCAAGGTTGTCTTCCTCTAGCCTTTGATGATTCAACATCCAGCTACAAGGCAGCAACTTCTTTGCCAGTTCACTTCCAACTTGATGTTAATTGTTTCTGGTGGCTACAGACGGTATGGCTGGCCTATATTCTTTTTTGTTTTGCTAATAAATTACAGTCAATACTTTGAAAAATCGGTGAATATATTTTGAGAAATTTCAACTTTTTCAGATCTGTTGGTGAAGGGTTTGATTTAGCAAAGTCGTCGCTCTGTGTAGTTTTCCGACGAGTTGTTGATGTTTTTCGAAACTCAGATATTTTTAAGGCAGTTACTAATAATCCTCAACAATACTTTCCAGCTGGAGAATATATTCTAGGAGATATCCTTTGTTAGAATGGTGTTTGATACCATATATTGATAGAGGTAATTTAACAGAAGCTCAGAAGTATTTTAATACATTATTATAAAAAAAAAAACGACAAACAGTTGAAAGATCATTTGCTCTATTTTTTGGAAGATTCCGTCGTTTTAAATTTCTGGATATGAACTGCCAGAATTACATACCAGGAACCGTATTAGCAGCATGTGTTATGCAAAATATATATGTTGATGCTAAAGATGAGCTGCTGGAAAATTACATAAATGAGGGACAAGTCAATGTTCTGGAAAATGATAATCTAGAAGATGGACTTAGAAATGCCAATATGGGACGAAATATTCGAGACGAGTTGTGTAGAGTTTTGTTCCAACAAAGACGTGAGAGGCATGCATGATTTAAAAATAAATTCTATATGCCTGAACAAGTAGTGTTTATTATTTAAAAAATATCCTATTATATTAAAATATTTTGCAGAGGATTTTAAAATTAAACTATAGTGTTCTAGGAACACATTTCTATTCTATTCAAGATTCGAACACATTTTTTTTAGTAAAAAAACATTACCTCTAGAAGGATGTTGTTTCAATGTTTTTCTTCATTTATGCTTTATCATTTGAGTAGGTACAATAAAAGCAGATTTTGTAAAGAAAAATAAATGTATTTATTCTTCAACAGTCACTAAAATCAACAGGTACGTAACATAATAGATATTTTCTTACTCATTGTAAAGATAGAAATAATAATAATAAATAGTAATACTCTAATATAATAATAATACTCTAGGTATTTATTTGGCTGCAAAAGCGTATGCATAGGTATTGTACCTGAAACCTACAAAACTAAAAATTATTTTTTAGACAGAATATCAAGAAACCAGTCCATTTTGTTCTCGAATGATTTTCTGGCTGCTTCCTTGGCTTCAAGATTTTCTTTGTACCTCTTATCTTTTTTCTCTCTTTCTCTAGCATGGCCTTCTTTACTTCAGAAATATATTCTGCAACAAGGATCTTTCTTTTTTTTAATCCTTTTGGGTGTTTCTGCTTCTGATATGCCACTTTCTAATATAGAGTCATTGTTCTCTATTTCACTTAGAGGGCCTGGAAAAAAATAAACAATTTAAACATGGAAACTGGAGTCATTTAATTTAATTTTTGCTAGTGTTTTGTTTTTTGATTTCATGCAGATTTCATGTTACTTCTAATATATGCTACAATAATAATAAAAGCATAGAAAAAACTGATAGTATCACACTGAAAACAATAATGAAGCTGAAAACTGAAAGAACCAAAGAGAAAGAACACTTACGCTTCATTCCTTTTATTGACGATGCTAGAGCTGTGGGTTCAATACTAGCATTTTTCCCTAGGAATTTGTCCATTTCCTCAAAATATTCAAATCTGAAAAGCTCAGCACCTGAACTTTTGGTACTCATGTTGTCTTTTTTTTTAGTATATCTTTCTTTCAGATACTTCCATTTATCTCTACATTGTTTAATCGTGGCTACATATCCTTTTTCTTTCAGTTCATCAACCACTATTTTCCAACACTTATCTGTTTTCATGGTTGTAGACCTAAATTGGGCGTCATGTTTTTCTCTTAGGTAGATGAGTATTAAAATGGCATCACGGATCCAGTTTTTAATATGTATTTCTCCAGTATTAGGAGCCTCACTGGTATCAGTAATAGTACTGCTAGGTTGACTTTCAGATCCACTACAACCAGCAATTGGAATCCCGTAAAAGGATGCTACGTCCTTTAGAGGAACTTTCAGTATTGTTTCATTTAAAAATTATATTATATATAATCAGATCAACCATTATTACCTGATTGTCAATTTGAAAACTCAACCAATTTAATCCAGCCCTAGCATATGTACCGCTACCTATTATAAGGAGTTTAGAGAGCAAACTTCATTTATATTTAATTACCTATTTTATTTTGAATGTATCCAAACGCTTCATCTTGAAGGGGGGCACCATTTTCGTCAACCAAAATATTGAATCCCTCTAAATTCAACTCCATAGTGCCCTATGCAAAAGCAGTCACTTTTTGTAATATTCAAATACGAATATCACAATAATATTATGTCTCTGGCAAAACAATGTACCTACAATATCCAACAAGATTGGGCAAGCGGAGGTCCCCATCGTAAACATCAACACTCATAGAATCATAACCGAAGAAAAATGATATTTTTCTGTTTTTCTTGGTTTAAATGGTTTTCGGAATTTGCTTATGTCGACTGCGCATGTCGGGGAATTTTCACCGCACTCTTGAGTGCGGCGATTTTGGGGTAATCGCCACATCAATTTATGAACGCTGATTATGACGTCATTAATTTTACCTTGGCGATTTTTGAACGCATTTGGGCGACAGCGGGTATAACCTTCGCCCTAGGGTGACCGTTTATGAACGCGCTCCAGCTGTACATAATTATGGGACACTGCATACCACCAAGCAGTGTTGCCGCGTCTACCTTGTTCAGGTCTGGATACGTAAAGAGGGTTGTGGTCTGGGTTAAGCATGGTGCAGAAAAAACCACAAAAGGTCTTTGCAACCAAGGGGCGTAAACAGGTTGGCACTCTTAGCAGTGCAGAATGGGATAGACATTCGCTGTGGTATGCGCCATGAATGCCACTGGAACATTTATTCCACCATTATTTATTTTCTTCAGAAAGAGATTCAAGAATGAACTCATGGATGATGCACTAACTGGAAGCGTAGCATTGTGTCAGGAAAGGGGATGGATGACTCGCGAGCTTTTCCTGAAATAGCTTCAAAATTTTGTTAAACATGTCAAGCCATCTATTAATAATAAAGTTCTTTTGCTGCTGGACGGTCACGGCTGTCACAAAACTGTAGATGTTTTGGATTATGCAAAAAGCAATGGAATTCTGTTGTTTTATTTTCCGACGCACTGTATATATTCATCGAGTCCAGCCCCTGGATAATGCATTTTTTGGCCCATGACAAATTTATTACGATCAAGAAATTCAAAAAGAGCTCCGACATAATCCGGGCAGAGTGGTGACCGATTTTCAAATTGCAGGTCTCTTTAAAAATGCTTTTTTAAAGAGTGCCACACCAGCTAATGCCACAACCCTAATAACACCGATCTGCCAGAAACATACCATTTATGTACCATTAAGATCTTTATGTTTCCGACATAAATGGTGCATCGCTGCGATGTTTCTAATGCAACATCTCCAGGATGATTGTCCTGAAATGTTTTAGAAACATCCTTTCGAAAATATCTATCGACAAAAGATTTTTTTGTTTTCAAAATTAGATATCTATACCTAAAGTGACCAGATCTTGAAAGTCCAAAAGCAGGACAAAGTCACAAAGTTCTCAAAAATCTCGTTTCCATTTTCAGTTTGGTTTTTTTGGGTACCTGGGCTGGGTAGTGATAGATGAATTACTTATGTAGGTATACAAAATATGTAATGATATACAAAAAAAAAAAAAAAAAACTATAAAAAAAAAATCATTTTCGCCGTAGCTACACGTGGTGGAAGTGAAACTTCTCAAAAACTATCCTCTCCTCATACAACTTTTAGACCGCGTAGGTATGAGTCGAGGAATAAAGACCGGTCTTAAGGGTATCGGCGCTTGACAATGATAGACAATCCCACAGGACAATCCTCTTGCTTTTCAATCTTTGGTTTGTGTCGTTTGTGTCAATCGTTCGTCGGCTGTCATTGTCATTGGCTGTCTTCCTCCTTCGTTCTACTTTATATCTTTCTTCTCTCTCGAGTAACGAAATTTGCCCGTGAGGCGTTTTCCAAATCACTCCCCATTGTCGTCCAAATATCAGACCGCCTCCTAAGAAGTTTCACAGTCCTTCACAAAGATGCAACAGGAGAGGACAATGAGGACATTGAAAATGCTCAAGCAGAGTTCAACGTTAATGGTTGTGACTATTGTGACTCGTGAGTTGTGAAATCTACGAAAGCTCATAGATTTGAATTAACAATTCAATATAACTATTGAACGAAATAGTTTTTTAATTTGAATTAAAATAAATGAATAATAAAAAGTTGATATAGTTGGAATTTATTGAAAGCGGGACAAAAGCGGGACGCCTATTCAATTCGGGACTCGTAGCTCGAAATCGGGACTGTCCCGCCTAAATCGGGACGGATGGTCACTTAATCTATACCTAAAAAATGGCTAACATTATTTTACAAAACTAAATAGGTCTTTAGACCGCTACGACCCAGGTATTAAATTTGCTAATATTTTGTGTGGTTTCTAAAAACTTCTCTATCATACACACACACAAACTAATTTCAAATTCCATAAAATATACCTGTAATATACAGGGTGTCCCACGGTGGATGGCGTATTAGACGTTTATGGAAAACTAAAAAGCGGATCATTTTGAAAATTTGGCAACCGGGATAAACGACCATAATCTACACTTTAAAAATATTTTAGTTTATGAGGTGTTGCCGCTTCTACTCTAAACCGTTATTTCAAATGGAAACACCCTATATCTGATTGCATATTTGGATTCTACATAAAATTCTGAGCAGATTTCATGTGATATACCCTATACCTAAGTTCAACTGTTTTGGAAATATTGACAGTTGAAAATTGACTTTTTGCAACTTTGACAGGCTGTAAAACCTGAACGGTTAATTTTGGAGGAAAACCGATTTTACATTCCTATCTTAGATTTTCATAAACTATTATTCGACACCAACTTTTAATTCAACCGGAGATTAAATTTAATTGGAATTTTTAATCATGGATTAACTTCAAAGTTGGTGTCAAATGATAGTTTATAAAAATCTAAGACAGAAAAGTAAAACTGGTTTTCGTCTAAAATTAACCGTTCAGGTTTTACAGCCCGTCAAAGTTGAAAAAAGACAATTTTCAACTGTCAATATTTCCAAAACAGTTGAACTTAGGTATAGGGTACCTATATCACATGAAATCTGTTCAGAATTTTACGAAGAATGCAAATATGCAATCATATATAGGGTATTCCATTTAAAATGACGATGTTGCCACTGGTTTAGAGTAGAAGCGGCAACGCCGCATAAACAAAAATATTTTTAAAGTGAAGATTATGGTCGTTTATCCCGGTTGCCAAATTTTTGAAATGATCCGCTTTTTAGTTTTCCATTAACGTCTAATACGCCATCCACCATGGGACACCCTGTATATAGATAAGGTGTTCAATATTTATTTTCTCATGTAACAAAAAAAAAAATCAATTTTTCATTCGACTAAAATACTAGAATAAAATAAAATATTGATAAAAGTCTTCTTTCTACTAACATAGTGAATATTCGTGAAGCCGAAGTATATCGCGCAGGTGCATGCTCGGGCCTTTGTACCAGTCAGGACAGGATTCAATAATCGATAATGACAAACTTATCTACCATAATTTATTGAAACTTCAATTCTAATATGGATTTTTCAAATTTTTAGTTAAAAATTAAAAATTTATTGAAGAATGGTGGTTGTTGGTTTTGAGTGTTTTGACATATCAGTGCGAGCACCAAACACTAGTCCCAGAGTCCCAGCTAGAACCCGAAAAATGAAAATAGGGAAAAAAAATCATAAAATTTGACAGAAACTTTTTCTGATAATTTTTCTTGGAATCTGATAATTTTGTTCTTAAGTCCTGATAATTTTAAATTTGACATCTGGCAACACTGCGGGTAGGGCAGCGGCAGTGTCGAACGGATTGTTCTTCTCTGTGGTTGTGCCTGTGGCGCGTGGTTGTTGGTTGCGTGATTTTATTTCGTAATAATGGCGTCGCGCCGTGTTAATTTGTCAATTTGTGGTTTTTCGCTACACTTGATTGTGCCCTTTTGTGGGCTCAGTTAAGCTGGCCCCCCCCCAGTTGAATTTTTTTACTCAAAAAGCTAGCGCAGATAGAGGATATCTAGCGCAGGCTAGCGCACCACTTTTAAAAGCTAGCGCACCAACCCCCGCGGAAATAGCAGAGGATGCGATCGGGGGGGGGGGCCAGATTAACGCTAGCCCCCCCCCCCCCAGTTAATATTTTTGCCTCAAAATGCTAGCGCAGAATAAGGACACCTAGCGCAGGCTAGCGCACAACTTTTAAGAGCTAGCGCACCAACCCCTGTGGTCATAGCAGGGGATGAGATCGGGGGGGCCAGATTAACGCTAGCCCCCCCCAGTTAATTTTTCTTGCTCAAAATGCTAGCGCAGAATAAGGACACCTAGCGCAGGCTAGCGCACCACTTTTAAAAGCTAGCGCACCAACCCCCGCGAAAATAGCAGGGGTTGCGATCGTTAGGGGAGGGGAGGCAGATTAACGCTAGCCCCCTACAACCACATCGTGACAACACAACAAGCTTGACAGTTTTCACATTTCACTTCGGCGCATACTTACTTTAAAAAATTCTCTCTCCGAGGTGGAACTTTTGGAGGGAACTCCATGTACTTCACTTCGTATAGTCGAACGCTAATGGAGTCACCCCTAATACGCCAAAAAGCAATACCCGATCGGCTGGAGTGCGAATGGAGTCACTCGGAGGGCACGGAGTGAGCAAGCCGAACCCACCTAATATTGAAACTATTGACAATAATGAAATGGCAAATGAAATTCTGACATACAAATTATATATTTGTCATATGGATATGACAAATTTGTATCGAAGTGCTCCATCATCGCGGACGTATCGATATATCGTATAATATAAAATCTGTTTTTTTTTTAAAGATAATTCCCCAATTCAAAAATTTAGTAACTATGTTGGCAACACAAGCCTTTTCTACATAAAAATTTTGAAAGCATTGACAATTTCACATTGTATTGCCAACATGTCATTTTGACTTTTATCTTTAAAAAAAAACGCACTTTATGGGTACATTAGGCGTGTTCTTTCTACGGCTCGTCTCATCTCATTTTTAGATGAAGTGGTGAGGTTATTCGAGTAAATCATATATAAGTAAGTGAGTAAGTGAAGTAAAATGAGAATAAGTGAGATCCTGAGTAGAAAGAACACGACTAATCAGGCGGTGCCACCGGCTAAGCTCAGCAACTCAGCAGGGACTTTATTCTCGAAACCGAGGAACAGCGTTCTCATGAGAACGATTGCTCTGTCGCTGTCAGTGTTATACATATTTACCAACAAAAACGAACGTCGATTGCTAATACGTCAATTTCATGTACAAATAGGAAATTCCTAACCTAGTTTTATCTGTGTGTTCAAGAAGCGACATACGTTTAGTCACTAGAACAACCGGTACTTCTAAAAAGGTATTAAATATGGAAACATGAATACATATGACGAAGACTGAACCTTCGTTCTCATGAGAACGCTGCTTCCCTGTTTCGAGAATAATGTTCCTGCTGAGTGGCTGAACTTAGCCGCTGGCATCGCCTGAATGTACCCTATGTATGGGTGTCCCACGGTGGATGGCGTATTAGACGTTTATTGTTGGGCTGTGACAAACCGTATGTATTCGTTACCGAGTAACGAGTATTGTCTCGGATTTGAAATACGGATTCGTTACTGTCGACCGTCTTCCGTTACTTGCATCAGTCGCATCTCTACGATATGTTTTGTTTTTTTGAACATTTACCAAAGATTTTTCATAGGTAAATTCTATAAACAAATTTTTATAGTTATTTACCTAACAAGTGCGGAAAGTGGTACTTTTCCGCACGAGACGGCAGTTGCACGAACGACGCGGAGCGGAGTTCGGACAAGCCGTCGAGGGTGAAAAAGACATTTTCCGCAAGAGTTAGGTACAATATTTTTCCTACGAGTGCTTTTGTCCATCTTATTTATCAAAAAAAAATGTTCCAATACGCAAAGATTTTATAATGATGGTACAAAATAGCACATAATATAAAATAATATGTAACATAAATCATTTATTCGATCCTAAATATCTTCATTTTTAGCAATAAAAAAATCGTGCGGAAAAGTAACTTTTCAGCACGATTTTACTTTTCCGCACGATTTTACTTTTCCGCACGATTTTTTTATACACAAAAAAATAATGGAACCGGATTTTTTTTTCATGATCCTTGGCCTATAACTAAATTGGCCAAAAAAATTGTTAGGATTCCCTACCTTCGCGGGGCTATGCCACCCAAAATAGGGGGCCCTGCGGGACTGTGTCCCCAAATAAGGGGCTTCGCCCCTCCCAAAAAGGAGCACCCATGGCTTGGCCCCCCAAAAAGGGGCCCGCGGGACTGTGCCCCTCAAAAATGGGGCCCCCGCGGGACTATGCCCCCCAAATATGGGGCCACCGCGGGGCTCCGCCCCCCAAATAGGGGGCCCCCGAACTTTAATATGGGTACACTTTCCAGTAAAAGTAAAAATCGTGCGGAAAAGTAAAAAAATAGTGCGGAAAAGTAAAATCATGCGGAAAAGTAACATCGTGCGGAAAAGTACAACTTTCAAAACGAAAAATCGTGCGGAAAAGTAACTTTTCCGCACGCTCGTAGGAAAAATATTTTTAGACAGTTTGGGTATATTTATTATTGTCAAATATTGAAAATACGAATCCCGACAATACTTATTCGATAATCGGAACAAATACGAATGGCGAATGAGTCACTTTTCTACTTTTTTGCATAGGTAGGTATCTTTCCTATCCTCTGAATACTAGAGTAACGGAAGTAACGAGTAACGAATATTTAGTAACGAATATTAATATCAAAAGTAACGAATACGTACGAGTATTAATTAAAATTTTCGTTACTTTTACAGCCCTAGTTTATTAAGAACTAAATAGCGGATCATTGTGAAAATTTGGAAACCGGGATAAACGACTATGATGGATCTACCCTTGAAAATATTTTTGACCATGTGGTGTTGCCGCTTCTACTCTAAACCAGTAGTAACATCGCTATTTTAAATGGAACACCTTGTATATTTTTGAATTCGGCACATACAGGGTGACACAACTTGTGTCTTGTGACTTGTAACGCAATTTACTTCTCAAAAACTCAAAAAGTTGCCTCGTTTAAGCTCCCCAAATTTCAAATTTTCAACTTATATATTAAAAAAGTTATAGGTTGTTCCCTATTCCTTGTGTCACCCTGTATGAGCAACAGAACAACTTTTCTTAATACTTTCCTATACCTATCTGTCGCCGCTTTTCAGGAATAGGTAATTAATTTCAATTTTTTTTTTAACGAAAACAGGACTAAATCTTAATATCTTCCTCCGATAAAAAAATTTTGGGCTGAAATTTGGATTATGCCAGAACAATGCTAATGAATAAACGCTAATAAATCAAAAAAAAAAATGAAGAATTAGGTATGGGCAAAGGTATACATAGTCTGAGAGCTAGTTTTATCAACATTTTAAATCCGTATTATTATACAGGGTGTTCCATTTAAAAAAAAAACTGTCATTTTTATGAGTTACCGACAAAAATTAATTTCGGGATCATCCTGTAGGTATACTTGAACTAAGATGTGAGCGAAAGATCAAATGCCTACAGGGATAACCCAAATTACAGCTCAAAATTGTTTTATAGGAGGGACATATTAATTAATTAAAAATTGAAATTAATTTATTCCCGAAAAACGGCGACAGATAGGTATAGGAAGGTAATAAAAAAAGTTGCTCATCTCATAATTATATACCGAATTCGAAAATTTAAAAATATACAGGGTCTTTCATTGAAAATAACGATGTTGCCACCGGCTAAGAGTAGAAGCGGCAACACAGCATGGTCAAAAATAATTTTAAAGTGTGGATCATGGTCGTTTATCCAGGTTGCCAAATTTCTAAAATGATCCGCTTTTTAGTTCTCGAGTATGATTACACGTTGTTTTTTTTTTTTAATTTATCCCTCCCGATCGCATCCCCTGCTATTTTCGCGGGGGTTGGTGCGCTAGCTTTTAAAAGTGGTGCGCTAGCCTGCGCTAGGTGTCCTTATTCTGCGCTAGCATTTTGAGCAAGAAAAATTAACTGGGGGGGGCTAGCGTTAATCTGGCCCCCCCCCCCCCCCCCCCCCCCCCCGATCTCATCCCCTGCTATGACCACAGGGGTTGGTGCGCTAGCTCTTAAAAGTTGTGCGCTAGCCTGCGCTAGGTGTCCTTATTTTGCGCTAGCATTTTGAGACAAAAATATTAACTGGGGGGGGCTAGCGTTAATCTGCCCCCCCCCCCCCCCCGATCGCATCCCCTGCTATTTCCGCGGGGGCTGGTGCGCTAGCTTTTAAAAGTGGTACGCTAGCCTGCGCTAGATATCCTCTATCTGCGCTAGCTTTTTGAGCAAAAAAAATAACGTTGCATAATTATCATTTGTTTAGTTTATTCAAATTCGATATGACGTCAGTTAGGAAATGTCTAACTTTTCTCGTAATTATAACCCAAACTTCATTAGGTAAGAAAAAATAACAAATAATTATTTTTTGTTTTCATAGTTGATTATATTCTAGGTGTGCAAGTTGAGTTTATACTTGAAAAACTTTGGATTTTGGTTCTGTGATTGTTTTGTTTTGGTAAGTGAATAGGTAGGGTAGAGTGGGGGAATCCCGGCCAATGGTAACGTTGTTACATTTGTGTGTATTGTGGGCTGCATAAAAGTGGCCTCTAAAATTATTCATATTTGTTCTGATATTTCAATGCACTGCTCAGGCACGTTGTGGTGAAAAACGGTTTTTACGATTCTTTTTTTTTGCGATAAGGTATTTTCAGAGGTATGTAGTTGATGTTTTTATTTAGTTAGGGTTTCCGTTTTTTGCCTAAAACATGGTTTAAATGTTCCTCTTCAAAGCGTTATTTGTGTTTTACTCTCAACCTCAACCTAAATTTTTAATCCAGCAATAAGAAAATAGCGTGCATATGGGGTAATACCGGCCAGTCTAAGGAGGGGAATGCCGGCCGGCCGGTATTACCCCATTTTCGTAGGAATTTAAGAATTTAATAAAATAAATATATTGTATTATTACAGATGCCGCGCAAGTATGCAAGAAACACAACAAAAGCCTCTTGGACTAAGGAACAGTTACAAGCTGCACTGGTCGCTGTTGCCAATGGGTTAGCCGAGAGACAAGCTGCTATAAGATTCAATATTCCTAGATCGACTTTACAAGAAAGGAGAAGAAATCAGGACACTTCTAAACCTTCATTAGGCCGGAAACCAGTTTTTTCGTCCCAGGCCGAAATGAACTTGCAGATCAAGTTAAGAAGTTATCCAATCTTTACTTTGGTTTGACCCCCAAGGAAGTAAAACGATGTGCTTTCACCTATGCACAGTCCCATAACATTCAAACACCTTTTAACAGGGAAAAAGAAGAGGCTGGTAAGGACTGGGTAGCTGGATTCATGTCACGCCACAATATTGTTTTACGGAAACCTGAAGGAACCAGTCTCAACAGAATTACTGCATTTAATCGAGAGGAGGTTTCTATTCTCTGGAGAAATCTTCGTCTTCTTATGGAAAAATATCAATTTTTGCCACAGAGAATTTTTAACTGTGACGAAACTGGGATTACGACAGTCCAACGTCCAAATAAGATATTTGCAGAAAAGGGTCAAAGAAGGGTTGGTTTTGTGACGAGCTGGGAAAAGGGTAAGACAACGACGGTGATGTGCGCGTTTAGTGCATCTGGCATTTACGTGCCACCGATGTTTATATATGCTCGCAAAAGGATGACACAACAACTAAAGCGAAATGGTCCCCCAGGGGCGGTGAATGAATGTTCAGACAATGGATGGATCACAGAAGAATTGTTCGTAACATGGCTAAAACATTTTCAGTTATTTGTGAAGTCGTCCAAAGTAGATCCAGTGCTTTTGGTCCTGGATAACCACGTCAGTCATTGTACCCTACAGGCCTAAAATTTTTTTCGAGAAAACGGTATTATCATATTGACCATTCCACCCCACACTTCTCATCGCCTCCAGCCGCTAGACGTTTCGTTTTATTCATCCCTAAAGTCTGCCTACCACACTGAGTGTGACAAATTTTTGACCAGTCATCCAGGGGAGAAAATAACTTCCAATGAAGTTGCTGAATTATTTGGCAAAGCATTCAGTAGAGTGGCTACACCAGAAAAAGCTATCAAGGGCTTTAATGTTACTGGATTGTTTCCCTTCAACCCTGATGTCTTTACAGAAGAAGACTTTGCTCCAGCAGAAAATCTTCAAAAGGTCAATCAACCTAGGACAATCGAAAATCCAGAAGTGATGGAAGTACAGAATGAGACTGCCCCTGAAAAAGGTATTCCCGCGGCAAATATTAAAGTTAAACACAAGAAATTATTCCTGTTCCTTCATGTTCCAATACCAATACGAAAAAACCTAAAAGAAAGTCATCCAAGCAACATTCTGTGATTCTCACTTCTACATCCTTAAAGGAAACATTAGAACAAAAAGAAGCAAAAAAAGAAACAAAACAAAAATCAACACAACCGGTTGAAAAAGTAAAAAGAAAAGTGTTCGAAAAGGAAACCACAGTATTTGAACCACGAAAAAAATCTAACAGATCAGCGCCATCAATCAATTACCAAGAAGTTGGAGAAAATGAAGATACAGAAGAGGAAGCCGATAGTTTTGACAAAGAGATTACTGAAGATGTTTGTCTTGTGTGCGGAGAATTCGGAAAAAATAGGGAACTTTGGCTAAGGTGTGTACTTTGCGGCCAATGGGCACATAAAATCTGCACAGACATGACCAAGGAGAAGAAATATATCTGCGATTTTTGTTTGTAAACGGATGCCGGCATCACCCCAACCATACGGGGAATCCCGGCCTGGATGCCGGCATTACCCCACTCATGCGCGGAATCCCGGCCAGTACGCCATTTTCTTTTTTCTTTTTTTTCTAATTAATATTTTCATTCTGTAATGTTTCTTGTAATGAAAATAAATCAAGCATATTATATTGTTTCATTTTCGTCCTACGTGCAGCCTAAAATCTCATTGGCTAACATTTTATTATCCAAAGTCCTTAAGAGGCTGGCATTCCCCCACTCTACCCTACCTTTATGAAATTCAATGGAGTCCCAAGAAAAAAGAAAACGCCGAACTCACCCACTCATGCTGCCGCCGCCAGACAATGGTTTTCGATTACGGGGCATAAATACTAACTCTTTAGGCAAGATTGTCCATCGATTATTATTAGTTGATAGGTAATAGGTAATCAATATATTGTATGTATGTACCTATCTTATTTTTTCAATAAAAAATGTTTTTGGTAACTGATGTGCCTACCTAATTTCATAATTTTCAATTTTTGTTTTTTTTTTTTCGAAATAAGTCCCATCTGACTTCCAGAAAATAGAATGAAAATTGAAAATTATTGAATTAGGTAATTTTTAATCCATAATCCTGAAACTCATTTACCTATTAAAGTCATACTAGAAACATATAGGGGATGTTTCATACACCTGCCCCATAGTATTAAGTACATCCTGCGTCATTCTAGAAACATCCCTGAGAGATGTTCTTAGGACATCGCAAATACTGACACGGCTGTTGCCGGCAACGTCCCAGGGATATCCCCAGGAAAATAGGAACCTCCTAGGGACGTCTTTATTATCCCTGCTGGATGTTTCTGGAACGTTTCTGCGATGTAACGATGGGAAATGCTTTCGCCAAAATCCAGATGTTTTCGCAGACTGGATGTTTGCTCCATCACTGACAACAGACAAACCGCTAGATGCTGCAGTTGTTTCTGAAGAGGAAAGGTTCGCGCAAGAGTTGAAAATGTGATCATCGCCTATTTTTCGGAACTTAAAGAGTAAGCAGAATATGAAAATGTCCACAATGTGGTAATGGTGAGGTCGATACTCAATATTAGACATGGCATCGACATAAGCAACTATTTGAAGCTTCGTGCCTATTTGAAGAAACAAAATTAAGGCTACGTTCCGAAAAAAGCTAGAGTTTATACCAGGGAGGATTTTGATTCATTTATATCCAAAACTCCTTATGAGGTATAATTAGGAATTAAGATTGTTTTGGTTATCGGTATCTCTGGTGCATGCCGATGTGAAGAATTGGTGAAAATGACTGTTGATGATATACTAGACCTAGGATCAGCCCTTCATATAATAATTCCTGACAACAAAACCAAAAACCACGGTCCTTCACCATTGTTGGAGAAGAATATTTGAGCACATATAGAAAATATGTGTATTTACGCCCAGAAGGCTTGGAGAAAAAAGATTTTTTTTTTGAAATTTGTCAAAGGTCGGTGCTATCGCATGGTCATGGGCATTCATAAAATAAAAAGTGTCCCAAAGCAAGTGGCTACTTTTTTGAAATTACCATTCGCAACAGAATACACCGAGCATTGCTTGAGAAGAGCTTCAGCTACACTGCTGGTAGATAATGGGGCTGATATTACGTGCTTAAAGCGTCAAGGGGGTGGAAATCAAGCACTGTAGCTAAAGGTTACATCGAGGAATCGATAGCGAATAAAAAAGATATTGCCAATAAAATTTTGCAACCCAAAAATATCGAACCAGATATTGAAGGTAGGGGTAGGGGAGGATGGTACTAGGTAAGACGGTGTACTAAGTGAAACAACTGGAATATATTTTGTTTTAATTTCCCTCCAAATTCTGTTTGTCGTAAGGGGGTAATTAACATAACCAAGGCGCACTTCTCTGTGAAATTTTACGTTGTTTTGTTTGAATTTGACGGATTTTTGAGGTGAAAACTGAATTTAAGTTGAGCCAGTTACTTTCTTATGTTTTCAGATAATGTGTTATCAATAATTTCGAATATTAGTAATACGATGTAATGTTTATACCTTTTGGTTACTAAACTCACTTTCCACATAGCGATAGAGCCAATTTTCGACATAAATGCGATTTTAGGGGGTTTCAGGTTACGAAACGAAAAAGTACTAAGTGAGACAACATATTTCGTACTAAGTGAGACTGTATCATTTCTTCGTAAGAGTGCTAAATTTTCTAATTCCTTCCTGTTCGACTATGTCAAGCTTATGTTTCATTACTTTGAATGACATAGCTCTGATACCTACTTCCAAAATCTATTCCAGGCACTACCAAGCGACAATCTGTGATGTGCAAATTCGGAATCAACTTCAGTTAGCATTCGCTAGTTTCTTTAACACGACAAAATAATTATTATTATAGTTCAGGTAACTACAGTAGACTCGCGCTAGTGTGAATAGAAAAAAACCTGACGAGTTCATATTATCGAAACGTTCACACCATCAAAGGTCTACCTAAAATGCAAAATACTCTCAGCAATAGTCTCTAAAGTAAAATTAATACAATAGGTACCTACTTGCAAACATTATCCATTAAGTCAATTTTCCCAGTTTATTGATTAAAGTGAGATGTAATTTTTGTCTGAATGGTTCTAGCTGACCATTGGATGGATACCTACTTTGTCTTGAATGTTTCTTAGGCTCTCTGTGTCATTAACGCCAATATATGCTCTTGCCTTGCTGGCAATCTTTTGGAATTTCTGACTTCTCATGGAGAGTTTATAGAAATATGTTTTGTCGCCATTTTCTCAAAACTTATTAACCACAACAAACAACGAATTCAAAACATAGATTTTTGAACGGGCTTTTGACGCATTGCCACTTGTTTATTACATGTGTATTCCACATTAGAGTGAATGCAGTAACTTAATATATCTGTGCATTCCTTATCTCGAAACATTCAGGGAACTCCAGAATCGGACGGAAACAACCGATGAAAACAACAAGTAGGCAGAAAAAGGTATTAGTTAGTATTTTTTAAGTTTAAGATTGGCTGTGATACGGTTTAGATAGTGATTATTGTAAGAGTTGTAAAGAGTTAATTTGTTTGAGTTAATGAGTGAAGTAAGAGTGTGTAGTGAAGTGGAATAAATTATTGTTGTGTTGATTGATTGTAATTTTGGAATAAACGGACCCAAGATTTCTGCCACGCAAGCCAGAGCCGTGACATTATTATTTACTTTTGTCTTTTAATAATTTCTTAAACATCTTGTGAATTATTATTCATTTGAATAAGTAAACCTGAGGAAGCACATCGTTTTAGCCAACGCATAAAACCCTCAGTACAACCAAGAATAGAAATGCCACCTGAAGTAATTCGAAAGCCCACCAATCTTTTCGTGAACTGAGAAATTTGGCTAGTCATTCCCAAGTACGAGCCGTTCTAATGTTGAAACATCATTTTGGCGAATATGAACAGCAAACGAGACAAAACAAGTGAGACTTGCTCTTGTTGATAGTACATTCCATAATAATTATTACCATTTCAGTATTCTAAGATGTATTAATCTACGTCGGAGTCATTACGACACATTTAGCATTGTCATTTGAATGTCATTAGGTCCTTCATAAAAGCACTAGTGCGTTTAAGAATTCATAAAAACACTATTTTGATATCGCATTATTCGTATTAGCAATATTTTTCTACGTTTCATTTTGTACTTGTACTAGTCTCACTCACTTAGTACACATTTACGTACCAACTGAGACAAAAACATTCACAAAGAAATGTATCGACGGTGATCTGACAATACCTGCTATGTGCATAAACGTTAATTTTACAGGGGGAATAATAAAAAACCGTTCTTATTTAAATAAATTTACAACTGAATATCTAAATTTTAAACAGACGTATTAAATATTAATTGAAAGCAGATAGCAGATAGCAGGCTCTATCGTATTGTGCCTAACAAAAATACAAGGCTAACTGTAGAAAAATCTAATTTTTGAATAAAATATCAGTTAGCAGGTATTGTCAGATCACCGTCGGTATATTTTTGTTTTTTCTGTGACGTTATCTTTAGTTTCTGTTGAAGCTCTCACCCACTAAGCAAGAAACATCTTTGCCGCGTTTTGTAACGTTAATTTAATGGAACTTAAATAACGATTTTCCTTTACATTTTAGGGCTGTAACAATTACGACTTTTTTTAACGTTGGAATAATTAACGTCTCTGTGAAGTTAATTTCATGCATGGCTTTGTTACATTGTAAATGAAACATGCTAGTAACGGGGCAGTCGTGTCAATATAGAAACGTTTCATTTTTAACATCAAAACTATGTTCTTACATGAACATTTTTGTTACATTTACAGTGAACGTTTTAAAAACGGAAAAATCTTGTGGTTAAAAAATAACGTTGCCTTGTAAATATTCTTGAAACGTTTTACTGTGATAAAATGATGACGTTAGTTCAGGGTACAATGAATTTCGAATCAGCGATGTTCATTTGAAATATCACAACGACTGTAACTGACGTGGAAACAGAGCTGTTTATGTGCCATCGCATCGGTGATAAATAATGAGAAAAAAAATGTGGGGTAGGTATTGGCTAAAAAAGAGAGGTTAAAGTTAACTAGTGAAAGTCGAAAGGAAAAAGCCACACCGCACGCCTGTACTGTCCTAATAACTTAGACAAAATTGAATTTTTGTGTTTTGTGTCTTTAAAAGTGTCTCGAGTGATAATAATTATAAGGGAAAGCTGCTAGAAATCATGGAAAAGGTAAGTACATTTTTACTTATTATTTTTGATGCCCAAGCCCTAGGATTATTTGTAAATGCGTATTCTACAATGTATTCTGTTAATCAAATAACCATTGGGCTGGTACTTTTGCTGTTGCTTTAACAAAATGCGCATAACGGTCTAAGTACTAGCAGGGAGGTGATGCTGAGTGATGCATGTGTATTTCATTTATATTAGATAAAATCAGTTAAAGCTCACCCCCTGTGTTATTGTGCATCGTTCCGGGAATATGAATAATTAAAATAGGCTCCTCTAAAATATTTTGTCACAAATACATACAGCAAATACATCAACACACAATAATATGAACAATTGATGTCACTAATAATTTTTCCAAGAGGTCTCGATTCCTCAAACGCAAACCATGAGGTGGTATGAGGGTGTCCAGAAATAAATGCAACTAAATTTGTTCAAAGATTCTTTAAAAACTTTGATTTTTTTTCAAAGATTCTTTAAAAATATTGTTATTTTTTATTGCTAGGAGCAGTTCAGAAAACTTTCAAAGCTACTGATAAACAGTTCGAAGCTACCAGATGGACTGGTTTCGCCACGCTTCTCAGCGTTTGAAAAGGGAGCCCAATAATGAATAGAATACCTACTATATTATTACTTTTAATTATAAATCAGAAATAAAATGATTTGTCACAAAGATTATTATAGCTGTGTCTTACTTTTTATTTATATTTACAGGTCATTACCAATAAGTTGTAGTAGAAAAAGATTTTCGCCAAAAGGATAAGTACGGAAACAAATTCCTTTAGAACGTTGCCTAACTCAAAAACAGTTCAAACATATATTTTTATGTGGCTAAAACGTCACTAAAACGCTGTCGTGTTAATAGACAAATAGTACTGATGACGATTTGCCACATGGAATTATGAATAATGTTTGGAATGTTTTTATGTTAACTAAAAAATTCAAATTTTTGACCTAGAAGGTTCTTCCTAAATTGAACGACATATCAAAAACGTCCTAAGAACGTTATTTTCATAACGTTAATGTTCCGTTTAATGGTGTCATTTTTATCAGCTAATTTAAAAACGTCGCAATAAAGTTATTAATAAACGTTAATGTTACGTTTAGTGGCGACGTTTCTGTTACGAAAATGTTACGTTTTTGTGATGTTTTTTTGACCAGAACAGCAACGTCAGTTTTTTTAACGTACCTACTATAAAGTTCCGTTGCAGGACTTATAACGGCTATGTGATGCAACTAGAAGGCAAATGTTTCAGCTTGTATAACGTAACAATGAAACAGGCAAACATGATTTTAACGAAATTGGGATGTTTTTTTGCTTAGTGGGCATAAGCGCAAATGGTCATATTATTGACTGAACCAAATAGTTGCCAGATTTGTCTTCAAATAGAAATTTTAGAACCGAAAAGGCAAATTTCGTCTCACTTAGTACTACCCTCCTCTAATAATTTTGATATTGAAACAGATTCTTTAACAACCGAGAGCGCATATTCAAGAACCAGTCGATATGTAGTTGGTTCAATTACATGTGGCCTCAATTTTTCTGGAGCAACCCTTAACAATAATTCATTCAATATAATATTCAAACAGTGGAAACACAATATTTTTGTATTTATATTTAATAAATATAACAATCTTCTATGATTTGTTCCTTTAATTTTATTTAAATATCATTGAATTGTGGACAATCCAGTCGCACTTTCATCTCCGCTCGTGGGCGGAGGTAAAAGACTTTTACGTCCGCACACGCGCGGAGGTAAAAATCCTTTTTTTCCGTTGTCGATGAGGACCGTCAATTGAAGCTATTAGTGCATGAAGGTGTTAAGTCACTTTTTAACAATTTTGAAATATTTAGGGTTAAAGTAAAATTGTTGGAGCTTTTTCTGTTTAAACTAAAATCAAAATCAAGATGCGTCAAAACACAGACAAGAAATGTAAATTTAATATTACGAGTCAGCTTTTATCATTTTTTATGTTTTTTTTTTTTTTCATTTTTGAATCAGTAGTTAACCCCTTCTGGCACAATTATAAAGAGTTAACACCTTCTTGCTCCAAATAAGTTCGACAAAACTTGAGTTAACGCGATTTAAACTTCAGTTTTCAAGGTACCTGGCAACATCTATGATCCAAAGTCTTTACTAACGCAAATAATGAATTAACACCTTCATACATACCATTTTTCGGGATTTCAGCTAAGAATTGAGTTAACACCTTCATGCACTAATAGCTTCAATTGACATAAAAGTTAAACTTTAACATCATGAAATTAGTGAATAAATGTCAGGTTTTCTGACGTTTGAAGTTTTTTTTTTTTTTTTTTTGGAAATCGTTACAACACAACTAACCCCAATCTTCCCTACCGGAAAGTAGCCATAGAAGCTCTCCTGGAAACAACAGTCGGTAACTCCTTTTTTATTTATAATAAAATAAATGACAAAATATCATCCATAATAAAGTTTAGGGAAAATTTTATGTTCCAAATTGCTGCACTATTCACAACCACAACCCATCAATGTTGAAAATGGTATTGTCGATAGTTTGCACAATAATATCGAGACCAGGCCACTTATATTCACAAGTTGGAAATTCATGAAAAAAACGATAAAACAGTAAGTCGCTGCAAGAGCTGCTAGATAAAATAGTGTAACGAAACTATACTATGAAAATGGCAAAGACTGTCCGTTACATAATATGTGTCGGATGCCCCGAAAAACGTCATATTATGTGCAAGGAATGCTTCTACAACTTACACAACATAACAGAAATGTCCAAGTATACAAAATGGAACATTTAATTTTATATTTTTACCACACTGTACATATTAGAATTAATTAATTATAAGCAACCTACTTTATACTATTGCAAATGACGATCATCGGTATGTGAAAAATCAGCATTTATTGTATATAAAAGGCGATCAATTTCATTAATAGAATCAGTAGAGTCGTGAGACTGCACTCTAACAATTACTTTTGCTTTAGCCTTATTGTAGCAGGTGCTCTGTCTGGTTACATTCGGCCCTTCTTTAAACCTGTTGCAAGTGCTTTGTCTGGTTACAGGTTTTAATTTAACCCTTATAGCAAGTGCTTTGTCTGGCTTGGGTCTTCTTTCCAACTTACAAGTGCTTTAGTCTGGTTGTAAGTTACCTATTTTTCTCCCTATAGTGCAAGTGCCGTGACTTTAAGTCCTGTCTGGTACTAAGGCTCTTCTGCTCTTCTATCCTAAACCATCAGGATCAGCGTACATGGTCCTTCGAGCCGGATATGAACCAGCGACCTATGTCCATTTATCCAAAATGGAACATTTAATTTTATATTTTTACCACAGTCTCCTGGAGCGTACAGAAATGTATTCATTTGCTTACTGTTTTCTTGTTTAAAATAAAAATGTTCGTCCATTGAACATGCATTTTTTTTGCATGCCATTTGGCATATAGGTTGCCCTACGCCGGTCCTATCGAAAGACCAATGCGAGAACTGTGCAAGCATCAGACACACAAAGCAAACATTGCTTCTTCTACATGTGCGTCAATCTAGCGCACACTGCCAAACACGGCAAGTAGAACAGGGCTAAATGCGTCGAAATGACGCACACTGCAGTAAAAATGTTAAAACTTCCTACAGCGACACACATTTCGCCACTATGGTTCTCAGGAGGCGATATGACTTTTGTACAGTGTTCCATATTATTTATCTTATCATTTCTAGACTCGTAAATGAAAAATGATAACGCAATGTTCAATACAGATTATTCATCTGCGATGAACATGCGAAAAATTTAAATCCAAGTAATGAAAAGTCATGGACCACCTTAAAGGCATTGCAGAACATTGATGGATTTGCATTTTGCGAAAAATATATTATTCCAAACAAACTGTTTAGGAAATAATATGATTATGGGTATGTTTCATCAGTTTACTGACAAATTTTCAACAACACTCGGATTTAGATCAAGATCTCCAATCTCCATAAACAGAGGAAAACGGCTGTTACCAAATTATAGAAAAAAACATCAAATATTTTCTTGAATAAGGAATATAGCACACATAATGTATTCCATATTATTATATTTATTCCCCAGTTGCCAAAAATACTTTTTTTTTCTAATTGGAACCAGAGAAATATTGAAAGACATAAAAAGCATTCACTATCGTGAATCCATTTTATGCAATCAAGAAATTTTACCACTTCTGAAAAAAAAAAAAAACATCCAAGGCTGAAAAACCTCAAAAAGAAAAACAAACAACAATATCCTGATTGTTTGAATAGTCTAGCCCAAATAGCTATGGCCACTCATTGAATCATGCATCAGAAATCAGTTTTTTTTTCTTTTTCTTAAAACCAATATTTTTCGAAACACGTAAACTTGAACGTGTTATAAATTGATAAAACTTTTCTATCTATTTACAAACCAAAATTAATTTGTTTTTTATTTAATAATAATTCAATTATGCTTCCGCAGAATCCCCTTTCCGATTAACGAATCGTCTAAATCTGTCTCATCATCTTTGATTGTCCAGGATGTCTATTCAGTTTTCATCAAGCAAACTTATTCTGGAAAAAAAATCAGGTTAAGTAATATAATATTTCTAAGGAAGCTATAAAAATAATTAAGGTTCCAGCTAAAAACATGATTCAAGCTTCAATTATTAGGTTTAAAAAACTATAACCGAGGTAGAGACGTAGAAAGTTAGCAAAAAAATCTGAAGGCAAAGCGATAGTAAATTATCCAAAAACACTATGAGCATCTTTTGACCAGATATGGATTTTTTTCTTCTTTACTTCGACTGACCATTTATCAATAATTCCGAACATTTTTAATAAACAATTTTGTTCATATACAGAGTGTTTCTGAATAGTGAGATCACACTTCTAGGATAAACAATGACAAGTCATTTTTTTTTTCTACTTTTACCAACGTAGTTGCCCTCTGTTATCACTAACAAACCTGCCAAGTTAAAAGAAGTTCGGGAAACGGATTTTTTTTGTTATTTTTTGTTTGGTTAGTTTTTCTTTAAATCTCATATGAAAGATGTTTAAGAGAAAGGTAGTTGAACTCTTATACAAAATAGTTATTTATGATATAAGTGTTAAAAGTACATTTTTAAGGCACGCATGTGAAAGTTTGCAGAATGAGCGAAGCGAATTCTGCAATTCACATAAGTGCCTTAAAAATACTTTTAACACAAATATCATACAATATTTTTTCTACAAACGTGTTAAAAATGCAATTTTTAACACCCCCTCGAAGCATTAAAAATGTTACTTTATTGCACTAGTGTTAAAAGTCTTTAAGGCACTAGTGTTAAAAATGAAACATCAAAATTTGAAAGCAAACGTCAAAAAAAGTTTGTATGTTTAATTATTTATATTAATATTAATGGTAAAATTTGAACAACTGAGGAAGCTCCATCGGCCGCCTCCTCTATATTTTTCAAGGGATTGATGCAACCCTCTTTTTCTTGTGTATTTTGTTGCATTTTTAGCAAAAAGCTTACTGACCACGATAGACCATACGACAGACTTTCAAGAAACTGACGAGACATTTCATTACCTGTAAAACAAGGTGCTGGTTGTTTGAATTTTTTGACAAATATCAAATTCAATAATTTTATGTAGGAAAGATGCTTCCAATTTATTATTCATTTAAAAATCCAATTTGTCACTGGTTATTGCTTGTTATTGCCGTTTGTAGAAAAAATATTGTATGATATTTGTGTTAAAAGTATTTTTAAGGCACTTATGTGAATTGCAGAATTCGCTTCGCTCATTCTGCAAACTTTCACATGCGTGCCTTAAAAATGTACTTTTAACACTTATATCATAAATAACTATTTTCTACAAACGGCAATAAAAAGCAATAACCACTAACAAATTAGATTTTTAAATGAATAATAAATTGGAAGCATCTTTCCTACATAAAATTCTTGAATTTGACATTTGTCAAAAAATCCATACAACCAGCACCTTGTTTTACAGGTAACGAAATGTCTTGTCAGTTTCTTGAAAGTATGTCGTGGTCAGGAATGCTTTTTGCTAAAAATGCAACAAAATACAGAAGAAAAAGAGAGTTGCATCAATCCTTCGAAAAATATAGATGAGGCGGCCAATCGGGCTACCTCAGTTGTTCAAATTTCACCATTATTATCAATGTAAATAACTGAAAATACAAACTTTTTTTGACGTCCGCTCTCAAAATTTGATGTTTCACTTTTAACACTAGTGCTATAAAGACTTTATGGCACTAGTGCGGTAAAGTAACATTTTTAATGCTTCGGGGCGGTGTTAAAAATTGCATTTTTAACACGTTTGTAGAAAAAAGTATTTACCTAATTATTTTGGAACATTTCCCTTTTGTTCCAGAAAATGTTTATCACAAATTATCCTATTGTGTGAAGCCCCATTGAAATTTAATGATAGATAATGAAATTACATAGGTACTCTTCAGCGTCATAAACTTTTTATCACAATCTATTTGAAGTAATCGAGGAAGTAATATATTACACTCAAAAGAAAAGTAGAAAAGAAGAGAATAAAACAGAAATTATTTGAAATAGTGCACCTATCTTAATCATGTTAGAAAGGAAAATTAAAAAGAAAAGTAAACAATTACATAAGTTAGAAATACATGAAAAATGTATGGCGAAATTAAACTATGAGGACAAACTAACTCTGTTCCAACCGACATGAGAACCGTTCTAAAACGGTAATTTCCAGTCGATCAATTCATTTGTAAAGTAGGATAAACGTTCAACTTATTGAAAAATGGGTAGGCAACTGGAAATAACTAGTTCTGGAACGGCTCTCATGCGGTTGGAACAGAGCTTATATTTTACTTCAGAAAAAAAATCAAAAAATAAAGAATCACATCCGATTATTCGATGCACAAACCTCCAGTTACATTTTGAAGAAACTGCTTCAACTTCACGCTTTCTGGAAACAACTTCATTTACTGCATCTGTATATCGATTACATTTTCAAAAGACTAAGCTCACCCTCTCCTTGAGGCACTATTTCAATTGGTATCTATATTATAATCCATCTCCCATCAAGTTCCATTCAAGTGCCTAACGTAAAATTATTCACGAAATTATGAACTTCATCAAATCCGTTTCCGTTTTCTTGGTACAATCAATTTCCGTTTTCTTGGTACAATAAAAAATCGCAGCTCAGTTTTAGCGGCTGTCTGAAAACAATCTTTCGTTAAAGCCTGTCATTGCCGCCCTGGCAAGTTTGGCTCGAGTCTTCAATATTAAGGACCTGAAAATAATATTATCAAATATTAATAAATATTTTATATAACTAGTTCTCTCACTGGGGGAGGTTGCAGTGTTGAAATAAACCTTTAAAATCTCTCCAGCATGTTGTAAAAATCTCAAACTTCTGCAAGCACAATCTACAAGTTGTAAAGGCATCATTGAAAACAAAATGGGCTCTTTCGCTGAAATTTAAATACGTGATTTAAGCATAAAATCTTAAATGAGGGACTATTTTAGTTTAAGTATATTGGCCAAAAAAAAATGATCTAGGAGCTTAAGTAAATAAGTTTTCTACCGAGGGGTGTTCCACTCCTGCAAAAGGCATGCAGCAAATCTGACAATGGCTAAAACATTGGTATATTGGAATTAGGTGCTATTTAAGTGCTCCTAAATAGTCGATGAAAAAATGGAATCAGTCAATTTTTAACTGAATTACTATTTTCTTTTTTGCATTATTAGGGAATTGTAAGCTGCACGTTTACCTTGGTCGTGTGTCAGAGGATAAAATATTGCTGGATAGGAATTAAGTGTTATTCAAGTGGTCCTAAATAGTCAAAGACATACATGAATCAGTTACTTATTAACTGAATTACAGATTTTTTCATTATTAGGGGACTGCTGGCTTTACCTTTACTTGGGGTGTATTTGCAGCGCATCTGATGACAATGACTAAAATTGTATTGGAACTAAGTGCTATTTAAGTGCTCTTAAAAAGCCAAAGAAAAAATTGGATCAGTTAATTAATAACTGAATTACATTTTTTTTCCATTATTAGGTGATTGTTGACTTCAGGTTTACTTGGTACCCTTAGTACCAGAGGCTGGTATCAGAGGCTAAAGTGTTTCTGGATAGGAATTGGGTGCTATTTAAGTGCTCCTCAAAGTTCAAAAAAAAAACTTGAATCAGTTGAATCAGTGGCGGCTGGTGAGAGGAAAAGTTGGCGGTGCACACACTCAGAGGGGAAGCCCCAGAGGCGCGCAATTTTTTTTGGACTGACCCAAACTAACCCAAATTTTGATCTAAAAGTTGTAAAAAAAACACGCCCCGAAAATTTTTTTCATCTATTCTCAATTCAAACGTGGGCATTTACCATTTCCACAAAATAATAAATGATGCACGAGCGGAGTACGAGAAATTTATTAAAACAGTTTTATATAAAATAAAACATAAGGCACCATGCAAATACTGCACTGACTTTCCAGACGAAACTGATTTCTTTGCGGTTTGCGGCAGGCGCTTCAAAGAAATATGCCGCCCTATGGTGCCAGAGATGCCGCCCTATGACGCCAGGGATGCCGCTAAAAAATCTAACCACTATGATATTCCTGGAGTCAACGTTGACTGGCTATCGATAGTCAAATGAGACAGTAAAAAAAATTAAATACCTTTGGTGTTCGGCGTTTTCTTTATGAAGCACATTGATGCCGTGTTAAACATGTTTATATAAAATAAAACATAAGGCACCATACAAATCAAGGGCTTCAAAGAAATATGCCGACAAAGATGCCGCGACGCCGCTAAAAAAATACGCACAATGTCCGCGAACCGACTCTCAAATTAAATTGCCGCAAAAACTAATCCGGGCCGTTCGATCAAGACTGTTACACACGGACGTGGATGTCTGAAAACATGTACGCACATACATGAACGTACAAACAAAAACATCAATGTGTATGCAAAATACCGTCGCGTTTTTGAATGCACACTCGGATTACTGTAGCAAGAATAGCAAGACTGCAGTTTTGTGCGAGCGTCTGTACAAAAGCGCCATGCACGTTCTTGGTTGCACGTTGATGTATGCACGTATATGTATTAAAACATCCACGTCCGTGTGTAACACCCCATACGTATAAAAACAGCTGGTTACTGGGAGCGCGGCGTGACCTTTTCCAACGTATTGCCGTGTTGCAGCGGGGCCGTTGTGAGATGGGCTCGGACGGATAGGAAATTTTTCCGTCGGGATCAAATTATAAAATGAAAAGTAATTTGATCCGACAATTGTAATAACTATTGAACTAAAAAAATAAAAAATATTTTAAAAGGACCGACATATTTTGCGCCAGTGCCACGGCCCCTTAGGGCCAGCCGCCACTGAGTTGAATATTAACCGATTTACAGATTTTTCTTTGATTATTGGGGAATAGTTTATCCTAGAGTTAGAAAAACAGGTAGAAGTTGACTTATAAAAAGTACCTAAAACCGAACCTTTTTGCCAAAAAAGGTACTTTTTATAAGTCAACTTCTACCTGTTTTTCTAACTCTAGGATCAACTTGATTATTTAAATAAATTTTGAAGGTAAATGATTAGACGTGTTATACAAAATCCCAATTTTTTCGGAGACGGCTGATTTAATCGAAACAAATGTAGAGCACCTTTTTTGAAGAAAAATGACCAAAGTATTTAAAAAATCAGTTTTCAGCTCTGTAAAATGACTCCTGTCAAAAATTTGGCACAATGAATATAGAGGCAAGTCCGTTCCTGACTTCCCAGACTATGTGAAACATCTGCTGTAGTATGGTTTTATGAGCCTTTATGGCCAACATAAAATATTTTAACTTCATTAAATTATACACGTCGGTTCAAAACTTACAGCCAAAAATGTGAATCGCCAAGTACTCTTTTGGGGCTCTATATCTCCGTTCAGGGGCACTTTAGGAATTTTTTTTTATAACAAAGTAGGGTTATTTTGACCCCTCCTATACACTCCCGAGAGCATGCCATATACTTACCGGACACCCTGTTTAGATATACTGAGCATGTGCAACGTCACTAATTTATATAAGTGACGTCATAGGCACATTTCATAGCGTTGTATCTCCATCAATTTTTGACTAAGAAGAAAAAGAAAAACACGTGTTGACTTATTTTTCATGGACAATCGAAATCAGCAATAAAAAAATTTGATGCAAGGAGCCTATTGTTGGCTTCAGATTTACTTGAATTACTTGGTGATGTATCAGAGGCTGAAATGCTTCTACAGTGTGTCCCACTTAAGGACTGACCAGCCTTCTGAAATTTTTATTTTTTAACCAAATCAATTTATTCTATATTTATCTTATATCTATTCGAATTTGGCACTTATAAAGCTCATGATTTTTTTTCTGCGGCTGTACAGGGTGGGCCAATTTGGACACTTTCTTATGGAAACACCCTTTATTTTTAGAGATAGAAAAAAATGAACCCCCCACTCTGAGGCTCAAATTTCATGAAATTTTGATTGGTGCAAACCGCATTTTGATATCTGCAACCGTTTAGCCGCTGGAGGGCGATTCTCGATTTTGAGCAATACTGTGAAACCTTCATAACTTTTTTATTTATGAAAATAATTCATTTCTGTAAAGACTTTCTGGAAGCACTTTTTTAAGTGGAATTCAGTGACGTTCACAGCTTTTTTCTATTTGGCTCCGATTCCGAGATATTGACCAAAATCCGACTTTTTTCAATAGGACATCCTATATATTAATAGCTCATTGAAAAGCTTTGCTTTTGCTGATTTCAATTATATAAAATTCGATAGGTTTATCTCCAACGGTTTCCGAGAAAAAAATTATTTTGATTTTTGTCATAAGACACAATGTGTTGGAAAAGGACTTTATATCTGTAAGGAAAACGAGAAAGGTCTCTTTCTAACACATTGTTTCTTATGACAAAAACAGAAATAATTTTTTTTCTCAAAAACTGTTAGGGATAAACCTATTGAACTTTATATCATTGAAATCAGCAAAAGCAGAGCTTTCCAATAAGCTATTAATATATAGGGTGTTCTATTGAAAAAAATCGGATTTTGGTCAATATCTCGGAATCCGAGTCAATTAGAAAAAAACTGAGAACGTCACTGAATTCCTCTTAAAAAAGTGCTCTTAGAAAGTCTTTAGGGAAATCAATTATTTTCATAAACAAAAAAGTTATGAAGGTTTCACAGTATTGCTCAAAATCGAGAATCGCCCTCTAGCGG
The DNA here is from genome assembly GCA_917834065.1 of Ceutorhynchus assimilis. NCBI lineage: Eukaryota > Metazoa > Arthropoda > Insecta > Coleoptera > Curculionidae > Ceutorhynchus > Ceutorhynchus assimilis. Next base: position 13,863,282 of record OU892286.1, on the reverse strand, counting down.
CTAAACGGTTGAAGATATCAAAATGCGGTTTGCACCAATCAAAATTTCATAACATTTGAGCCTCAGAGTGGGGGGTTCATTTTTTTCTATATCTAAAAATAAAGGGTGTTTCCATAAGAAAGTGTCCAATTTGGACCACCCTGTACAGTGTGGCCCAAATTCGAGCCTCATCATTGAGATCTCGAAAACCATAAGAGATACGAGGTTGATTGAATTATGGCAAAATTGGGCAATTCTATGACCAATAGAATGCCGCTTTGAAATTAGAAAGATTCCGAATACTTCTGGAGATATTCGGAAATTTTGTAAAATCGTTTTTATTTTTTCTTGGGCTTATTTGAAGAGCAATTTTAAAATAAATGTCACTTGATCATTGTCACTTTTTCCCCTTTAGAAGATGGTGCTACGAAATTTAAAATTCGACGTTTCGTGTTCAGGCGACCATCATCATTTACTTTTTTTAAATACGAACCTGGATTTTTCATTTGCGATTTTGTCATCTTTGGGCATCCTGAAACCGATAATGTTTATAATTTTTCAATAACACAGTAGAAAAAGCAGGTCCGTATTTAAAAAAAAAAAAAATTGATGATGATTCCAGAGGAACGAAACGTTGGATTTTAAATTTAATACCGCCATCTTGTAGAGAAGAAAAAGTGACAACGGAAATGTGGAGTTAGTTTTTCAGAATAATTTTAAAGAAAATCAGGAAATAATCAAAACTATACTTACGGAAAAAACATGAATTTCTCGTATTTTTCAATTTTTTCCCTGATTTCATTAAAAAAGATTTTTCAAAACTAATTTCACATTCTCATTGTCAGTTTTTCTTCTCTACAACATGGCCGTATTGAATTTAAAATCCAACGTTTCGTTCCTCTGGAATCATCATCAATTTATTTTTTTTAAGTGCTTTTTTTACTGTGTTATTGAGAAATTATAAACATTATCGGTTTTAGCGATGGTTTTAGGATGCCCAAAGATGATAAAATCGCAAATAAAAAATCCAGGTCGGTATTTAAAAAAAGTAAGTCGAAGGTAGCCGCCTGAAGACGAAACGTCGGATTTTAAATTTAGTAGCACCATCTTCTAAAGGGGAAAAAGTAACAATGATGAAGTGACTTTTATTTTAAAATTGCTCTTCAAATAAGGCCGGGAAAAATTAAAAACGATTTTACAAAATTTCGTTTTTTTCCAAATATCTCCAGAAGTATTCGAAACTCGAATCGGAATATTTCAAAACGGCATTCTATTGGTTATAAAGTTGCGCAACTTTGCCATAATTTACCCGACCCTGTATCACTTATAGACCCTGAGATAGGGCCTGTTTAGTGGAGTATTTTTTTTTGTCTGGCATTTTGAGGGCTGAAGGTGACTAGTTAGCTGATGAGAATATAAGTGGTTTTAATGCCTGCCTCCTGTTCGAAATGTCCACAGAATTTTTCGCCGGATAACTCGATTTCGAACTGTGATTACCGTCTAGCGATTTTTCAGCGTTATTTTCATATATAATATCACAAGAGAAAAAATTTTGTCGGCAAAATTTTCGAAAGGTATGAAAGTTTGTTGCTTGGCAATTGCCGCAAAGCAACAAACTTGAATAAAACCTTGAGAACAATTTTGCCTACACAATTTTTTCTCGAGTGGTATTCGTCATGACTATTTCACGTAAGATTTTGAAAATAAACAGGATGCAAAAATATTGATAAAAACTTCAAATTAAAAATATCAGTTTGACAATGTCAAAAAATGGTCGCTGAAATACCATGTTGTTGGTATTGTCCAGGCAGCAATATTGTCAGCTGAATAAGGAATTTATTGCCGGTGTAATACACTCTAGTGAAATAGTCATAACAAAACCTTTCACTCTCTCGATTGCCAGACAAAAAGTAAACGTGGAAGGTTCTTTTTTTTTTCTCTTGGAAGTTGTCACCCATTCCCTTTCTTCCAGCTATTGAAAAGCATCTGTTTTTTTTTTTATGGATGAATTATTTATCAATGTCAATTTTTTATTTAAAAGCCAGAACATTTGAGATCATTAAAAAAAAATCTTCACGTAAAACAATTTTTTCTTCTCCAAAATTTTCGAACGGACGGCAAGCATTTAAATCACCCATATTCTCATCAGCTAACTAGCCGCATTCAGCCCTCAAAATGCCAGACAAAAAAAAATGACTCCACTGAACAGTCCCTATCTCACAATCTATTAGGGTTTCCGAGATCCCAATGATGAGGCTCGAATTTGGGCTACCCTGTACCGGTGTTCAGGGTGTCTACATTTATATGCTAAAATTTCAATAAGTACTATTAGGGATTTTTTTAGAGAAAATCTGATAGCAAAAGCAAATTCTTGTTTAGAATGGTCTAAAACCCAAATGTACGGGTTATTGGTTATAAATGTCACCCCCCTCTATCTTTTTTATTTGACATTTTAGAAAAAAGTGTCTCAAATAAAAGTTTTATGGTTGAAATTAAATTTTTTGAAAAACTCACTTTCGCATATACAGGGTGTTTCAGAAAAGCTGGTCGTGCTCCAAATTTCTTATTTTAAATGGAATACCCTTATATTATTGGATATTCAGATTCTACGTAAAATTCTGAGCAGATTTCATGTGACATACTCTAGACCTAAGTTCAACTGTTTTGGAAATATTGACAGTTGAAAATTGACTTTTTTACAACTTTGACAGGCTGTAAATCTTAAACGGTTAATTTTAAAGCAAAACCGACCAGTTGACACCGATATTTGACATCAACTTTGAATTTGATCCATGATTGAAAATTCCAATTAAATTTAATCTTCGATTAAATTGAAAGTTGGTGTCAAATGATAACATGTGAAAATCTTAGAAAAAAATGTAAGATCGGTTTTGCTCAAAAGTTAACCGTTTAGGTTTTACAGCCTGTTAAATTTACAAAAAAGTCAATTTTCAACTGTCAATATTTCCAAAACAGTTGAACTTAGGTATAGGGTATATCACATGAAATCTGCTCAGAATTTGACGTAGAATCCGAATATTTAAGTCCTAATTCACCACTTCTGAATCGAGTTTTTTGCAAATTTTGTCTTCAAATTACATTGTAATTTTTCAACCAGAGAGCCATCCAAAAATGACCACATACTTTACTTAATTTCAGAAAAACACAATCTCAATTTTATCTTTGTAAATTTTTTTGATAGAGGGCTGTAAACTTCTTTAATTAAGTATTTTTGCCCTAGCTCAAAAACTGGAATAGAAACATATAACTTTCAAAACATTACTAAATGCAGTATTTTGAAGCGAACCAACGATGTAATACACTACGACATTTTTCCTAATTTTCCTTCGAACATGTTTTATTATGTGAAATTTAATTTGAAAACGAAATTTGGACAAAACTCGATTTAGAAGTGGTACACGAGGACGTAAAATGATCTGTAGAATCCGAAAAACGGAAAATATACAAGGTGTGCGGTGTGCCATTTAAAAATCAAAAGTTTCAGTAATTTCCGGTGAAACCGGAAGTCAGGAAAACTTGTTGTGGATGTATAAAAATGGGGTTTGGTTAGAATATCAACCCTACCAAGTTTCATTGATATTGATAAACAAATAAAAAAATGGCAGTTGGAAACTAATCTCATGGGCACCCAGACCTAATTCCAATACCAAAATATTTGAGCCACTAACATCAGATTTTCTGGTACTAAATAACTAATAGACCCTGAGATAGGGCCTGTTTAGTGGAGTCATTTTTTTTTGTCTGGCATTTTGAGGGATGAATGTGACTAGTTAGCTGATGAGAATATAAGTGGTTTTAATGCCTGCCTCCTGTTCGAAATGTCCACAGAATGTTTCGCTGGAAAACTCTATTTCGAACTGTGATTACCGTCTGGCGATTTTTCAGCGTTATTTTCACAACAAAACCTTTCATTCTCTCGATTGCCAGACAAAAAGTAAACGCGGAAGGTTCTTCTGTTTTCTCTTGGAAGTTGACACCCATCCCCATTTTTTCAGCTATTGAAAAGCATCTGATATTTTTCATGAGGTGAATTATTTATCAATGTCAATCTTTTATTTAAAAGCCAGAAAATTTGAGACCATTAAAAAAAAAATCTTCATGTAAATCAATTTTTTTCTTCTGCAAATTTTCGAACGGGAGGCCGGCATTAAAATCACCCATATTCTCATCAGCTTAGGAGCCACATTCAGCCCTCAAAATGCCAGACAAAAAAAAATGACTCCACGAAACAGCCCCTATCTCACAGTCTATAAGGGAAAACAGTCCAGCCCGATTTATTGAATTTGGGACGAGAATGTGGAAAAACGCTCGGACACGTCGATTTTTGATTTGAGCATCCCCGTATCTATTAAGGGAGGTAAGTACCGCTTTTACTTTAACTAAAATAATAGTCTATTTCCAAGGTTTTGACAAGCTGTCATTTCGTTGCGGATGATAATAATGAGATGAAATTCTAGGGCCATAAATAACTCGATGAGACCTTTAAAAAGAGGTATGACACGACCCCTATCCCCTATTCAAATTTGGGGGGTTGTTCTCTCCCTACCTACGGGGTTAAAGCTACGAGGATGAAAAAAACTGAAAAATAGTTCCCGCTTAAATCAAACATTGACGTGTCCGAGCGTTTTCCCAGATTCTTATCTCAAATCCAATAAATCGGGGTGGACTGTTTTCCCTGGGACACTATACATACATACATACAGGGTGTTTCAGAAAGGGTGTTACAAACTTTAAGGGCAGATGGTATTCATGGAAATAATGAAAAAAGTTCCTATGGATATAAGTCCGGAAACGCTTTGTTTCCAAGATACAGGGTGTTAAGTTTAAAAAAAAAAAATAGTTTTTTATTAATAGCCCAAAAAAGCTTCAGCCGATTTCAATGAAGTTTATTTTAACCATTATCAGACATCTACTGGACCAGAATTTCCAGGGGCGTACCCAGCGACCAAGTCGATGGTTTTTGTGCAAAAAAAAAATATCACTCTGTAGTTTTTGTACGATTTTTATCAATTATTCAGGTAGACACACTAAAAATACAAATGTTTTGTCTCTTGAAATATTCAATTATGTCGCTTCGTTTTCGCGAAAAAATTACAATGCCATACCTCGGCACGTCTCTGAACTCCATAAGAAAAAATAAAAATGCTTAGGAATTGATTAAAAATTTATCGCAGTTTGTTCATTCATGAAAATAAAACGAAAAAAAACCTCAAATGCAATGTATGCCCTTGTCAATCAATGAATGAGTGATGCCCGAAAAAAAATGATCTAGGAGCTTTAGTAAATGAGTTTTCTATAGCTGTTGCCAATTCACCATATTAGTTAGGTTAGAATCGCAAATTGGCGCGGGTTCCTAGTTCAAAAATTAATACATTGATGTCTTATGGGGACTCAATTTTAAAAGCGTCTGTAGACGTTATAGAACGTTTGTTAGGGAAGTGAGTTGTATAAATAGTTTTTTTAATATGTTAATTAGCTGAAAGAGTGTTTGAAAGTTGAATAAACATTGCTAAAATAAAAATAATAGGTTCGTTCCAACCCAGCCAAAAACCGTTCAATGGACGGTCACGGTCATACGCCATAGGTTAAAGGCGTTCCAACCGAGAGATGATCGTTTACCGTACAGTTTCGTTGGCGTTCCAACCAAACCTGGGATCGTTCGAGAACTGGTTTTAGCACCGTCATTTCGATCCCGAGTGGAAAGCAAGAACCGCGTGGACTGATTCATGACTGACATGCGTAATTCAATTTTTGTCACCTGTTGTTGTTGTTCATGTTGTTGTTAAACAACCAATTTCCAATCTAACTTATAAAACTGTAGCATTTTTATTTTTTCAAGTGAAAAAAAGTACAAAATTTATTATCAGCTATTTGCTAATTCTTGATGTTATCAGCTTGCAAGGATTCAGTTTCAGATTCTTGATAATGAATCAGCGTTGGTGTTCGATTTTCCTTTTTTATATATTATTTTGTAATCCTAATCCTATGTTCTTCTATTTTAATTTGCAAACAAACAAATTTAGGGTTAAATTTATTTGAACTGTCGTCATTACAAAAACGATCATGAAACCGTTCCAACTACCCGTTGTTTCTGTACCAAGATAAAACCGTGCAAGGTCAACGCATGCGCCTGCAATCGATCCTAACAGTTCCGAAACCGTTTCATGACGATACGAAAACGGGGGGTTGGAACGAACCTATTACCAATTTAAGAAGCCGATGTTTGTATAAAATACATATGTCGTTGCTTGATCCATAAGTATATATATGCGTACCTATAATTATAATAAAATAAAAGTGTACCTACATACTTGGTTAGTAGATGTACTTCAATAATCCAAAAAATTGGAAAAACAAATGACTGAACTAGTGATAAATAAATAAATAAACAGTTCACCAACAATCATAACACAACACACAACCTTACTTTCTTACAGCTGGTTTTAGATCCGACGTACGTCCACCGAAAACAGACACTTTTAATTAAAATCATTTGTATTTTTAATTGAATTATAGAGAATTATGTTCAAAGTTTGACGTATAATAGGTTCAAATACTAAGAAATGCCCAGAACCCAAGATATTCCCGTCTGAAAATCACTCTTTTGAATCCCCATAAGAAATACATTGCTGTCAAATTTGTTGAAATGTGTTTCGGAACCCATTTTAAATTTCGCGCCCGATTTTTCCTAACCTAACTAATATGGTGAATTATGACTAAATGTAGCGCGTCGTGAGAAAAAAAAACATAAAATAAATTTAAATTGTGTATGATACTAATACAACAAAAAAATGTTATGAATTCTTGAATCCCTAAGTAATTAATTTACCTACATTTCTTGGTATTTTACCAACATTTTAGAATTGAATACATTACAAATTTTCAATACTGAGATTAGTGGCAGCACTATCAAAATGCAAGCTATGACGTAGTACGAATAAATCCGGTATTTTTATTTAGAGTTTTAATTTCTATCTATATAATTTCACAAATTAGTGAAAAAGAAGTCTATAAACCGAGCAGTTCCATGGTGGATACACGTTTACTTGGGGTGTATTTGCAGGGAGTCTGATTACAGTGGCTCGGTTGTTGTATTGGAATTAGGTGCTATTTAAGTGCTCCTAAATACCTAGTCGAAGAAAAAATTGAATCAGTTAATTATTAACTAAATTCTGAATTACAATATATTTTTTTTCATTATTAGGGAATTGTTGGCTGCACGTTTACTTGGTGGTGTGTCAGAGGCTGAAATATTTCAGGATAGGAACTAGGTGCTATTCAAGTGGTCCTAAATAGTCAAAGAAATACATGAATCAGTTAATTATTAACTGAATTACAAATGCATTGCATTATCAGGGGACTGCTGGCTTTACGTTTAATTGGGGTGTATTCGAGGTGTATTTGCAGCGCATAAAAGTGGCTCAAATTGTATTGGAATTAGGTGGTATTTAAGTGCTCTTAAAGGGGGTGTGACCCTAAAATACGACTTAAGCTACTTAAATCATAAAGTGGATAACCAAAAAAAAAACATAAAAGTTGTTGATTTTTGGAAGATTTGCAAATACAGAAGTTGTCAATTTTTCAGTGGAAACGGGCCTTTATATAAAGAAAGGGGAAGACTGTTTATTTTTCAAAAAAATGTCAAATGGATCCCATTATATAGGCATAGATATTTTATTTTTGAATTGGAAGAATCCGGTGTGCATAAAACATAATAAGTATTTTGGGCGTTAAGTGTCGTTAACCTCCCTCAAATATTGAAGACCTCCGCTGTCGCGTCGGTCTTCAAACACTCTCGGGCGGTAAATGACACTTACCGCCCCTAATACTTAGATAACTAATAGCCAACAGTCACTTGATAATGGAAACAAATATGTAATTCAGTTAATTAACTGATCTAATTTTTTCTTTGGTTATTTAGGTGCCGGTACTTTAGCTCTCATTTGACAGCCGTTAAAAATAATCAGGGCTTAGAATGTGCTCTAACCACATCATACTTTATAGACCTTGGCCCATGCAAAATTTTGACAATGTATCAAATTCGTTAATCGAGAGCAAAAGTATCGGCCTAGGAGCACTTAAATCAGGGTTGGCGAAAACCCAGGATTTCGAAAATTTGTATTGGGTTTTTGTTTTTGTCTTCCACATATCTCAAAATCAACATTTTTCGCTATTTTTCAGTTGTCCGGCAAGCTCGGCATCACGGGAGAGGATATTTAGTACTTTCGGTTTGGTTACGTGTGGTCAGACTTGAGGAACCGCTTAGCTTCAGAAAAAGAAGAAAACTTTTTAAGATTATAAAATTTTCCCTATATGAAAATACTAAAGACTAATGTTCCCTTTTTTTAGTCACATAATTAGGTACTAGTAGTAGTAGTTATATCGAGAAAGGTTCCTTTTGTCTTTTACTTTTGTATCTAAAAATTGTTTGATAAATATTATCCAACTCTTTTTGTTAGAAAGATTTTAATTAATAAAATGTGGGCAATCCTAGATTTTTATTGATTTTGTCATGTCACTATATGGTGGGAATGAGTTTTTTATTAACATTTTTTCCAAATAAGGGCAGTTAATTATTTCTGTATGAGTGGATTTTTGACACAAAAGCCCACTGGGTATTTGTCAATATTTATGATGAGTTTTTGTGGCAAAAACCCACTAAAGTTTTTTTTTTATTACGCATGCATCATAATCAATGATTATCGCACGCTGCAGAGTGCATAAATAGTTATTTTTGTATCTAGTGCGCGAAATGCTACTTTGGTGATCGAGATCACCAAAGTATTTCGCGCCCGAGTTGCAAACAATATTTTTTCTACAACTCCATTTAAATATCGATCATTCGAAGCCAAAATTGCATTCTCAATCAAAGGTAGGTGAATTTTAATTATTTTTGGTTTCCTGACAGGTATGTGTCACCATGGCACCAGTGTGCGAAGTAGCTATTTCGCGCACTAGGGTGCGAAATAGCTAGTTCGCACACTGGTGTCATGGGAACGTTAAAAAATCAATACCTGGGGAAAAAAATGCCACTTCGCAAACTGTTATGAGTGTGCGAACATCATCATTTTTTGACTGTTGTAGAAAAAATATTGTTTGCAATTCGGGCGCGAAATACTTTGGTGATCTCGACTATTTTTTTAACTCGGCTACGCCTCGTTCAAAAAAATCAGATCTCGATCACCAAAGTAGCATTTCGCGCACTAGATACAAAAATAACTATTATGATGCACCTACCTTTTAAAAGGTTTGCTATAGAAACGTTTTATCTATCTACTTATGATCTACCTTGTATATCTGCTGTTTAAATTACTATTTATCAAAATGAATGGACACATTTGAAACATTTTTGAGATTATCATGCATTCGTAATAAAAAATAGCGTATGATATGCGTGTATAAGAGCATTTAAAGCCCTTGCGACATACAAAACACTCCTGTCGCGCGTGCTTTAAAGACCTTCTTGTACACTTATATCATAATATACTATTTTTGACTGTTTAGGAGCACTTAAACAAACAATCCTTTAATAATGAAAAAAAAAAAACTGTAATTCAGGTTCAATTTGTAGTAATTAACTCATCATCAGTTTTGAGGTTAGGTGATGACGGGAGTAAATAAAAATATAAGCGACGAAATACAGAAAAAAAAGTGCAAACATTGCAAAAAAACCGTACATTCTTCTCTTGATTGTGTAACCTGTGGATCTAACTACCACCCCGGCTGTGCGGCACAGGCAAGATTTACGAATAAAGAAAACAAAGTAAACTGTTGCAAAACAAACACCAAAAGTGAGGTTAGTTGTGAAAAAAACATTGAATTTAATGTAATGGAAGAAAAGAGGATTAAAGAACTAGTGCGGGAGGTGTTTAAAGAGTATCTAAATCCTCTGAAGGAAACCTTACACGAAGAAATGGGGGGAATCAAGAAATCCATCCAGTTTGTGTCGGATAGTTTCGAGGATTAAAAGTCTGCCATTGAGAAGATGTTTAGCGAAATGAAGAAGCTGAAGGATGAAAATCACAGTTTGAAGATCAAAGTCAAAGCCCTAGAAGATAAACAGAATGCCCGTGAACAGAAAGATAAATCCATCCGTCGGATGGAGCGCCAAAAGCCTTCTAGTTTTCGAGTTGAAAAAAGTGACTTCCAACCAGATGATATCTATAGCATCTGAAAAAGCATGTTTTTTACATAAGAAATGGAAATTGACGACACTCTCCATTGGTCTAGATGAAAGATATAGGGAAAAAACTGGATAAATAATGGATATGATTTTTTTTACTTTGAACCGGCATAACTTTTGTTCAAAGCAAGATAGAAACAAGTTTTTTTAGTTCGATTCCTCATTCAATTTTCTTTCTTTTGGTATATAATCAATTTAAAAAATTTGGTCAACAAGTTGAGAAAAACAGCAATATTAAAAAAAAGGCAACAAATCGCAAATATTTTTTTGAACTTATCTTGCCGTAACTCCCTTATGCAAGGTATTATTCTACTTTTTCTTTCACCAAAAATTGCGCAATTTAATAAACTTCATTAGGTCTCGATTAATGTTGGGTTTATTCTCTAAAATAAACCTTGTGGAGACTTTTGAACGTAGAAAAACACGTGCGGCGGTAGCGTACTCGACGACGACTATCGCTTTACCCCGCACCCCTGCGTCTATCCAATGGCTAGACTATTAATAATTTAAAAATATTACTATTCAATATTCTTGAAGTGTTTTTATTTGAATAGGGATTCAGGGATTGTTATGATGTTTTCTGTAGAAAATTGTATGTTTTTTGTGGTTTTGATTCACCCTAAATATATACATACATAGGTACAAATTCATTACAAATCGTCATTGCAATCAGAAAGAAGCTGAAACCAGAATTATTTTTCACATGTTATCGGCAAATATAAATGGAAAGCTTGTAGTTAAATGTGATAATACTGATGACTAATAATTTATTATTATTCTATTCTACCCACGAACCTTTCAATAATAATGAAATATTCACATTCGGTCACACAAATATCCATCACTAATAAAAAACGAAACATTCCCATTCACACTATTTCAAAAAACATTGGCAAATTTGCATGCGAAGGCTTACCAAGCTTCCACAGCATTACTGGATGTGATACTTACTAACTCAATTTTTAAAATCGGAAAAAAAATGGCCTGGGAATTATATTATAAAAATTGGTCTACGCTTATTTTCCACCTCAGATTCTCCAACATTTTTCAATGATGCCACCTGAAGAAGGAATTTTAATTTCCAGAAAATTTGTAATTTGTAAGTTTGTTATTCAAAAATACTAATAATACTATTAATAGCCAGAAACAAGCCCAGGAATTGCCTCGGACAAGATACTTCCAATCTACATGTGCTAAGGTAAATTTATAAAAAAAAAACATAATCATCTCAATACCCATTGCCCATGCAATTATTAAACATTTATATGGGCCAATAGTCATGTTGGTGAAGTTGAAATGTGAAAAGATCCATTTTTATTTGGAAATTCAATGGATGAACAACATTTTATGGTTTCAAAAATGATGAACCGCAAGCTCCAATTCCGGAAGATATAAGGGAAATTATTTCCCTATTTTTCAATGATAAAATCTGCAATACTTTTAAGTAACAGTGCAAAAGAGCGGGTTTCTTGTAGTATGAATTGCATTAATATGAATAGCGACACTATTAATGTGAATCTGAGTCTCGATCTGAGTGAAAACTCTACTTAACTTGAAGAAGATTTATTGTTGGATACATTTTTTTAATTACACATTTTTTTCAATAATAACAGGATATATCGGCCAAAAATAATTATATTGTCTTATATTAATGTCAAGCTTTCGAAACCTTTTTTGTTTCTTCTTCAGGACTTACTATGAATTCAATTGAATATTCTTTGTTTCATTCGTAGGTAGGTAAGTAGGTACGTATTAGGTAAATAATAATTAAAGATATTAATAATAAAAACTTTAATGGTATAAAATGTTTGAAAATTTTATTTTATTTAAATTTATATAAGCTTTTGACTTTTGATAATAGGTAATGAAATATTCATGGAAGCCGATCACTACTAATAAAAAACGATACATTCCCATTCACACTATTTCAAAAAACATTGGCAAATTTGGATGCGAAGGCTTACCAAGTTTCACAGCATTACTGGAAATGATACTAACAGCTAATTTTTCTTAAATGGAAAAAATGGACTGGGAAATGTATCATAAAAATTGTTCTACGCTGAAACCCATCTGTAGCTTTTCATAAGAAGTAGCATTAATTGATATTTTGTCTATTATCGAGAAAGAAATAAAAAGAAAGTAGAAGACACAAATAAATATCTTGATAATAACAAACAACAAAAATAAATAATAAAACACAAAAATATAACAACATACTGTCACGATATCGTCCGCCAGACTGTCAAGAATCGACGGTGAAAATACTCGAATCTAGCGAATTATTCTACTATAATCGAGGAATAACATTATCGTGTGTGTGCTAGATTTTACAGGAATAGATTTAGGGATATACAGGGTGTCCCAAAAAGATACCGACAAACTTTAAGGGGTAGTAGGGGACATCAAAACAAGCATTTTTGTTTATATAAACATATGTCCGCAAATGAGTCATTTAGGCTGTAGAGCAAAAAAACTGTTTGGTATCTAGTTTTATTTTTCGCAATAATTAAATCACTGTTATGTATTAATTTTGCTTTAATAGCAAATAAATTATGGTTTACAATAATTGTTCAACTCGCGAACTCTTTGGAATATTCCGGGAATAGCTTCTACATGGGTACAACTCGCCAGTATCCTTGCTATCAGATCTTCCTCATTACGCACAGGTGTTTCGTAGAATAAACTTTTCAGTCAATGACCCGACGGTGTAATCTTTGCATTGGAGTAAATGGTCAACATTTTGAACAATTATTGTAAACCATAATTTATTTGATAATAAGGCAAAATTAATAAGTAAACAGTGATTTAATTATTGCGAAGAATAAAAGTATCAAACAGTTTTTTTGCTCTACAGCCCAAATGGCTCATTTGCGGACATATGTTTATATAAACAAAAATGCTTGTTTTGATGTCCCCTACTACCCCTTAAAGTTTGTCGGTATCTTTTTGGGACACCCTGTATATAAGGACGGGTTTTAGCTTGCAAGTTAAGTTTAAGTTTGACTGTGATACGAGTTAAATAGTGATTATTGAGTTGTAAAGTTTAATTGTTGAGTTAGTTATTAAAGTAATTAGTGTCAGAGTGTATTGTTAAGTGGAATAAATTATTGCTGTGTTAATTGGACTTTGATTTTTGGAATAAACGAAACGAACGACGAACCCAGGATTTCTGTCAGCAGGCAACACAAAGCCGCGACATTGGTTTCAGAAGTGGGATATAAAGGACTGCAGAGTGAAATCCAATTACGGAAGTGCGGGGACACTAGTGTAGTATAAAAACTGAACACTAAGTGAACACTGGGACAGTTAGTGCAGTGCAAATAGTGACAATCACAAAGAGAGACTCAACCGATCGTGTGAATTACCCCGGAAGTGAATCTATACCCGATTTAGACTTTGATAGTGAATCTTCGAGTGAGTTCTAGAAAATTCTATTTGGAAACTAAGGGAGATATCGAATTTGTGACTTCGCCGACGTATTCGGAACATCAATCGTCATTCAGAAGAGGTTTTTCGAGGAGTTTCGGGAAAATTCTAGAACATTCTATTTGGAAACCAAGGGAGATATCGAAATTGTGACTTCACCGACGTGTTTGCTGTATCAATCGACATCTAGAAAAGAAGTTTCAAGAAAATTCCAGAACATTCTATTCTAGAATAAAGCAAGTTATCCAATTTGTAACTTCACCGGCGTTTTTGGAACTTCGAGCAAAGATCGAAAAGATATTTGAAGAAAGTTCGAGGGAAATTCTAGAACATTCTGTATATGCCTATCACAAGACAACAAGCCAAAATGGACGAACAAAAAGTTGAAGAACTCCTGCGCAAAATGTTGGAACTTCAAGAGACCAGACGACAACAAGAAAAACAAGACGAAGAAGCTAGAAGACAACAAGAAAAACAGGACGAAGAAGCCAGACGACTACAAGAAAAACAAGACGAAGAAGCCAGACGACTACAAGAAAAACAAGACGAAGAAGCTAGACGACAACAAGAAGAGGCTAGAAGACAACAAGAAAAACAAGACGAAGAAGCCAGACGACAACAAGAAAAACAAGAAGAAGAAGCTAGACGACAACAAGAAGAGGCCAGACGACAAAAAGAAAAACAAGAAGAAGAAGCTAGGCGACAACACGAAGAAGCTAGGCGACAACAAGAAGAAGCTAGGCGACAACAAGAAGAAGCTAAGCGACAACAAGAACGGCAGGAGGACCTTGGAAGACTACAGAAAATATTCGAAACCATACAAGGAACTGTCGCTAACCTAGACCAGAAGATTGAACAAATGTGCAAGAAGTTAAACACGACGTTCAAGAAGTAAAAGCTGAAGTCAAAACCGATGTTCAGCAATTAAGACAAGAAGTTGAGGACCAAGTTCAAGCACTCGAAGATAAGATGCGTAAATTAGAAATACAGTCCAACAATTCAGCTAGTGTTGGAGCATTTTCCAGTATGAAGATGAAACCACCAACTTTCGACGGTTCTACGTCCTGGACCATGTATATTCGACAATTTGAAGCTGCTGCAAATACCAACGGATGGAACGACCAAGAAAAAGCTACAGCACTAATAGTGGCACTACGAGGACCAGCCTTAGATCTTCTTCAGTCCATTCCTTCAATCTACCGACAGAATTACCAGCATCTTAGTCAAACTTTAGAACTGCGCTTCGGAGACCATTACAGACAAGAAGTATTCAGAACTCAAGTTAAATCAAGAGTTCAAAAATCCGGCGAGAGTCTACAAGAATTCGAATCGGAAGTTAAAAGGCTAGTGAGTTTGGCGTTTCCTGCAGCTGGGGAAGACATACAAGAATGGATGGCAGTATCTACGTTTATTGATGGTCTCCGGGATTCCAAAATCCAGGAAAACCTAAGAATGTCCAAGATCAGGAAGAGTAGCGAAGCCCTTGTCCGAGCATTAGAACTGGAAGCAATCTTTGGTGCTTCAACACCCAGAATACGAGCAGTGACCATTCAAGACTCAAAGGATGAACAAACGTCAAAAGAAGATGGTAGCTTCAAGAATCTTATGAGTAAGTTCACGGAAAAGTTGAAGAAACTAGTACTAGAAATTAGACAAATGGAAAACGACTCCTAACAAACACCAACACCAAGAAACCGAGTAAAATGTTACCGGTGTCAAAGGCTTGGACACATGCAATGGGATTGTAGACTAAGGATGTCCTCTCCATCTAGGAATCGTTCTCAAAGCTTTTGGAGGTCCAGCGACGCTAGTCCTAAACATCAACCTGGAAACCCGCATGAGAGGAACACTAGTCCAGCTGTGAGAAGAACGGGCCTGATTGTTGATGACAAGTGGACTACGAAACAAATGAGAGAAGATCAGGAAGCAGACCAGGACATTGGGCAAATTCTACATCTTAAAGAAAATGATCAATGTAGGCCAGAATGGAGAGAAGTGTCAAACAAGAGCTTGATTTACAAAGCGTTGTGGGCCCAATGGAACTCTCTGGCCGTAGAAAATGGTTTGTTCAAAAGAGTGCCGATGGGAAATCCACTAAGAGCCAACTGGTTATCCCAAAAGACCGAGTGGAAGATGTATTAAAAGAAATACACGACGGGACCTCAGGGGCACATTTCGGAGTTAACAAGACTTTGGACAAAATAAGGGAACGTTTTTACTGGGTTCACTACCATGAAGACGTTAAAAGCTGGTGCCGAAAATGCGACATCTGTGCTACCAGTAATGGCCCTAAACTAAGATCTCGGGGGTCCACGAAACAGTACAACGTCGGTCTCCCATTTGAAAGAATAGCGATAGATGTTGCTGGACCATTCCCAGAGTCAGAGCGTGGTAACAAATACATCTTATTAATTAGGTAACGGCCCAATTAAGGACCGATTGAGAAGTGTTTTATCTCTGCAAGACCATCCGTGGACGCGTTTCGCTGTATCACAGCTCATCAGCACGGTTTAGGTCCCGAAGAGAGAAAACACAACCCATTTTTGGTTCCATCCCGGAACTGGGTTTGATACAAGTAAAATGAAGACAGGGTCTCCATCTATTTTCTGATCGGCACACTAAAAATTGCTACTAAAAACTGTATAAACCAGTATTAAATTAGAGCAAATCGACTCGCAAAGGCATTCGCCACAATTGCGAGAATAGCTATTCTAGTTGCCAACCAGAAGTAAAGTCGGTTGGTACCGAAAAACATTGATATTAATTAGGTAACGGCCCAATTGAGGACCGATTGAGAAGTGTTTTATCTCTGCAAGACCATCCGTGGACGCGTTTCGCTGTATCACAGCTCATCAGCACGGTTTAGGTCCCGATGATTTGGTATATCGAGTCCAGCGCAACACCAGGAGTAAGATGAAAGTTGTACATCTGGACAGATTGGCGAAATATCATGGACGTGAAGTTGATCGGGACGATCAACCTTAAGAGGAGGGCAGTGTCACGATATCGTCCGCCAGACTGTCAAGAATCGACGGTGAAAATACTCGAATCTAGCGAATTATTCTACTATAATCGAGGAATAACATTATCGTGTGTGTTCTAGATTTTACAGGAATAGATTTAGGGATATATATAAGGACGGGTTTTAGCTTGCAAGTTAAGTTGAAGTTTGACTGTGATACGAGTTAAATAGTGATTATTGAGTTGTAAAGTTTAATTGTTGAGTTAGTTATTAAAGTAATTAGTGTCAGAGTGTATTGTTAAGTGGAATAAATTATTGCTGTGTTAATTGGACTTTGATTTTTGGAATAAACGAAACGAACGACGAACCCAGGATTTCTGTCAGCAGGCAACACAAAGCCGCGACAATACAAAAGAAACAACGAATATTCAATTGAGCTCATCCTGATATATTAAAAAAAAGAAAGTTGCACTATAAAACTACTTTTTTTAATATATAAAGCATAATCATAAAAAATATTAATTTATTTATTTCATTTCATTTTAAATATTATCAAAGTTTTTCTTACGTAATTTTAACGTGGCCGCGGAGAACGCGAGGGCACGAGGGGAAGACTAGGAACGGCCGCTGAGCCGGTTTTCGTAACGCGCGCCTTTACGTTCAAATGTCTCTACTGCTTTTATTTAAAAAAATAGATATATTAAAAAAAAGACTAAATGAAGCTTATTAAATTGCGCAGTTTTTGGTTAAAGAAAAAGTGGAATAATACTATTAATAAGGAAGTTACGGCAAGGTAAGTTTGAAAAAATATTTGCGATTTGTTGCCTTTTTTTTAATATTGCTGTTTTTCTCAACTTGTTGACCAAATTTTTGAAATTGATTATATACCAAACGAAAGAAAATTGAATGAGGAATCGAACTAAAAAAAAAACTTGTTTCTATCTTGCTTTGAACAAAAGTTATGCCGGTTCAAAGTAAAAAAAACTATATTCAATATTTATCCAGTTTTTTGCCTATATCTTTTATCTGGACCAATGGATAGTGTCGTCAATTTCCATTTCCTATGTAGAAAAACATGCTTTTTCAAATAGGGAAGGTCCCATTTGGTTGGAAGTCGATTTTTTTTATGCATCCTAGAAGAAGCTATCCGACGGACTAAAAGAAAATAATGTGATAGTTGTTGGTATACCCAAGCAGGCCGAAGAAACAAAACAGGTCATAAATAAAGTAATTAAAGCACTGAAAGTTGAAATCACGGAAAGTGATATCAAAGAAACCTATCCTATCTCAAATAAAGAGGCTGCTCCTTTATTAATTAAACTTAACAGCTATGAAGCAAAATTAAAAATCTACAAGAAAATCAGAAAAACAAAAGGACTTAAATTGAATGAATGTGGGCTGAAGGGCCCTGATAAAATAGTTATTTTCCTAACAAGTGCGGAAAGTGATACTTTCCCGCACGCGACTGCCGTTGACCCGAACGACGCGAAGCGGAGTTCGGGCAAGCGGTCGAGTGCGGGAAAGACACTTTCCGCATGAGTTAGGAACATTATTTTTTCTACGAGCGCGTTCAAATATAAAAACAAAAACTAAGTAAATTCAAAGCGATATATTATTAAAGAAATTTAATTACAAAATTACTTCTTTTAATATTTTTACGTTTACTTTCAAGAATGATTGAAAAAAATTATGTATTAAATCGATTTGATGTTACAATAAACATAATTTCTAAGCCCTGCCTCAAAGGAACCCAAAAGTCAAACAATGTAAAAAAAAATTATAAAATTTTTGAAATATTCACAAATTAGATTAATATGGATTAAAATAGAAAATAGGAATATTTAAAATAGTTTACGAGCGCATAAATTAGTATAAATGTATGCAGACAAAATAGATAAAATGTTTGATTAATTAACAAAACTGACACTTCTTCTGAACGCCACACGGGAAAAACAAAATCGCGCACTAGTGCGGGAAAGTGACATTTTCGGAACTAAGATGCGTGCGGGAGAGTGATAAAAAATGCACGCTCGTAGAAAAACATATTTTTCAATGACGATTTGACAAGCTTTAATCAAGATCTATTTAGGAAAGCCAGAGACTTGAAAAGAAATAAACACGTCAATGCAGCCTTTATAAAGAATGGCAAGATTTTTGTTAAAAAAACAGAAAATAACACTCCAGCTAGGGTAAGAAGTGATACGGATTTGTTGTTGCTGTGCTAAAAAAAAAAAAAAAAATTTGGCTAAAACTAAGTAAAATAATCATCCTTTCACTTATAAAACTCAACATACTGTACATTAACATTAGAAGTCTGCGCAACAAGTTTGAAGATCTAATAGTTATTTGTATACCAAGGCCGCGAAGTGCCTTTTAGCGTACGTAGAGAAAAGTTATCGCCGAGGCCGCTTGCGGCCGAGGCAAGATAATCTCGAGGACGCTAAAAAGTTTCGCGGTCATGGTATACACACTATTTTTTGTGCAACCATGAAAATTATGTGGAATTATAGAAAAAATGTACTCCTTTCAACAAACATGTGGAACTAATTACCAGTTTGATGTATAACCTGGTGGCTATGGTGGCACAGCGTTTCCATGGATGTCATGGATGACATATTTTGACGGTTCTCAAAAAATCGTGAAAATATCCGACAGCGATACAGATGTTTCACTCTCTTGCACTCCTCCAGAGCTAAAAAATATGGTTCAATCAGCTATTTCTGAGTTAATACCTGGAAAACTAAGCGGCAATATGAAAATTGTTACTGCGAGTTCAAAAAATTGGTGTGACAAACAAAACGTCAAAATGGTGTCTGAAAGCATATTGGCTAATTTAATGCCGAAATGGGAAGTTTTGAGAGTTCAATTCAAAAACACTGGATTATTAGTTGCTTCAGCTTCAGGAGTAAATATTAGTAATAATGCAAACTGTCATGTAAGTGTTCATATTTATCCTAAATAATCTATGTTGTTCTGAAGAATTTGGAAATAAAATTTACTTGTTGTTGTCAAAGTGTCAAATTTTGATTTATAGTTTCGCGGCCGTCACCAAGGGCAACGGCCACTCTGTGGCGGCCGCGAAAGCTCATTTTGCGGATGGTTGCACAAAAAAGACATAATACGAAACAAAACTGAAAATATCCACATTGTTATACTTACCGAAACATGGTTATATTATGAAGAAAAAGACAATTTTAACTTACCGGAATATGAATCAATACATGACTGTAGACCTACAAGAGGAGGAGGCGTAAGCATTTACATTAAAAATAATTTGGAATATACAGTGGAAAACAGAATCGAACGAGAGTCAATGGATGTGAATATTGTTGAAATTTACTTGAAGACCATAAAATGTTCAATATGTGCCCTATATAGACCACCCTCGAGTACCATTATCACCTTTTTGGATTTAGTTGACAAAATAACGGAAAATAGAAATACAAAGTGCCTACTAGTAGGAGATTTAAACTTGGATATATCACAAAAAACGCCCACCATTTTAGAATACACAAACATCATTGAGATGAATGCATTTTCTATACAAAATAACCTGAATGAGCCAACTAGAATAGGAAATACCCGTGAAAGTATTTTAGATCATGTTATCACAAACAAAAACTTACAATGTGAGATACTTACTGAAGACCACATGGTCTTAGACCACAAAATATCAGGGGCGTCGCGTCGGGGTGGGAGTACTGGGGGTAATTACCCCCCCCCAGGATCGAATTATCGAGAGAAAAATCATGATGCCAAAAAAAAAGTTCATAATATATTGAAGAAAATACATTTTTGTTTTGTTTTATTTTTCTCACAAATGAAATAATTGTTCTGGAAAAGTGAATGACCTTGAAATTTGAAAAAAAATTATCCTGCGGCGCGTTTTTGAAGGAGGCCCCCTCAGATCCCCGTACCATTTACCCCCCCCCCCCCCCCCCCAGACTACTGGTCACGCGTCGCCACTGCAAAATATTGAATATAAAACTAATTATCGACACTAAAATAAATTGGAAAAAAGAAACAGTTATCATAAAGAGAGTAAATTTACAGAAATGGAGAAAACTTCTGGCAAAAGAATTTACCTCTGAAGAGATTAAAACCTTTAAAGTTCTCACATATATCGTAAATGCTACAAGAAATGAAGCTACAACAGAGCATAAAATAAAAATTATAAACGAACAGTACTGGGTGAGTCACAAATACACACAAAAGGTAAAAGAAAGAGACAAACTATATGTTAGGTGGAAGCGTAATCCAAATGAAGATACAGAGAGAAATTTCAAAAAAAACAAAAATGATGCGAACAATCTTAGAAACTATCTAAAAAAAGAGTACACGGAAAAACGACTAAAAAATGCTACTGGAGACAACAAAAAGACATGGAAGATCCTAAATGAGTTGTGTTCTAGGACAAATAAGAAAAAAAAAAAAACATTATAAACAAAGTAATTACCAAAGACGGATACTTAATAGAGAACCCTGTAGAAATTTTAAAAGAAACAAACAGTCACTTCGCTAGAATTGGGGAAGAACTAGCAAATCAAATACCAGATATAGACGAAAATCAGTCGAAAGATGAAAATGTTCTAGATACTATCTTTCTAAACCCAACAAACATTCTGGAAATCCAAAAAATTCTGCAAGACCTTAAAACACAATCTGCACCAGGCGAAGACAACATAACAAAAAATGACATCCTGCAAATATTTGACATTATTGGTGGCAAAATGGTCTCACTTATAAACAATGTGTTATGTACTGGAATATTTCCGCAAGAACTTAAAACAGCAAAAATTATCCCAATCTACAAAGGTGGAAATCACTCTGACCTGAACAATTACCGACCAATTTCCATCCTGAATACCTTTGCAAAAATTGTTGAAAAAACCATAAAGCACAGATTGGTGAATTTTGTAGAGAGCAAGTTTGGATTTGACAAGTTTCAGTATGGCTTTCAACCCAAAAGTAGCACACTGGGTGCAACAGTGGATTTTCTAGAGCATATTACGACCGAACTAGACCAAAACAAATATGTAGCTGTGGTGTTTGTCGACTTGAGGAAAGCTTTCGATACTGTGGACATCAATATAATGATGGAGAAATTATATAAGATGGGTATACGGGGAGATGCCTACAAGCTTATGCAGTCTTACTCCAGCGATAGACAACACTATACATTTATAAATGAAAAAGAAGCTCTAAGACAACAGTAAATATAGGGGTGCCACAAGGATCGGTCCTTGGTCCACTGGAATACCTGCTATATGTGCACAACTTGAAGTATGCCGAACTAACCGCTCGATACTTTATGTTTGCCGACGACACAGCTCTTTTGTATTCAAATGATAACCTCAGCAATTTAGAAACAATGATAAATCGAGACTTGCAGAAATACTATAATTGGCTGTGTAAAAACAAACTAACTGTGAACACCGAAAAAACTGTATACATGATATTCAAGCAAAAGAATAAAGTTAGTGGTACATTAAACCTATATCTGAAAAATGCCAAGTTGATAAATGTAAACGAATATAAATACTTAGGACTTCGAATAGATAGTAATCCCACTTGGTATGCACCTCGGTATGCACATATATAGAGTGTAATATCAAAGCTCGCTCCAATGATAGGACAAATCGAAAGGTGTAAAAGATGTTTAAACCAAAAATCCAGAACTATGTTGTACAATAGCTTTATCGAACCGCACATAAGGTATTTAATACCATGCTGGGGAAATGCAGGAAATTATATAGTCAATAAGCTACAAAGGACACAAAATCAAAAATATAAAAAAATCATCCCTTGAAAAAATCATCCCCTATTTACAACCCTTGACTTTTTTTTTTCAAATGGCACCCCTATTATTTTTTTTCATTTTTGAGAAGCTTATGAAATTATAAATTTGTATGGTGTATAAGAAGTTTGTTTTTCCATGTCTCTTGGGGGAAAAAAAATGGGTGTCCCACCCTAAGTCTTATACAGGCAATCACATTTTTGTCTACAAAAATAAAAATATGACAAAAAAAATTAATTGTGTGCAAATTAACCCCTTTTTAAAAATATTAAAAAAATCTTCCCTAACAAACTCATCCCCTAAAAACAACTCTTGCCTTTTTTTTCAAATAGAACCCCATTATTATTATTTCCATTTTTGATTTTTTTTTCCAACGAAACATGGAAAAACATTCTTTCATACATCACTGAATTTGCAATTTCATGGACTTCTCAAAAATAAAAATAAAAAATAAGGGTGACATTTGAAAAAAAAAAGTGAAGGGTTGTAAATAGGGGATGATTTTGTCAGGGGAAGATTTTTTTATATTTTTGAAGAGAGCTTAACTAACCATTACTTAGTCAATTTTTTTTTTCAAATTTTTATTTCTCAAAATAAGAAAGTTATGGCCTGTAAAGCTGATTGTGGGACACCCTGTATAAACAAACACAAATACTGAATGTCCAGAAAATCAAAATTCTGGAACAAACCAAACTTATATACAATATTAACCACAACAACATGAAATCAAACTCAAAAATTTAAAAAGTAAACGAACTGCACCCACATAATATAAGGAGGAAGCAAAATTTTCGAAATGATTATGCCAGTTGTGGGACTCCGTGCCATGTAGAATTCGACATATCGAATTCTATTGTCGCTTTCTACCATTGAAAGCGATTGTCGCTTTTATTTGCACTCTGTGCTGCTATCGCATACGATCGGCTATCTTCGGTATCTTTTTAAATAATCGTATTACCTGACCTAAAAACATCCACTTGTCATTTTTGTAAAATATTATGGAGGATTGGCTCGTGCAGTTCTTTCCTTGTTTATTTCATGCATTTGAAGAAGGAAGAAACTAGTCTGCGGATTTTCTGAACAGTTTTATTTAATTATTTTTCTAGGTTATGACGCTATTGTTTTGTTTAGATTTATTTTTGGTTCTGCTTCTAAATTGTGTTTATTTGTTATATTATATGAACTAGTAGTTGTCGATATCATTGATAAAGTATTATAATTCCAAGCTCCATCAAATTTTCGAAAATGAGGGTGAGATCTGAGCATTGGGAAGTGCTCCGTTCCAATTCTTCTCTCACCCTTGAGTTTCTCCAGATATACGCGTCATGTGTAGCTCCAGCATATCTGCTATTTATGTTTAAAATTTTTAGATGATGATCACAAATCTGTAAGAAGAAATTGGAAATTGACAACAAAATAAAAATAAATATGTGCTAATATTCATTAAGCTGCTAGAAAGCTTTATTTGGTTGAACCTCGGGTTGAACACTAATAAACTGTAAAGGCAAAACTTACCAACTGAATATTTTTAGAGTGGTATCCCTTTCTGTTCAGATAATTATGCTCCTCAATAACTGGTCTTATGATTTCCACATGCGTGCAGTCTATAGCACCAATCACCCCAGGAAAATTGAATTCAGCCATAAATCCCTGTTTTATATCATTTTTTGCTGCCTGTGTTGTGGGAAACTGAATCCATTGTTCTGAGAATGTATTGATAATAGTTCTAGTAACCTCTTCCACGGCCCTAGACATGCTCTGCTGGGACAAGGATATATCAAAGCCGCGACCAACAACCCTTTGATAGCTTCCTGTGGCAAAGAATCTCAAAACTCCAAAGAATTTGAGTATATTGGGAATCCCAACAGGATTATTTGTCTGTACCATATTAGGTCCAATTCCATTGTAAACATATTGAGCTACGTCTTTCTTTAATCTGAAGAGTTCTCTAAACCGAATATCTTCAATTGAAAAAGGATCGCTTCCATCTCTCATCATACGCCTTTCTATGTTTTCGTTTCGAATATCTTCTAGCCTTTCCTCTTCTCTTGCTGCTATGATATTCACTGCGTTAATTGGCAACATATTTAAATAACTTTCAAACAAAATGGAGTAATTGATAATTTAAATTTAAATTTTAAAAACACTTTCGATTTAGAAGCACACGCATCGCAAAACAAACAACACAAATGACAAAACCAAAACATAAACAACAACCTCAAAAAATAAAAATGTCAATTATAGAAATTGTTAATACGCGTGCGCCATATAGATTTCTATACCAATCCGAATGTAGAAACAAGGCGACCAAAATAATCGCATCTTTTCGATATTGTCGCCGCACAGAGTGCCGAGTCTATAGAATCCTGTCGATATGTAGAATTCTACATGACACGGAGTCCCAGCACAGGACTAAGAAAGCGCAGGACTCCCCAGTCTTCCGAAGCATTCAAGCCTACAACCTGCAGCCCGAACAACTAACAAATGCTGCAAATGTGAAAAGACTCTCTATACACTTAGAGCCGTTTTACACGGCAAAGTTTCTTCACGAAATTACTTACGAAATTATTGCCGAAATATTTCGTAAGTTTACTATTCTTGGTTTCGCTTTTTCCTGTTTGACACGGCAAATAAAAGTCTAGCAAAAGTTTCGTGAAAATATTAGTCATACGCAGGCGCAGTTACGTTTTGCCATCAATAATATCAAATCATAACCTCATACTTTGATAAACCAAAACAAATAAAACTTCCGTTTTCTAATTGTTGTTGAATCTTTGTACCCTCCTGCAGTTTCATACAGTTGAGTTTGTTTTTTCCTTCCATAAATAAAGTTTTTTTTTTTTTTTTTATTTGCCCAGCTGTTTTTGGGTGCATAACTTTTTTCACCGATGAGCAGTCTATCCTTATCTGTTACATAGGAAATTCAATGACGTTTTCATAGGCTCCACGAAAAATAAACTGCCTTTCAGTGTGCGCCGAAACTTACGCATAGTTTCGGCCACGCCTACAAAAACTATAGAACATTTTCTAAAGTTTATTCGTGAAATATTTCGTAAGTTTTTCTAGTCGTGTAAAACAGGAAAAGTTGACTTACGAAATATTTCGGCAACAATTTCGTAAGTAATTTCGTGAAGAAACTTTGCCGTGTAAAACGGCTCTTAAAAAACTACTTAAAAAATTCTTGAAAAAAAAAAAAAAAAAAACAAAAAAAATATTTATATACAATATATTTCTTATGCCCGTATAACATCTGTGTATTTTTCCGTGTATTTATTCATGTAGTTCAGGGTGCCAACATTATTTTGTTGTTCATAATGCTGATTTATGTTACGTTTGAAGTTTTTCGGTTGTCACCCTGAACTACATGAATAAATACACGGAAAAATACACAGATGCAATACGAGCATTATATTCACTCTTCACTAAATCAAATCAAACCTACATGTTACACATAAAATGTCACATGATTGAAGTATTTTAGATTTAAGTATTAATCTGTCGTCACACCTAAAGAAAACCTTATATTTGTAAAATATGTTAAGACTTAGGCCTTGGTATCAGTTATTACAACTGTTTAAAGGTGAGAAATAAAGTTCTTTAAAAAAAAAATCCAATTTGTTCTTCGACTATTCAGGAGCTTTTAAATAGCACCTGCTATTAGGTCCACTGTCATCAGATTCGCTGCAATTACACCCCAAGTAAACCTGAAAGCCAGGACTCCCCTAATAATGAAAAAAAAAATCTGTAATTCCCTTAATGATTAAGTGATCCAAGTTTTTCTTTGGCTATTCAGGAGCACTTGAATAGTGTACCTAATTTGTAACAAGAAAGATTTCAGCCTCTGATTCACTACCAGATAAACATGAAGCCAGCAATGCCCTAATAATGAAAAAAAAAATCTGTGATTCGGTTAGTAATTAACTCGGGGGTAACCACTCCGAACAATCGTGTACACCAAAAAAATATTTACAAAAAATTACAAAATATTTAATGATATTTACAAAATTACCAAAAATTACACACATTTACCAGAATTACCAATATTTACTAAAAAATTACACATACAGTTACTAAAATTACTGAAATTACAAAAAAATTACACACATTTACTAAAATTACTGAAATTACACACATTTACCAAAATTACTAAAACCCCTTAACATCATTTCCAGCTTGATTTTATAAGTAGTTTTTATATAGAAGGTAGGTACCTACTAGTACATTAAAGTGCACTTTATTTCATTAGTAAAATAAATTACTGTCAATTTGAAAAATGACAAAATATTTTTAAAACATTAAGTATTTTTGAATTTTCTGGAATTTTTATTATGATAGAAGAAATTAATCTTGTGTCAATTGTAATGGGTCTTCAAAGAAAAAAATCAGAGATGGCTATGGTTTTTTCTCGGGTTTTTTAAACGTATGTCTCAGCAATATTTTTCTTCAATTTTGTCATTGCATTTTGTAATGTTGAAAACTTGGTCAAAAATCTCGACCAATAAAGAAATAATAATGCGACGTAAAGTCCGTCGTTTTTATTCTGACACTTTCCGTATGAGGAGCGAGGAGATGTTTCATAAGGCAAAAACAAGCGTCAGGTAACCATTGGCGTTCTAATGTAGAAAGCTACCAGCTCACATTCCTTTGGAGTATCAGATTAAAATCGACAAACTATATGTTTTTGTAATCATAGCACTCTCTGATTTAGTTTTTTTTTGAAGACCCGTTACCAAAATGGTATAAAGATACGGCACTGTAAGCGGAAACTTCGCAAGAGGGACCAGAGGCACATTCACAATGATTTCAAATAGGGCTCCAGAAATTACAAATACGCGTGCGCGCGCACGTTCCGTTGGTAACGCGTCATCGCGTTTATAGAATAGGCGAGTTCGGTTGGTTAATCCTGCGCGAGCAAAAAGACGATAGACCTCAAGGTTATTATTGAGAGAGGCAGGTTGCCTGGATGGCTGCATGACGTCATTTAAGATGCTTCAACATAATGGAAATCTCCATAGGGCACCCCAGATGCGTCGTCAGGTTGCCCATTGCCGGACAACCTATCAACTTTAGGAGCCTTGGATAGAGCTCAGGTGCACTTTAATCAAGAACGATAAACCACAGAGAATAGTTACATCGGTGATATTTTTCCGCTAGTTTAGTGGGGGCACACGCTGCTCTAGGGACGTCACCTGGCTCACTCGAAACAAGTTTTATGCGTTATTGTTATTGCTATAGGAGGATAATATGGTTTAACCCAAGGTTCCTGAGGTTTATGGGTTGCCTTGTGATGGGTGGCCTGATGACGCGTCTCTGGGGAGCCCTATGGAAATTTGCATTGTGTTGAGGCACCCCGGATGACGTCATGAAGCTGTCAGGCAACCGGCCTCTCTCAAACAACCTTGGGTTTAGCCATTTAATGATGTGCCAATGCCAAAATAGGCTTTTAATGCAATAAATTTAGAGAAGTTTTATATTAAACTAGCGAAGGATTACCCGAACTCGCCTAATATTAGTTCACAGCTCACACGTTATAGGAAGGAATGTAATATTGACAGTTGAGTTGTAGAAGGCGTTTCTGTACCAAGGATGATACTCACCTACAGGATTGCTTATCAGCCTCGTTTTTGGTAATCGACGCCATATTGGTGTGTTACCATTTCGACGTCATAATTGAGTCGTTAGCTGCAAGGAATATACACACCTACAGGATTGCTTATCAGCCTCGTTTTTGGTAATCGTCGCCATATTGGTGTGTCACCATTTCCGACGTCCTAACTAAGTCGTCAGCTGTTTAAAGAGCCTACGTCAAGGCGAGAAATAACATGCTGCCTGCGTCACAACTGGTAGTTTGGCGTAAGGTGGGGGAAGAGGTGGGGGATTTGTTACACACTGGCCTATGAGGATAGACCATCCTGTAGCTCTATGTCCTGTAGTACAGTAGTAGTAGTGGACTATGGAGCTCTTCAAATTGTGGCATGTACCATCGTCACCAAAAGTATCTGGGACACAAATAACGCATAATAATCTCCTGGACTAATTCAACTGTCATTCATTTCAATGCATTTAATTCATAGTTTGACAAATATTTGACAATAAGATTCATATAATAGGACAAGAGCTAATGTGATGCTGTCCCAGTTACTTTTGGTGACGATGGTACGTGCCAGGGCCAGAGTGTAATTAACCTCAAAAATTTAAGTTTACGTGGAGTTTCAGTTTTTAAAGCAAAAACCACACGTTGTTGTCAATGAAGACCGCCTTCCGGTAATTAGGGATTTCGATTTCCAGCCGTATCGATATGTTATCGTCAATTTTTCTATCGCGGGGAACACTTTTGTGCGTATTTTCAACACTATCACTCCAATCCATTGCTACCATCCCTTAGGGGGGTGAGCTCCACGCTTATCTATGGTTTCACCCTTCACCCGTACCTACAATTTTTCGTATACGACGCGACGTATAGGTACCCCCTAAACCTCGAGTTAAAATTCTTTGCAAAAAGTTTCCCCCTCAAAAATAGAAATTAACAGTTCCGAGCCTTTTTTCTTAACTGACGATAAATATGAAAAATCCGTTTTATTTTGTTTTCTTTTCATTGGCTTGAGCATTGACCCACCCGGTATAGATTTTATGTATACGATTGCTTTTGTCATGAGGAAGTTTCCACAGAACTTCTAGAATAATTTTTTTAGAAACGTTTTTGTAAAATACCCTTCAAAATTTATAAAAAATTACTGGAAAATTATTGAAAAATCACCAAAAATTACCAAAAATTACTAAAAATTACTAAAAATTAGTAAAAATTACTAAAAATTACTAGAAATTACTGAAAATTACTAAAATTACTAGAAATTACTAAAAATTACTGATATTTACAAAAATTACAAAAATTTACAAAAAATTACAGTTCTTGTACACCATATTTACTGAGTGGTTACCCCCTCGGTAATTAACCTATTGAATTTTCTCTTTGACTATTTAGGAGGACCAAATTCCGAGTTTTTTTTGATTTTCTCAAAAACTAAATGAGCACCTAATTTTCAATTAGAGGCCCTAATTAGCACCTAAATTTATACAGTTCCCGAACTTTTTGGGACTGCTAGGTTTATAGACCTACATTTTTGCGATTCTTCTTATAATTTCGGAACGATATGCGAGACCCGATTCGGGACCTATATCCACTCCCAGCTGAGCTACTCATGGCGTCATTTGTTGGCGTTAACTTATAGACTGTGAGATAGGGGCTGTTTAGTGGAGTCATTTTTTTTTGTCTGGCATTTTGAGGGCTGAATGTGGCTACTAAGCTGATAAGAATATGAGTGATTGTAATGCCTGCCTCCCGTTCGAAAATTTGCAGAAGAAAAAAATTGATTTACATGAGGAATTTTCTTTTAATGATCTCAAATTTTTTGGCTTCTAAATAAAAGATTAACATTGATAAATAATTCACCCATAAAAAATACTAGATGCTTTTCAATAGCTAAAAAAGTGGGAAAGATTGTCAACTTACAAGAGAAAAGAAAAGAACCTTCCGCGTTTACTTTTTGTCTGGTAATCGAAAGAATGGAAGGTTTTGTTGTGAAAATATCGCTGAAAAATCGCCAGACAGTAATCCCAGTTCGAAGTCGAGTTTTCCGGCGAAACATTCTGTGGACAGTTCGAACAGGCGGCAGGCATCAAAACCACTTATATTCTCATCAGCTAACTAGTCACATTCATCCCTCAAAATGCCAGACAAAAAAAAATGACTCCACTAAACAGGCCCTATCTCAGGGTCTATTATTTGAGACGTGGATCGTGGATCCCGAGTCGGGACTCTAGTCACAGTGTAAGGGCCTCGGTATAAACAATACCCACCTATCTGATAATAGTTTTCTCAAAAAAAAAATCAAAAATACCGTCGGTGTCGGTATAGTAAATAAATTATCCAAAATTTATTGGAAAGTATTCATGCATTGCAAAATTACAACACGCTACATACTGCATCAGTGTATAGTATAGTGCATACTATTTTAACTATTTAATATTTAATATTTACCTGAAAAGTTGAAGCTCACAGCGACAGGGAGGCACTCAAAACACATTTATAAATTAGTAGAAATACAAACAAACAACAAACAAAGAAATGAAACCATAAATGGGAAAATGCCTTAAATTGGAAAATGTTTGTGATGGGAGTGGAGTGGTGACGTTTGACGTTGGTGTCACTCTAGAGTCTAGTGTCACGTCAGCAAGGCGGGGGCACGTTCGAAAACACAACTATTGGAAAGAAAATATTTATATTTCTATCACACGGAGGTGCTCCGGATCAGCTCCGGGGCGTTACGCGCTTATTGCTTTCGAAAAGTGTTCCACACCCATAGCTTCACACTCTGGTGCCCAAAACACCTGTAGTTTCACTGGAACGCACCCTACTCTGCGAGTCGTGAGTCGTGTTTTTGGGCTGTGTTCTTTTTTAAACTGGCAGTACTGAATTTCCACTGTGCTGTTTTTACTGTATTTGTCGTTTCTTTTTCAACCAGCAGCTGTATTACTGGTTGATTTTGGAACGAATTGCAGTAATTATTGACATTTGACCGGCGACAAAGCTGACCTAACCATCAGTGACCTAACTAAAACAACATGATTATTTCATATTTTTTGTTTTTCTTTTTCAAGCTTTCTCCATAAAGGCCGTTTTACAGCTTGCAATTCTATCTGCAATATGCAAGAAACTTAGAAACTTGAACGAGGGCATGCGCAGAAGTGAGTCAGCTGATTGGTTTCTGCAAGATTCTTGAAACTTGAATGGCATTGCATGCAATCGGTTTGGTGCCATTTTTGTTGAAAATTTTCGTGCAAGCTGGGGAATTTTCAGCAAAAGGCCGTTTTACAGCTTGCAAGAAAAATTGAATGCAATTTGTTGCATGCAAAAAAATTGCATTCAAGATTTCTTGCACATCGTTCTACACCTTGCAATTTGACTTGTTTCCTTCTCTAACCTTAACCATACTTTTTTGTTTTTAATGTTCTGTTGTTGATGTTTGCATTTTCCAAAAATAAAAAAAGTGATTATAAGTCGATATGAAAAGAAGAAAGCAATAGCAGCAACTTTGAGCATCATAATTGCTAAAAATTCGCAAGCTTGCACGAAAACCTTCATGAAAAATGGCACCAAACCGATTGTATGCAATGCCATTCAAGTTTCAAGAATCTTGCAGAAACCAATCAGCTAACGCACTTCTGCGCATGCCCTCGTTCAAGTTTCTTGCATATTGCAGATAGAATTGCAAGCTGTAAAACGGCCTTTATGATGCTTAAAATTGCTGCTATTGCTTTCTTCTTTTTATTTCGACTTATAATCATTTTTTTAATTTTTGGAAAATGCAAACATCAAAACATAACATTGAAAACAAAAAAGTATGGTTAAGGTAAGAGAAAGAAACAAGTCAAATTACAAGATGTAAAATGACGTGCAAGAAATCTTGAATGCAATTTTTTTGCATGCAAAAAATTGCATTCAAGTTTTCTTGCAAGCTGTAAAGTAAAACGGCCTTAAAAATAATTTAATAGTTGGTTATTATTACTGTAAATTATTATAGTAATACAAATTTTTTAGCGAGTTCCCGTTAGTTCCCGTGTTACAAGCGGTTACAGGAAATCAATAACCGATCCGTTAATGCGAGAAAACGGTAATAGGGGAAGGTGTTTTGCTGTCATAAAGTAACGTCATCATTCTATAACACGGTTATTGTTTTTGATACCCAAGTCGAGAGTTGAGTAACTGAAAAATTCTAACCTTAGATTTATTTGTGATTGTTTGGATCTGTAAAAGTGAGTTTTTTCTGAGGTTTTTTTGTTTTTGGAGGATATCAAAAAATGGCAGATCTCGCATTACGGTCTATAAGCTGTCTCTCATGATTTTCTCGCAATATATATTTCAATAAGGGACCACTATGCTTGATTCGATAAGACTTGGAAATTAGAATATACAAGATGTTTCCAAAGATAATATCGTCAATAAGTAATAAGGACTTAATTATTGACTCCATTTCTTTTATGTTCACCACAAAATATGAACTAACCTTACCTTACTGTAAAATTTTGATAACCGTTCCGTTTTAGCGAGAAGCGGTTTAATCCTAGAAATCTGCCAATGGTAGGGATATATTTTTGAAGTGGGAGTGTTACCGTGTATAACCGCACGGGTTATAAACGGTTATTACTGGGATCTCGCTAAAAAATGCCTAATGCTTTTATTACGTAGTTGCCCTGGCCTCTGAAGGTCACTGGAATAATTACTAATTACATAAAATCTAATTTAGTCCAAAGATACCTTTTGTTTTGTTATTACAAACAAACAACAAACCTTCCAAGTTTAAAGAAAATCTGGAAAGAGATTTTTGAGCTAATAGGGCAATCCAAACAAAATGGCGCTCAATGCATGGTCAATGCCAAAAAATTGGCGCTCAATGCATGGTCAATGCCAAAAAATTGGCGCCATAACTTAATTCAAACAACCGCCGTGACATTATTCATCAAAAAACTGTTTTTTGTGTATTTTGTGGTGTTTTTAGATGATTTTCTATAGTCCAACAAATACCATTTTAAAGTCACGTGATTTTTCTCTATCCTTGTTGAATACATCACAAACAGCGGTGATAGTAAAATTGACAAAAAAATTGCTGTCTAATTATTGTTCATAATATTCTTACCTGAAATAGAATCCGTCACTGTCATCAATTAGGTTCGTTCCAACCCCCCGTTTTCGTATCGTCATGAAACGGTTTCGGAACTGTTAGGATCGATTGCAGGTGCATGCGTTGACCTTGCACGGTTTTATCTTGGTACAGAAACAACGGGTAGTTGGAACGGTTTCATGATCGTTTTCGTAATAACGACAGTTCAAATAACTTTAACCCTAAATTTGTTTGTTTGCAAATTAAAATAGAAGAATATAGGATTAGGATTACAAAATAATATATAAAAAAGGAAAATCGAACACCAACGCTGATTCATTATCAAGAATCTAAAACGGAATCCTTGCAAGCTGATAACATCAAGGATTAGCAAATAGCTGATAATAAATTTTGTACTTTTTTTCACTTGAAAAAATAAAAATGCTACATTTATCAATGGACATACGTTTTTTGCCACCAGTATCACGTGACTTTAAAATGGTATTTGTCGGACTATAGTGTTTGGGAGGATAATTTTTGTATTTTAAAATGGAAAGTTGAAGTGGAAAACCCGGATGTTTGCAAAACTTATGATTTCTTTGTAACAAACCTTTACCTGCTAAACAATGAGGTAGGTACTATCCAGGATTTGTTTCCTGTTTAGTTTTTTCTTAACCAAATCCTGAATCCTGATGTTTATTTTATTTGTCTGCTATTCAAGGAATCGACACAAGCTGATGTGGAGGATAGTAAATGGCTTGGATCCATACACCATTTATGGAGAGAGAATTTTTAGTTCTTTAATATGGATTTCGTAAGATTTTTTTCTCTTTTGCTACAATCCATGAAGCCCTCACAAAGTACAGACAAATTATCATTTCTCTCCGTTAAAAACCTGTGTTTTGTCTTTGCAGGAACGACATGAATCTAGACTTTTTCGCGATTAGAACGGCCCCACAACTAAGTACAATACATAAACGTATGCAGTTTCCAAAAAATCACAGACTTTATGCAAATCAAAAATCGCAATTAAAACGGCATTTTTTTTAAATAAAAAGGCATTGGCCTCCATTTTGAATTTCATTTTGACAGGTCGTTGGATTGCCCTATAAACCTCTGTGAAAAACTTTTTTTTTAAAACTTTAACAGCCTTTATCTCAAAAACTAAGCATATGCGTACCCATAGCCGCTTTCGGGTGCAGGGGTGCTCCATTTGAAAGATGCATCCTTGCGTACACGCCAATGACGTCATTCGTGATTGGTGCACAGCTTATTCGACATGCACTTTTTCAATCGCAACTGACGTCATTCGCGTCATATTTTGCGCGTACGCAAAGTTGCACCAATTTCAAATAAAGCCCCCCAGAGTGTTTAGATAACAGAGTGCGAACCGAAGCTCTGAACACTCCCGTTACTCCATGTGTTTTGCGAACGCGTCAAACTGTAGTCGGAGTAGGTACTTCGGAGTAATTCGGGAAAGCTTAAAGGGTGGCACCCGAAAGCACCTGATGTTTCTAATTATTAATTAATTTTTAATTTACTTTAATGGGTACTATTTCTCCTAGAAGCTTGATCCCATTATCCAGAAATATCCAGTATAGCTCAATCAATTTAAATTAAGTTACCTACTGAATGTAGCTTAACTAAGCCTACCATATTATTCTGATAAAAAAACGGGACATTTTTATGAAACAGATATTTCATGTATTTGTAAAAAAAAATAGCGCCCCAGACGAATTTTTTTTTCGGGACCACGCTCGTAGGACGAACCCACGGATAATACACCTTACTACTACAGGATAGCCCTTAGTTAGCTTATCCTCATAAGGCCTGTGTAGAACAAATCTGACGCCCCCCACTCTACCAAATCACCATTTGTGACGTAGGCAGCATGTCGTTTCTCGCCCTGACAACAAAAATTCGTCATTTTTTTTAAAACTTTTTGTATTTCTATTGCTTAGTCCAAAAAATACCAACTTTTTTCAACAAAACAAGCTTTATTTCAATTAATAAGAATAATGAAATAAGCAATAATGGTAAAATTCAATCTACTTTGAAATTGAAAATACAATTTTTACAGTTTTTAATTTTTAAAACCGGCCCTTTTCCACAGAAATACACAAAAGAACTGTTGCCTTCAACATTGAGTAAAAGCTCCATAGGGTGGATGGCTTATTTTTTTTGCATTTTTCATATTAATGTATATGCCAGGCCAGGAGAGTTTCTTCTACAAAGTACTGCTGCTCATTTACACTATGTTGGGCACATCAGGAAATAAAGTCCTCATATGTTTTTTCATAATCTTTTGGACTTTGAACGTATACATGTTTCTTGGCCTCTTCAACTGCCTCAAGAATAAACTTGGGCATGCTATTTTGCTCCATTTTCAGACGCAGTACCATCATAAGAATACCATACACGTACACTACACAGCACATAATTATTTGTTTGTATTGTTCTGGGTTGCTATAATAGTTACGTGATACTCCGTGATACTTTTGTCAACAACTGCTTCCTTGATCTAAATTTGACAAAAACTTAGGACCTATTGCGGTAAAGATGAAAATTTATATTTTGAAATATTTTTGATTGATGTCATTACAAAATTGAAAATATATAATTTTTTAAATATCAAAATGAAAACATGCTAATCGTGCATAAAATCTTGTATGCACCTCAGTCAAAAAGAGCTTTAACGCCCTCAGCGTGTAAACAGCACTCGGCTAACGCCTCAGGCTGTTACACACGCTGCGGGCGTTAAAGCTGTACTTTTTGACCTAGGTGCATAAATAACTATTATGCACGAACGGGCGTAAAAGTGCACTTTTACGCCCGCATTTTAAAGCGTGAAGTAGTACTTTTACGCCCTAGGGCGCCTTTTATGCCCGCGAGCCTGAAAGTTTCAAAAATAAAGAAAAATACGTCATTTTTTTTTAAAACTTTTTGTATTTCTATTGCTTAGTCCAAAAAATACCAACTTTTTTCAACAAAACGAGCTTTATTTCAATTAATAAGAATAATGAAATAAGCAATAATGGTAAAATTCAATCTACTTTGAAATTGAAAATACAATTTTTACAGTTTTTAACTTTTAAAACCGGCCCTTCCACAAAAATACACAAAAGAACTGTTGCCTTCAACATTGAGTAAAAGATGCATAGGGTGGATGGCTTATTATTTTTGTTGCATTTTTCATATTAATGTATATGCCAGGCCAGGAGAGTTTCTTCTACAAAGTACTGCTGCTCACTTACACTATGTTGGGCACATCAGGAAATAAAGTCCTCATATGCTTTTTCATAGAGTCTTTTGAACTTTGAAGGTATACATGTTTCTTGGCCTCTTCAACTGCCTCAAGAATAAACTTGGGCATGCTATTTTGCTCCATTTTCAGACGCACTAGCATCATAAGAATACCATACACGTACACTACACAGCACATAATTATTTGTTTGTATTGTTCTGGGTTGCTATAATAGTTACGTGATACTTTTGTCAACAACTGCTTCCTTGATCTAAATTTGACAAAAACTTAGGACGTATTGCGGTAAAGATGAAAATTTATATTTTGAAATATTTTTGATTGATGTCATTACAAAACTGAAAATATATAATTTTTTAAATATCAAAATGAAAACAGGCTCATCGTGCATAAAATCTTGTATGCACCTCAGTCAAAAAGAGCTTTAACGCCCTCAGCGTGTAAAGAGCGCTGCGGGCGTTAAAGCTGTACTTTTTGACCTAGGTGCATAAATAACTATTTAAATCTCGTTTGCACTTCCTATTTGCCTATTATGTCAATCAAAATTAAATAATTATTTTACTACGACTACGACTGCTGGCGCAATGCTAACGACTTAGTTGATGACGTCGGCAATGGTGATACACCAATATGGCGGCGTTTACCAAAAACGAGGCTGATAAACAATGTGCCTTAGCGGTGTATTATCCGTTCACAATCCGATGTCCACAGGTAGGTACAGGTAAAATCACCTTTCAATGCTATTTGATACGCAAAGGTGATAAATTTACCTGCACCTGTGGACATCGGATTGTGAACAGAATATATATTATCATTGGGCCGAACTCACCAAATTCTCAACTGTCAAATGTCAAATGCTATGTCGAATTAACCACCACGTTGCGATGGGCGCGTTCTTTTATTCAGCAATGGATCCCTGCTGTGCTGCCAGCATTATAAAACAAACATTCCTATTTTTTATGAGCTAGACAAAGAAAGGCTGATTACTGATGGATCCACCGCTGAATAAAAGAAAGCGCCCGATTTGCTGACACTAGAGATGAGGCGCAAAATCGATTTATTTATGCAACCGCAGAGACTGGGAATGAGACGCAAAAATCGAATTATTTTACGCTTATTGAAGTATCAGAGAATACGGGACATTTACGCGTCCCGACAACAAATTTGGGGACGTGGGACATGGACCTTGAAATAAGGGACTGTCCCGTATAATACGGGACGTATGGCAGGCTTAAGCTTAAGAAGCAATATGGAATAAATGACAAGATAAAACTGCTATAACTTAAGGGATATTTTAGTCTGGAGCTTTGAACAGGGGCGTAGCCAACAGGGGGGGAGACGGGGGAGCCTCCCCCCCAGGGCGTAGCTGCACAGGGGCGCCAAAATGGACAATGTGCAAAAACAAAGAAATTTAATTAAAATAAACATTTAAAAAATTTGGTGTACTTATTTTGAAAATGTACATGTACACTTCATTATTTTTACCCAAAACTGTCTAAGAAAATCCGAAAATTGAATTGGTAATAGATATAGTCTCACTCAATACATTAGTTTGGTTTTCAAGGGCGAATAACTAAAAGTTAACTCCAGGAATGACGTTTCTTCTCATGGTACTTAATTCCATAAGTTAACTTTGAGTTATATGTCAGAATAGCTTTATAAATACCCGCCTTTAGTAATACAACATTAATGGCCGTTTGCACCAATCATTTTAAGAAAGCCTTTAGCGCTAAGTATCCCTTAAAATTTCATTTTTATGCGGAGAAATGTCACTTTAAGCTTTAAGGAATACTTATCGCTAAGGCTTCCTTAAAATGGTCGGTGCAAACGGCCATAATTGATCTAATTTTTATTAAAAAAAATTATGCCCACATTTGTTTAAAATTGACGAAATTTGGATGCAAACATATTTTTCTTCGCCTTCGCGGCGTGTAGGGGGCGCCGCATCTCAGTCTCCCCCCTAGGGATAGTCATATCCCTACTGCCCTGGCTTTGAATGTGACTCTTGTAGAAATAAACAAAAGTTATAGCTGTGCAAATAGCCAAAAAAGTGATATTTGCCTTCTTACTACTCTACTCAGGGCCGCAACTAGAACCATCGGCGCCCAAGGCAAGTCCAAATTTTGGCACCCCTCCACCGCCTTTTCAAAAGTGATAATAGATATATTTTTTGATACTTAGGTTTTTACATGAAATTTTTTCAATACATTTTCGAAATACAGGGTGTACCATTTAAAACGAAAC
Organism: Ceutorhynchus assimilis; assembly: GCA_917834065.1. NCBI lineage: Eukaryota > Metazoa > Arthropoda > Insecta > Coleoptera > Curculionidae > Ceutorhynchus > Ceutorhynchus assimilis. The sequence goes on along the minus strand of OU892286.1, from coordinate 13,824,750 downwards.
AGGCTAAATATCTGATGCCACGTTTATTTTTTGAAAAATCGCTCGTACACGTAATTTGATTTTCAAGGGGGGAAATTTTCTGCAACCATTTTTAATATTTCAACTTTAACCCTCTAGGCGGAATGGCACTAACCCTTACTATTTCAAATGGAATGAGGGGTCGAGTGATACCTCTTTTAAAAAAGCGTTCAATTCTTCGATTCTTCGATTCTTTTTCATTTGATGTCATTTTGAAAGAAAATTTATAGCTCTTTTGAAACAGGTATCACTCGACCCCCTGTTCCATTTGGAATGGTAAGAGTTGTTCCCACCCACCCTATAGGGTTAAATTAGTACTGGAAATGTTTCAAACACTCACACAAACAAATTACGTGTACGAGCGATTTTTTGAAAAAATAAAAGTGACATCAGATATTTAGCCCGTTTTGTTTTAAATGGTATACCCCGTAGTATAGTTATTTATGTATCAAGGGTAATTAATAAGTAGATGATTATGCCCTGAGGCCAACAAAGCCCGAGGGTTCGTTAGTGGCCCGAGTATATATACAGGGTGAGTTACTAAGCGCGCGGTGGTGCATATCTCCTATACTAACGGAGATCGAAGAAAAAACTGAATACAAAACTTGCAGATGAACATGTGTACTACATTTCTAAATTATTTTTCCAGTATACAGGGTGGCCCAAATAGTAGTGGTGACACAAAGTTATGTTTTTTTTCAATGACTTCCCTTGTATATTATGACATTTCTAGCTTCTAAGAAAAATTCTAGACATATTTCATGTACAATGTCATATACCTATCTTTAACTGTTTCGGAAATATTGACAGTTGAAACTTTACTTTTTTGCATCTTTGGCAGACTGTAAAACCTGAACGGTTAATTTTACAGCAAAACCTATCATCCATTCTTATCTTAGTTTTTCATAAACTATCATTTGCCACCAACTTTAAATTTAATCCATGATTAAAAATTCCGCCTAAATTAATAATCTCTGGTTAAATTTAAAGTTGGTGTCAAATGATAGGTTATGAAAATCTAGGATAAGAATGTAAAATCGGTTTTGCTGTAGAATCAACTGTTTAGGTTTTACAGTCTATCAAAGATGCCAAAAAGTCAATTTTCAACTGTCAATATTTCCGAAACAGTTGAAGATAGGTATACGACATTGTACATGAAATATGTCTAGAATTTGCCACAAAATCAAGAAACGTCATAGTATACAGGGGGAGTTATTTAAAAAAACATAACCTTGTATCACCACTACTTACTAGACCACCCTGTACACTGGAAAATAATTTAGGAATGCAGTATTCATGTTTATCTACAAGTTTTGTATTTAGTTTTTTCTTCGATCTCCGATAGTATGGGAGATATGGACCACCGTGCGCTAAAAGTTCGGAATTTTGTGATCCGCGAACGCCATTACTGCGCATGCGAAATAGTTTCGAACCAGTTCTGAATCCTTACCGCGAACGAAGCTATTGTAAAAGTAAAAGCTGTTTACGGAAACTATGATCGGGTTAACCTGATCGCCAGCAGACGTATTTTGTCTTTTTTCAATTGTATTCATTAAGGAAAGATAGAAAACATTCAGCTGCTGATCGGGTTTACCCGATTATAGTTTCCATAAACGGCTAAATAGAATACACTGAAAAGAGTCAAAAGAGATAATAGATAATGCATGCAACATGCAGAGGGCGCCCACCTCGCCCACAGCGCTTTTGCTCAGTTTGGTCGGGTCAAAGCATCATTACTTGAATTTATCGCAGAATAGCAATTTGCTGCTGTTTATTGCACGCGCACTGTGTTTGACATAATTTATATGATTACTATTGATATTCGTATTGTTGATGGTTGACAAAGAGAGATGTAACACAAGCAAAATACATTTCCGTGCTACGACAAATGACGCGTAAAACCGTCACATTTTTTTGGATTTTAAAATATTGATGGATTAAATTATGCGCCTTCGGCGCCCCGATGCTCCGGCGCCCTAGGCGGGCGCCTAGTTCGCCACCCCCTTGTTGCGGCCCTGACTCTACTAGCACTCTTTAACTCTACTATCAAAGCAGTATGGAATAAAACACAAGATAAAGTGATAGCCAGGGCCGTAGCCAGGGGGGCGGCATTGGGGGGCAATACCCTATCTTTCAAATGATCATGCCCTACCTTTAAAACACAACATGCGTTAAGGTTTCTCTTGGTAAGGACCCAGCCCAAAATATACGGAAATTGTGTTTATATCAGAATTGGCTGAATTTTGTATATAATGTAGATCACGCCTTTCTGATTAAATGTTACCATTGCACCAATCCTGAAAAATGACTCCACGTAGCGCACCATTGCGCCACAAGCTTACCTATTCGTGCTACATTGAACCAAAGATTGAACGTTCAATACAATATCCAAGCGTTTTACTTGCTACCTATGAAATTAATTTTCTCAAAAAGGAGTAATTTTTCAGGATTGGTGCAATGGTAACTTTAAATCAGAATGGCGTGATCTACATTATATACAAAATTCAGCCAATTCTGACGTAAACACAATTTCCGTATACTTTGGGCAGGGTCCTTTGAAAGAGTAGACAATGAAATGAATTGAAATAAATTGAAATCGAGTAAGTGCGAGGATAAGTGTTTCCAGAAACGTCAAAATGTATGCAACAATGTTTGACGTTTGTTATTTGCACAGAGGAAGTTTTTGCTTTCGAAAGAGTGCCAATGGCCCAAGGCGGCGCGAGAATCAGTGCCTTTTTGTTCACTTGCCAAAGAAATTATTTATTGACAAGGTTCCTAAAGTTAATAATAGGTTGCCTGGTAATGGGTAACTTAATGACGCATCTAGGGTGCCTTGGAGATTTTCAGTATATTGAGGCACCACAGATGTCGTCATAAAGTTATTAGGCAACCTACCTCTCTCAAATAACATTGATTTATTGAAAAATTTGCCTTCGGGGTCATTACCCCTCTTTTGTTAACCTATAAAAAATTTAAGGGGGGGGGTGTATGCCCTATGTCAAACTTGTTATGCCCTATCACAAATTTGACTCTCGCTACGGCCCTGGTGATAGCTATTTGTTTTGTTGTTATAATATCAATATTTATTAAAAGAAATAAACCAACTAATGTGAAATCGAATAACATTTAACTTAAATATTGAAAATAACAAATAACACCTAATAAATTATAATGTTTTTATCATTGTGCAAAAAAATACAACATTCAATGTTAAAGTTATAATTGTTGCATAATTTCCTCTCCTCCAAACAAAACAATTGACACCCCACCACTTTTACTGGATTACAGTAGCTTCCCAGACACAGCAAGCACAAGCACAGTACTATTATTTGACGTATTGGTGACCTACTACGTAATTTTTCAGTGTTCTTGAACGTATCAAAACAATCAACACTCTACCACTTTTGAATTACAGTAGTTTAAGTTTATTCCCGGATACAGCAAGCACAGTAATAAATTAGTGACGTATTGGTGACGCCATACGTTATTTTTTCAGTAAATCAGTACACTGCATTTTAATTTTGGAACGCTTCCCAGTAAATACAGTACTGACAGTTGAAAAAAGAACACAGCTGATGCACCCATAAAAGGTCTGTTTCGGCAGAAATCACAAACCAGTCAGAGCGAATCTGATTGGATAAAAACAGTCAGAAAACTTATTTCAACCAATGAAATTCACTCTGACTGGTTTGTGATTTCTGCAGAAACAGACCTGAAATTGCGCGGAACTCAAGCTCTAGGGCCGGTTTCTCAATAGCGCGACACCCCCGAATTAAATATAACTCCAGGGTGAATATAGGAACTCGACAGGCTTACCCTGGAGTTAAGACTAACCCGGAGGTGATTCGCTATTGAGAAACCGGCCCCAATGCAATAGAACGTCTATTAACAGCCCGGGGCGCTCTAGAGCAGCTTAGGATTAAAGTGCGCTACTGGAAAGCGACTCTGAAGTGTTCATGCCCGAACTGAACCATTCAAAATGCACGAAAGCCAGCGCAACTTTCAAATCGGGGTCGACTAACACCGGAGCGAGGATCGAGTAGCTCTAGTGTTTTAAACTCTTGAAAGGAATACAACTAATGAATGAGGGCTCGGAATGATATTCACGTATTTTCACAATTAGCTAATCACGGAATCACAGCTATAGTTCATACCAAATAAACTTGTTGTTGTGACATCGATGACGCCATTTTTAAAATCGTTATAGCCAACCGGCGTCGGATTGACTTAATTAGAATTTGAATTTCCCGCTGGCCATTCAGTTGGTAACACCACTTCAGAAAATGTAACGTTGCCAAATTAAATTCTTGACATTTTGAATTTTGATTGCGTTTTGGCAGTTTACGAGATTTTGGATTGTGCTATTATTTGTGAGCTTGTTTTTTAAAAGCAGCTTGTAGTGCGAAGCGTACAAGATGCCGAAGCAGCTTAACAGCCGTTGCAAAGAACTTAAATGCTGTTAGGAAGGTGAGTTTATTTCGTGGACCAAGGACCAACTAGGAATGTTCAATTTGAACTTTATTTTCTCTCATTTTTAGCGCGTAGCAAAGGCGTTGAACTTAAGTAGGTATGTCCACTGTCTGTGCTATTTCAAAGGCAGTCAAAAATAACGAAGTTTTGGAATCGCCTTCTGAGAAACGATGTACTTCGAAGAGAGTCTGTGATGTTTCAAAGCTCGATAGCAATGCTATACGCAGGGACGTAGCGAAGGCCTCTGGTTTGGGGGGGGTTGACATTCCTAATTTTCCCAACTTTATCTATATACAGTAAGGGGCAGGCTACTAGGTATATAGAATCCAACTTGACGAATTTACGATCGTCCGCAGCCGTTTGAACACCTGTCGCTGTCACTTTGCTGTCGTTTTTTCGATGACTTTGACGTTCGTTGAGTTTGTTCACAAGCCAGGTTCATATCAGTACGTTTTATGATTTTACAGACTTAAGCCCGGTCCAGACGCTACGTTACTGATTACTGATCACTTGTTGAACTGTGCAAACAAAACGTTATGCAAAACGTAGCATCTGGACCGTGCTTTTAGATGTATCGATTCGTCGAGCTTCACTTAGTTATAATTAAAATTAAGCGTGTAGATAGATTTTTTTTCGAACCGAAACAATAATTTTTCATATTCTATGAAAAGAAAAGATGTATTTTAAAAAAGCCATCAAGGAAAAACTAAAAATGTATTCAACATAAAAAATGGAAGAAAAATTAGGTAAAATAAAAACAAAAGTTCTAAACAGATGATATTATGTAGCAAATGTTCAAACAGTCCACCTTCTTGAGATAAACAATGACCTAAACAATCATAGAAGGCTCTACGAACATTATTCAGCATCACATGGGTGACAGTTAGATATATTTCTCGAATTTTGAAACGCTGCTGCTCAAGGTTCACGGCGCGATCCTCCTGAACACCATACATTTTTGATTTGCAATAACCCCAGAAAAAATAATCGTTGATGGGTGCAAGATCGGGAGAGCGGGCTCGCCACAGTATTGTAGCTCTCTACCCAGTAATGAGACGGCTTGGAAAAGTATTATTCAAATGGTCCAGAATGAAACCCGTATTTTGGGCTGGACATCCATCTTGTTGAAACCATATTTCATAAATTCTAGGACCAGATAATCTTCTTATTTCTGGAATTACCTGCTGTTGCGAAAAATCCAAATATACCAGTTAAGTTATCGTCAATGGAGTACGGCCCAATAATATGTTCTCCATACAAACCGCTCTAGACAGTGACCTTTTGAGGACGCTGGGCTCTAAGTTCAAAATACCTGTGTAAATTCTCCGTAGACCTTAGACCAATAACGGGTGTGACTAGGATTATGTCGACAATGGAGTTGAAATGTCGTTTCATCTGTGAAGACAATTCTTCTAAGAAAATCTTCAATTTCATTTTTTTTTATTTCATCATCAATCAGTTTCACAAAACTCCATTCGCCTGATGTTGTCCTTGCATCAGGATCAATTTTTTGGGAGTTTCGTACTTTGTACGAACGATCCTTTTTTTTTCTGTGGCTTCCTCACCGTCCTTGTACTTGAGTAAATCTCTTGCGCAAGCGCACGAGTAGAAATAGTTGGAGTTTCGTTAACTAATGCCAACAACCAACGACATAATTTATTCGGCTTCTTGATCCTCATTATTTTACTGGACGTCATTTCGTTTATGGTTTCGGAGAGAAACACGACCATATTTTTTTAAATAATCAACAACCCAAGAAACTTTTTACCTGGTTGTCACTAGGTTAGCGCTAAATTGATTTGTCATTTTCTGACATGCGGACGCCTGCAAATTCGTCAGGTTACTTCCTATATACCTAGTAGCTTGCCCCTCACTGTATATAAAAATGAATGCCACTTTTCGTTGTAATTTTATAACTCAAGAACGGACTCACCTAGCCAAACCAAATGTTTAGGCTTTGTTCGGACTATTTATTAGATGGTCTATGTGAAGTTTGCACAAAATCGGTCGAGCGGTTCTTCATTTATCACATTTTTTGTAATAAATTAATTATTCAATAAATAGAGCATCATTTTGCTGTCAAATTCAAACTTTTTTCGGCGTTGACAGTACCAGCATGTTGTTATGTCATTGATGTGGTCATTTCATTACTTATTTTATTTATTTATGAAAAAAATTTACTAAGCCCGCATACGGCGCCATCTCTTATAACCGATACCAAGTTTATTTTGTATTTTGTATATCGCGCCATCTCTGATACCTGGAACGAAGCTCGGCACTGCAGATACAGTAGAACAATGCTGTACAGAACTATTCCACTATTCCGATCAGATAGAGTGGTGCAGAAAGAGTAGGTCAGATAGAGTAGTGCAGATAGAGTAGAACAGATGGAGTAGTGCAGTGCATGCAGTGCAGATAGAGTGAAATAGGGCTGCGCTAGAGATTTTTTTTATTTTCTTTACATTCTTTGAACATTCCTGTGCCTGAGTTTATTTATTTGGTGGTACACTTTACAAGAATAATGCCCACAAGCTGCCTAAAAAAGGATGATGTAAAATTTTAATTTTAGGTGTCTTCTGATCCAGAGAGTAAACATTAATTTTCTTCAACCAAAGCCAAATTCACCATCGAAAAAAACTGGATTTAATTCAGCTAATAGATACGTTAACACAACATTTAATAGGTATATTTAATAATTCAGAGGCGGTACGAAGTTCGCCGGGTCAGCTAGTTAAAACATAAAAAAAAATCATATGTAGCATCGTACACGTGTTAAGAAGTGAAACTTTTTAAAAACTATTCCCTCCCCCTCATACGTCTTTTAGACATAGCGCATGCGTCGGGGTATAAAGACGAAAGGCTACACAAAAGACAAACGCGCATCTGTAGTGAAGTCACAAGGATATCGCGCTTGACAATAATAGGCAACACCGGCGTATCCAGCAGTGTTGCCAATTGACGGATAATTATCCGATTTGCGGATAATTTACCATGGTTGCGGATAATTGTCTCACCCAGTCAAAAATCGGATAAAAAACGGATAATTAATCCGATCGATCAATTAAATTTAAAAACGTAAGGAAAATGGTAATTTTGCATGGAAAATGATAATTTTGCATTTGGCAACATCGGCGCTGGTTTCTGTTCCGTTGGGATTGGTGCCAGAAGCCAGAACCCCTATTAGAGGGCATTGATTCGATCATCTGTCAGCTGGTGTTTTTTGTCTTTGTTCTATCGTGTTCAGTAGAAAAAGATAGAATACAAACTGCTATAACCGAATAATCGGATCAGCGTTTAAAAAAAAAACGGTGGCTTAAGTTTATAACCTCCAAGCTGAGCTTGGTCTTCAAATTCAAAATAATAAATTTCTAAAATGTAAAATCTAATTTGTGATATGTGATTTGTGAGTAAGAGCTTAAGACGTCTTTTTCTGACGGAATATTTAGATATGTTTTGAAACGTTTTAAAACACTACATTTTTGTGTTGCAATGATGACGTCATATACGGAGGCGGTTCAACCAGTTTCGAACCGCTCTTTCAACCTGTTTCAAAATAAACGTTATACAGCTGACCTCAAAATACCACAAAACAATAATTTTAGGAATGTCGCGGGCTCCGTTCTAAAACGGGGCATTTTTGATAACCACCGATCCGATATAATGACGTAGCAATCGAACCAGTTTTGAAACGTTTTAAAACACGGTTCAACAGAAAAAGACCTATTTAAAGTAGTTGAACCGGGTTCAACCAGTTCCAGCGCGAAAAAACGCCTATATCATGTTTCAAAAGTAATCGGATAATTTCGTATAAAATCGGATAATTTTGGGTTGACAGGAGGATCTTTTGACTTCTATCCATTGGCAACACTGGTATCCAGCCCATGCGTCTGGGGGGGGTAATCAGCCCATTTTTTCCCGGGTGCCATGCCCAAAAACGTTTACTTTGAGCCTTCAAAAAAAATTTTTTCTACGAGAGTGAGGACAATTAAAGAGTGCGGAAAATCGATTTTCTCGCACGGTGCGGCGAATTTTTTTCCGCACGGATATCGGTGTGGAAAAATCTAAATCTTTTCCGCATGGCTGTCAAAAAAAAATCAATAAATGACTACAAATTATGTAGGTATATGCAAGGCAGTGTTGTCAATCTGAATTTGTGAAATTGCACGATACGATATGCTGGTAAAATTACACGTTTTTACACGCTTTCATTTTTCACAATTACACGATTTTGACACACGATCTTGGTACCCAATCTGTAACATCAAGAAGCAAGTTTTTTTTTTGTGATTTTGGGAAATGGGTTAAATCGTTAAATCCAGTCAAATCTGAGGGTTAATGCTCCTGATCATAATTCCTCAACGAAAAGTAAAAATGTGGCAACTACAGAAAAGCGTTCCGAAAGTAATCGAATTACTAATTATTGGTTCCTGGAAAAGAGGTTACTTTTGGACCTCAGTTTCCTGCAAGGATACTACACACTACTACTATAGGATAGTCTATCCTCATGAGGCCTGTGTTAAGATTGGGAACAGTGGACTGTAGGAAAAAAAAACACGTAGTTGCTTGGCTGGCTTACATCAGAAGGTTAGCTGAAAAATGGGATGGACCACAGTGCCAATTTTTTTAGAAGAATTCCAATTTCCAATTAGGTATTCAAGGCTGTACACAATGAAACACTTCTTTGTCTATTTACAAATGTACAGTCATTTATTACACTATATACACAAGAGATTTTTTTTTACAGAAATTTCTAGAACTCTTAGCTTTTAGCTCGTAAAAAAGGTGTCACAATTCGGGTACTTTTTACAAGGTCACAATACACGGATGTACTTGGAAAGTTTGTATTATTTGGCCTTTTATTTAGGCGAAAATAACTCTGCGTGAGTTGAGTTAAATTAATAAGAGAAAACACTCAACACAACGCGAAAACTGTTCATAAACTATTGTTGAACAAGAATTCGGAGAAATTCGTTAGGAAATTTACATAGAGTCAAACAGCGCCCTTGAAATCTCTTTTTTGACTAACTGTAAACTACGCATTGCACGCATTTCAAGAAGTTACTAGAAAAAATCTCTGCTCCCCACGCCGCGCTAGGTGGTCGCTTGTGCCAACTTGTACCAGGCACCGGCTCTCCAATCGGTTCAAGGCCAGAAGCTTCCCTTGATTTTACAGATAATATTTTTATTTAAAATATAAATGTGAAAGAAAAGGACAAGAAATTAGGGATGGGCAAAAATAGGGCTGTGCATTCTCAATAATTTTAAATTTTATTTGATGTTATATTGTGATTTTTTAGCAGAACTCCAACATTCTCCCCCGCGTTGAAGCCTTGTGCTTCAACAAAGAACAAAAGAACTAGTTTTTTTTTTTTACAATTTACATATTCACAATAATTTACATTGGAAGAAGGACTAGTTTAGTAATGGGTCGTGTATAGGTACCGGAAGTCGTTTTTATGGTACATACACGAACTTTTCCATCTCGACCTGGGTGAGCCTCCAACACCCTAGCCAAGGGCCACTGTAATGGGGGAACATCGTCTTCTTTTAATAAAACGAGATCGTTAGGTTTTAGATTTTTTGTCTCTTCAGTCCATTTTTGACGAGTTTGTAGACGATTCAAGTACTCAACAGACCAACGCTTCCAGAATAGCTGTTGTATCTGTGAGATTTTTTGGAACATGGAAAGTTTGTTTTCGGAAATAGTTGTCACGTCTTTTTCTGGATAACTAGTAAGACTAGATCCAATAAGGAAATGTCCTGGTGTGAGACAGCACAAGTCGGAGGGGTCGTTCGAAAGTGGACTTAAAGGTCTCGAATTCATAATAGCTTCAATTTGATAAAGAATTGTGACAAACTCCTCATAAGTGGAGCGAGTTTCGCCAACGAGCCTTTTTAAATGGTATTTCGCCCCTTTTATGGCGGATTCCCATATCCCTCCCCAATGGGGGGATCTTGGAGGAATAAACTTCCACTCCGTGTTATTTTGACTTAGGAAATCCGCAACTGAAGCAGAATTTGATCTTTTTCGGAAAAAATTAAACAATTCTTTGAGATTATTTTTTGCACCAGAAAAATTTGTAGCATTGTCGCTATATATAATTGAAGGGTTTCCCCGTCGGGATATAAAACGTTTTAGGGTCATTATAAAAGATTCGGAAGACACACTGGTGACTAATTCGAGGTGCACAGCTTTAGTTACCATGCAGACAAAGACAGAAATATAAGCCTTAATAAGAGGTGATTTTCGAAGCCGAGAAGATTTTATTTGGAACGGTCCACCGAAATCCACTCCAACTTTCTTGAAGGGTCTGGTGATATTAACCCTATCAGAAGGTAAATCAGCCATAACTTGCTGAGAAGGCGGGCAAATGAATCTAAAACATGGCGAAACACAAGTTCTTATAATTCTTTTGGTCTCTCTGAGTCCATCAAGAGGCCAGAATTTTAACCGCACGTTGCTAAGAACCGTTTGAGCTCCAGCATGTCCGAGGCGTTCATGTTCGTATTTCAAAATTAGTGATGTAAGATGATTCCGGGAAGGTAAAAGTAAGGGATGTTTTTGCTGATAAGCGATATCTGCATTGTGCAATCTCCCTCCTACTCTCAACATTCTAGAATCGTCTAGAAAAGGTTTCAAAGAATGTAACTGTTTATTGGTCAAGCATTTATTGGAGGATAATTCTAAAATTTCTTTAGGAAAAAATTCTTGTTGAACTTGTTTTATAATAAACAGTTCGGCTAGTTTTAATTCCGAAGTTTTTAAGGGGTCTAAAGTTCTATTTTCACTTGAAGATCGAACATTTTTTGGAAAACGCAACACCCACGCAATTGTGCGCACTAGGTGGGAAAAACTAGAAAATTTCGAAAGCAACTGTATCCAATCAGAAGTACGTTTTTCAGTAATAAGCATTTGACATTTTCTTTCTTCTGGAATTTCGTCTATTGATATAATTTGATTTTTGTTTGTTAAATCCAAGTTAGAATTGAGAAGAAATTGGGGGCCTTGCCACCAAATTGGATCATTCAGAATTTCGTGGGCGAATTTACCACGCGAGAGGAGGCCTGCTGCATTATTTGAAGATTTCACATGTCTCCATGTCCCACTGGAAGTAAGTTCTTGGATCTTACTTACGCGATGTGATACAAAGACTGCCCATCTACTTGCATGGCTTTGACACCAGCAAAGAGCGACTAGAGAATCACTCCATAAGTTAATCGAATCGAAAACTATTTTATTTTTGAAAATATCCAGCAATTTTTGTACTAACTTAGAAAGCAGAAGCATGCCACATAACTCAAGTCTTGGCAAAGTTATCGATTTCAGTGGAGCAATTCTGGATTTTGAAGAGATTAATGTAGAAGAAATAGTTCCATCCAAGTAAATTGTTCGGAAATAAACACAACCACCATATGCTGCGAGACTGGCATCTGAAAAGCCATGTAATTCAACTTTTGAAATTATTTTATTTAGAAAGAAGAAACGAGGTATTGTTTGCTTTGTTAACATAGGCAGGTGTTTTATAAAGTTTTCCCATTCCTGTAGGAGTAATTCATCGCAAATAACAGTGTCCCAACCAAGCTTGTGAATCCACAACTTTTGGATTAAAATTTTGCCTTTCACAATTACAGGGTTTATAAGCCCTAGAGGGTCATAACATTGAGCTAATGTTGATAGAATTTTCCTTTTGGTAACTGGAGTTACAGGAAATTTCTCAGGAACGGTAATGCATAATGAATCGAAAGAAGGATTCCATTTTAATCCGAGTACCTTATTTGGAGGGGAGTCCATATTAATGTCATATTCAGGTGAAAGCTGTTCACCAATAGATCTAAGGAACACTTCAGAATTTGAACAATATTTATGAAGTTCAAATCCATGCCGATTGAGAAGAACATTGAGTGATGAATGAAGTTTGATTAAATCATCCGAAGTTTCGGCCCCACACAGACCGTCATCCATGTAAAATTGGGACAGAAGAGCTTCAGAAGCAGAAGGGAACTTATCCGAATTAGCTTGCGCAATTCCTTTCAAGACGCGAGTGGACAAAAATGGTGCACTGTTTGTACCGTAAGTCACAGTGTCCAACTGTATACATTTCAGTTCATCCTGTGGGTTGTCACGCCACAAGATATTCTGTAGAAACCTGTGATCAGGATTGACCATAACCTGACGATACATTTTTTGTATATCCGTTGTGAAAACATAGCGAAAAGATCTAAATCTGCACAGAATATCGTAAAGATCCGGTTGTACTTGATACCCTTTCAAACATATATCGTTTAGAGATAGACCTGATGATGTTTGACAGCTTGCGTCAAATACGACACGCAACTTAGTCGTAACACTAGATTCACGGATTACACATAAATGTGGAATAAAATATTTATTTTCATCTATGTCATTTTTTAAAGAAAATTGGACATAACGGGCATGACCGAGGGAGAGATATTCTTTTATGAATTTATTATATTCGTTAAAAAGGTTCGGATTGATTTTAAAACGATTTTCTAATCCTAAAAAACGCTTTTTTGCCACCAAGAAAGAATCACCTAACTTTTTATTTTCAGTGTTTGTTTTTAAAGGTATATTCACCTGGAAACGACCATTTTCTAGAATTTTTGTAGTAGAACAAAAAATTTCCTCTGCAAGCTGATCGTTTTTTGAGAGAATGGGTTTTTCCGATATTTCCTCAATATCCCAGAATTTTTTAACCAAAGTTTCTATATCAGAAACCGAGCTAGAAACGGAATGTAAGCAATAATTTTTTGGGTAGCTTTCATTTTTTGCAAAACATAAATGTGAAGCGGTGAACATTTTTGGGACAGAACCTGCGATTATCCATCCCAAGTGAGATTCCTGCAATACAGGTAGATTTTTTCCAAGTTTTATTATATTATTTGTAATGATGTCATAATAGGCGTCTGAACCTATTAAAATATCAATTTCAGAAGGCTTAGAGAAATTTTTGTCAGCTAAGAATATATTTTTAGAAATATTTAATTTTTCTTTAAGGATGGGAATTTGAGGAAGTTTGCATGTTATTTGCGGCATCACTGCACAAGAAAGTTTAAAATCTTTATTTGAATCATAATTCGAAAATATTGTAATATCCACCATGTCGTTGCATAAGGTATTACTGTTATTTATTCCAGAAATATTTAAGGAAATTTTATATGGAATGCAACCTAATTTATTAACTAAATCTTTAGTAACAAATGAGTTTTGGCTACCTGTGTCCAACAAGGCTCTAGCTCGAACAGGAGTACCTTGATTAGAGTATAAAGTTACTTGGGCAGTAGCAAGAAGAACATGACCATTTTCGGTCGAAATAGCTGAATGGCTGAGAGAATAATAATTATCATTATTTTGGAAACAATTAGGGTTTGAATTTCCCGAAAAATTACCCATAATATTGCTATTTACATTTGGGCGATTTTGAAAATTATGCGAAACATTATTTACAGCAGTATTTGTTGAAGTACTAGGGCTTTGGCTATCAACCGAACATAATTGCATAGGGTTTCTATTAGCCTGTACATTTTCGGCTAGAGGGTGAGAATGTTGGTTTTCAGAATTATTTTTATTTATGTGCAAAAGAGAGTTATGCTTTTTAGCGCATATAGAACATTTTTGAGTGGACGCGCAATTTTCAATATTATGTTTTCCGAAACAGTTGGTACATAATTTATTTGAATTTATAAAATTAATTTTTTCTTGAAAATGATTGCTTTTAAATAAAAAACAAGAATAAATTTTATGGTTTTCTTTACTACAGAATATGCATTTAGGGTTTTGTATTTTATTTTTATAGTTTACATTAGAATTTGAATTATTATTTTTTAACACATTATTTGTGGAATGATGAGAAGAAAACGCTTTTCTTTGAGGTTTGGGAGAAGTTTTTGGGCTTGAAGCCGAACCTGAAGCTTCCAAATTCTCTAACATAGAACATCTTTTTTCTAAAATTTTAAAAAACATATCTAAATTCGCGATTGATCACGCTCCATTTCAAAGGCACGTTTACTGCTAAAGTCCAATTTTTTCTGCAATAGAAAAATTATAGCAACATTGAAAAGTTCTTCATATGATAGATTTAAGTTTTTTAAGGATTTAATGTTTTTCTGTACTGTAGTCACAAACTCTCGAAGTACATTTGGTTTACATTTCGTGAAAGAAGGCATGTCAAACATTGCTGACAAATGTGAGTTAATTATAGAAAGTTTATTATCAAATCTAGTTTTTAACGTGTTCAGAGCAATATCAAAATTTGCATTAGTAATTTGCAGAGAGTCTATTAGTTGTAATGGTTCACCTTTCAAGTAGCTTTTAAGATATATTAATTTTTGCACGTCAGTTAGTTGCTGATTATTAACAATAAGTGCTTCAAAAAGTTGAATAAAAGGTTCAAACTCTTTTATATCACCAGAAAAGGTTTGAATTTTAACATCTGGCAGTTTAACTGCAGCTGACTGAACATATTGATTGAAAGTTTTAACAGAAGAACTACCTGTTGAAAGATTTTTAATGCTATTCTTAAAAGCACTTACTAACGAGAAATAATTATTTTCTGTTGAGTCTCTATCCTCACTGTCTTTTCCAACGGCCGTACCGAGAGATTCAATCTCATTTTGAGCACTTTCATATCTTTCGAATAAGTCATTTAGCCTAACTAATCTAGTTTCTAATTCTACGACATCAGTAACAGAATCTTTATTTACAGAAAACCACGACTCAATTCGAGTTATTGAGCGCTTTGCAGAGTTTCTAGATTTTTTTAAGTCTGGTTCAGTCATTTTGTTATTGCTTAAAACGACTTGAAATGAAAAATTTGTATTTTTCAATGAAATAGAAATAGTATTTTAAATAAAATCTAGGATACTACTCAAGAAAATACGAGAGAAAATAGGTAGCAATAATTACTGAGAACCTACATCTACTTATGTATCTACAATAATATACAGAATAATAAAAGCGAATTGAAGCTTTCAAACATAAAAATTATATTAAACAACAAGGCACTTTTGTCTTCGTCTTGTTGAACAATACGAGGAACAATAAAAAAGAAAAAAAAAGAAAATAATACGCTCACCAGATCACTGAAGTTTTCTTTTACACAAACAGCGAAAAGTTGATACCTATTTGGGAGAAAAAACAACTCGCGGCTACAGATCAAAATGTACTCTGGCTCCTTTGATTTCGAGGTTATGTTTTCATGGCGGTTAATGACTTGGGTGTTTGTTCACTGTTGGGATTCTTTTCAAGTTCCGAATGAAAAATAAGTTCGTAGTAGTGTTTTTTTTTTTTGGCATTGTATAATATTACGGGAAATGTAATGTTAGAAAATGCCCAAATATATATGACAAAATGAAAATGATGAATTGTAGAGAAAATATCAGATTGCCCACACGGCATTATAAATGAAGACCGGGTTATTGTCGGTGAGTTTAGCAATGTACTCCGAACACTTCGAGTAGTGTAAACAGTTGGAGTACTCGAACAGTTGCAGTAACCGGAGTACTCCGAATAGTTGGTGTACTCGAATTACTCCCAACAGTTGAAGGTATTTTGAACAGTTGGCGTACTTCGATCAGTGGGAGTACTTCGAACACTTACAGTACTCTGATCTTAGCAGTACTCATTTGGCTCACCCCAAACAATTGGAGTACTTCGAACAGTTAGCGTAGGTACTCCGAACAGTATGGTTGAGCACTCCAAACAGTTGTTATTGAAATTCCGCGTAGTGAAATGTATGATAGATTATCCTACCAGCGTGCGAGAAACACCCACGCATTTTTATTGCAGTCGGTTATCATTATCAAACTTACCGATAATAACTCAGTTAGTTTGGGTTAATTCGCAATGTTAATCAGACATATATTCTCAAACTTACCGATAATAACCCGGTTATTTTGGTTTATTTTTTAATTTTGATCAGAGAAATTATCCACTACACTCCAGCATTAATCATACTGCCTGGACAATTTGATGATATTTTCAATTCATATCTTTTTGGGCTTTTTTTAAATTGTCCAGGCATTATAAATATTGCCCAATTATTACATTGCCCCTTGCCCGTACCATAGGAAAAAAAATAGAGAATGTACTGAGTGCACTCCCGGGAGTCCCGGGTAAGTTTTTCTTTTAATTAACTGCAACGAAATCGAAGGAGCCAGAGTACATTTTTGTCTGTAGCCGCGAGTGAAAAAACACTGTCCATCCAGTTTTTCCGAGAGTTTTTCTTAGCTTCATGGATTTCTTGCCCAGATTCCAGTCATGGTTTCCCAAAAAATCCAAAAAAATCCGGCTCGATGTAGACCATGTTAAGATTGGGAACAGTGGACTGTAGGAAAAAAAAACACGTAGTTGCTTGGCTGGCTTACATCAGAAGGTTAGCTGAAAAATGGGATGGACCACAGTGCCAATTTGTTTAGAAGAATTCCAATTTCCAATTAGGTATTCAAGGCTGTACACAATGAAACACTTCTTTGTCTATTTACAAATGTACAGTCATTTATTACACTATATACACAAGAGATTTTTTTTTACAGAAGTTTCTAGAACCCTTAGCTTTTAGCTCGTAAAAAAGGTGTCACAATTCGGGTACTTTTTACAAGGTCACAATACACGAATGTACTTGGAAAGTTTGTATTATTTGGCCTTTTATTTAGGCGAAAATAACTCTGCGTGAGTTGAGTTAAATTAATAAGAGAAAACACTCAACACAACGCGAAAACTGTTCATAAACTATTGTTGAACAAGAATTCGGAGAAATTCGTTAGGAAATTTCCCTTGTGCATATTTAACTGGAAATTTACCTCGTAATTTTCAAAAATTGATTTGTGGAAATATCCCTGGGGCCGTATTCTTGATTTCTGGGAGGAGAACTTGCTCGGGAAGTGGACGTGGTTTACCTCAAAAAGGTACATGTCATATTCTTGAAAATGGGACTGTGAAGTGAAAGTTCCCGGGAATTCTGAAGTTCCCATCCTCTTACCCAAGAGGAAACGAATTCCCGTCAGGGTTTCTAACCTCAAGACTTGACGTTGTTTTCAAGCTTGACGTTTTCGTTTTCTCCTTTCAAATTCAAGGTTTTTTCGTTTTTGTATGCGTTGTGTCTTTTCATTAAAATGAATGTGGATGTGGATTATTTTATTGAGATTATCTTGTATAACATACCTAACATAATCCAAGAAGACATTAAAAATGCTTCAGAAGCAAAGGAAATAGGATGGGATGTTCTGCCTTTTCCATTGGCCAGAAATTCGTGAAATTTTTTAGAGTAAGCAAAAATGTATGCCACGAAATAGTGGATATGGTGGATATGGTTACTCCCGTATGTTACCGCTCCAAAGCGGCTTTAACCAAAACTACAAAAGTAGGTATGCATAGAACACATTATTCCAGAAGTTGATGAGCCACATGAAGTTCAGGAGCAGGAATACGGAATTTATTAATTTATGCTGCAGAAAATTATGCGCAATTTTCCCTCATGTATAAAAAATCTCATGAGGAATGCAGTTTTCGAACACTTACAGCGATGATGTTCATAGGGTAGTTAAAAATAAATATATTATCAAACCCAAATGCCTTTCAGCTTTCAAAGTTTTGAAAAATAGACAATAATAAATATCAAACGTGGGGTTAGATATTGGGTTAGATAACTTCCTCTTCCTTTTTTCGCTTGAAACACGTTTTGGTTAGTTTGATTGACACTCTGATAGGCGGCAACATTGCGAGCGCTTGTGGGTATTCAAGAATACGACCTCTTAGCTCCCGGGAGCGAAAGTGAACTAGCTTTCCTGGGAACGTTCCCAGGAACACTCCCTTCCCGGGAATACGGGGCCTGGGTGAGCGGGATATTTCCGGGTGCAATTTCCAATGCGACAATGCCGCGCGGCGTCTGTCGGAAACCCACCTTTAGGTTGTCATTTTTGGCATTGAGACCAGCTTTTCCATTTAAAACGCATTGATGTCAGAAATCTGTCAAAGTGTATATTTTTGACAAACGCAATTTAAATGGGAAAGATCAATAACAATCACCATCACAGAACACATCACCATAATTAAAATATTCGACACAACGTATAATAAATAGACTTCAAACTCGGGCAATTTCCAGTAGTAATATAACTAGTGCATAAAATATTTCCAGAAATTTTTGAAAATTTTGTCTGAAGCCAATTTTATAACAAAATCATGAGTGCATAGCGCCTGAAAAAATCCCGAACCCGAAGGGTGAGGGATTTTTTCTTCGGCGCTATGCACGAATGGTTTTGTTCAAAAAAATTGGCTAAAGACGAAATTTTTTAAAATTTCCCTTAGGGCCGAATTTATAGTCGCTCCTTGAGGTTTCCTCAGACCTTAAGGGAACCTTAAACGTTTAGAAATTAACATGACTAATTTGTCAAATAGTAGCAAGTGTCCATTCTAACCTCACGACCTCTAAGGAAGAGTCAAGGAACGACTATAAATTCGGCCCTTAGGAAATATTTTATGCACGTGTTATATTTTGATAGGAAATTTCCCGAGTTTGAAGTTTATTTACTAGGTTGTGTCGAATTTTATTATTGATGCTGATTGTTATTGATCTTTCCCATTTAAATTGCATTTGTCAAAAATAATATACACTTTGACAGATTTCTGACATCAATGCTTTTTAAATGGAAAAGAGGGCATCAATGTCAAAAATGACAATTCTAGAAATTTTGCCCGGAGTGCGTTCAAAGACGGCAATGCTAATGCCAAAACCTACTATTCCCCTTCTACCGGCGATGCCAAATCTAGTGTGAATTTGCTGGAACGCCAAATACCGTTTCTCAATAGGCAATCCAAACCACGTGACATTCAATATGGCGTGGCGATCATACATGGACCAAAAAACACAAAAAATATCTAGTTTCTGCCCGACTCAATAGTTCACGTACTTAGTTAACAAATATTTTTTTGAATAATCAAAATCGAAGCTGCAAACAAACAAAATAATTGAAATATGCATGAAAACACATATTCAAAACTAACTTGCTGGCTGCCACGCCATATTGAATTTGGTCTCATCCAATCAAAATTCGTATAACCATTTCTAGACTCAGTTAAAAGAGCCTCCAAAAGTTACTTTACCGCGGCCGATTTGGAACGTGTAAAGCCAACCGTTTTTGGCACGCTGGAGCCGAACTTGAACGCAATATGCCAATTTTGGCTCGGCTTTAGCCGTTTTTGAACGCAGCCCCGGGATATTTCCAAAAATTTCCACTTATTAATTTTGACAATTTGTATGCGAAATTTCCAGTGTAATTTGCACGAGGGAAATTTCCTATCAAAATATAACACGTGCATAAAATATTTCCTGAAGGAAATTTTTAAAAATTTCGTCTTCAGCCAATTTTTTTAAACAAAACCATTCGTGCATAGCGCCAAAGAAAAAATCCCTCACCCTTCGGGTTCGGGATTTTTTCAGGCGCTATGCACTCATGATTTTGTTAAAAAATAGGCTTCAGACAAAATTTTCAAAAATTTCCGGAAATATTTTATGCACTAGTTATATTTCTACTGGAAATTTACATAGAGTCAAACAGCGCCCTTGAAATCTCTTTTTTGACTAACTGTAAACTACGCATTACGCATTTCAAGAAGTTACTAGAAAAAATCTCTGCTCCCCACGCCGCGCTAGGTGGTCGCTTGTGCCAACTTGTACCAGGCACCGGCTCTCCAATCGGTTCAAGGCCAGAAGCTTCCCTTGATTTTACAGATAATATTTTTATTTAAAATATAAATGTGAAAGAAAAGGACAAGAAATTAGGGATGGGCAAAAATAGGGCTGTGCATTCTGAATAATTTTAAATTTTATTGGATGTTATATTGTGATTTTTTAGCAGAACTCCAACAGCCTGTGTAGTTCAATCTGAAGCCGCCGCTGCCATGCCAAAATATCAGTGATGACGTAGACAGCGTGTCGTTTCTCGTCTTCACGTAGGGTGTTTGTACCACAGGTTATGATTCCGCGGGCTTTTCCTTTATGCAAAACTTGCTTTCACTACATTAATTAATATTCTGAAACAACTCTTTCTCGTTTTTGGTAATCGCCGCCATATTGGTTTTCAACTGTTTTCAACCATTGTCGACGTCATAACTAAGTTTTCAGCTGTTTAAACAGCCTACGTCAAGGCGAGAAACGCCATGCTGCTTACGTCACAACTGGTTGTTTGGCTAAGGGGGGTAGAGGGGGATTTTTTACAAACAGGCCTTATGAGGATAAGCCATCTTGTAGTAGTAGTAGTGTGTATCATCCTTGGGTATATGTACCTACTTATTTCCGCACGTCTGTAAAAAAACTATTGTACCTAACACATGCGGAAAATCTGTCTTCCGAACTTGGCTGCTTCACCGAATTCCGCTACGCGTCTTTGGGTGAACGACAGACTCGTGCGGAAAAATTCATTTTTCGCACTTGTTAGGTAAATATATTCTGTACTACCAACAAATAACGAAACCGAACTCTGATAGCGAATTCCATTGGAATAAAGGTTAGTGCGCACCGAGTGTATTCGTATCTTATTCTACCAGCTTATATAAGAAAGAGATAAAAATACACTCTTTCGCACTGATTTTACCAATGGAATTCGCTATGAGAATCGCCTAAAACTTTTTAATTATAGGCATAGCGAATTCTATTGGTAGGATTAATACAAAAAAATTATTTATCTCTTTCTTATGCAAGCTAGTAGAGAAAGATATGAATGCACTCAGTGTGCACTATCCCTTTGAATAGAATTCGCTATAAATGGCATGCGGGCAGTGCGGACACTGTGCAAACTAGAAAACAAGTTAGGGCCAGTTGCTGAAAAGTAAAAATATAAAAAATAGATTTATTTGTAAGGTGTAGGGTACATTTTTTTCGTCCATAGTAACGATCTTGGGGGGGGGGGGTAATTACCCCCATTACCCCCCCCTTGGTATACGCCGGTGATAGGCAATCTCCTTTCGCTTATAATCTTTGGTTTGTGTCAATCGTTCGTCGGCTGTCATTGTCATTGGCTGTCTTTCTCCGTCTCTCTACGTGCCGAAATTTCGCAAAACGTGTCGTTACGTGTAACGTGACGCGTCTTTCAAATTACTTTTCCTTCTCGTCCAAATCAGACCGCCGCCTTAGAAGTTTCACTCCAAAAAAATCATGTGTTGTATTGTACACGTGTTAAGAAGTGAAACTTTTTAAAAAGTATACCCTCCCTCATACAGCTTTTAGACTTAGCGTATGAGCCGGGGTGAAGGCGAAGTGCCATACAAAAGGGAGTCGCGCATCTTTAGTGACGTCACAAGGGTACCGGCGCTTAACAATAATAGGCTCTTTGCTTATAATCCTTGGTTTGTGTCAATCGTTTCTCGTCTGTCATTGTTATTGGCTCGCTTTCTCCATCTCTCTACAGCCTACCGTTATATCTTCCTTCTTCTCTCTCGTCTCACCAAATTTGCCAAAACGTGACGTTACGTGATGCGTCTTTCAAATCACTCTCCATATTCTAGTCTAAATATCAGACCGCCGCCTAAGAAATTTCACTTCAAAAACTGATAAAAAGTTTGACATGTACCTATTCACCGTGATTTACGTAGCCGGTAGGCCTATTTTCTACGAACAGCAATTACATAGCACATAGCAACGAGCAACCGGTCGCAAGTTGCTTTTTTAGAATAGAAAACTCGCGTTTGACAATTTCGTAATTATCTGCAGTCGCAAGTTACAGAATAAGCTGGCCGTGCATTAGGAGTTGTCCAGTTTGCAGGTGGATTCCTAAAAATAGCATCTAATCCACCTGCAAGCTAATGCACGGACTACGTAAATCTACCTGTATATTCCAGAATTTCCAGACCTACAAATAATATAATCAAATAAAATAAACACTGTATAAAAAACGTGTATGAGAAAAATGAAAAATGTTTCAAAAAACCAAAAACTATTTCTTCAACTCAAGAGCAAAGAATTCAGAGTTTTGCTGAAATCTGATAGCGAGCGAAGAATGCGCAGAACGCAGAAGGCAACATAATATGAAAAGTCTGGATTATCTAATATACTATACAGGGTGTCCCACGGTGGATGGCGTATTAGACGTTTATAGAGAACCAAAAAGCGGATCATTTTGAAAATTTGGCAACCGGGATAAACGACCATAATCTACACTTTAAAAATATTTTTGTTTATGCGGTGTTGCCGCTTCTACTCTAAACCAGTGGCAACATCGCTATTTTAAATGAAACACCCTGTATGTGATTGCATATTTGGATTCTACCTAAAATTCTGAGCAGATTTTATGTGATATACCCTATACCTAAGTTCAACTGTTTTGGAAATATTGACAGTTGAAAATTGAATTTTTCCAACTTTGACAGGCTGTAAAACCTAAACGGTTAATTTCAGAGGAAAACCGATCTTACATTCCTATCTTAGATTTTCGTAAACTATCATTTGACACCAACTTTGAACTTAACCGGAGATTAAATTTAATTGGAATTTTTAATCAAGGATTAAATTCAAAATTGGTGTCAAATGATAG
The DNA here is from genome assembly GCA_917834065.1 of Ceutorhynchus assimilis. NCBI lineage: Eukaryota > Metazoa > Arthropoda > Insecta > Coleoptera > Curculionidae > Ceutorhynchus > Ceutorhynchus assimilis. Next base: position 13,801,716 of record OU892286.1, on the reverse strand, counting down.
TTTATAAAAATCTAAGATAGGAATGTAAAATCGGTTTTTCTCTAAAATTAACCGTTCAGGTTTTACAGCCTGTCAAAGTTGCAAAAAGTCAATTTTCAACTGTCAATATTTCCAAAGCAGTTGAACTTAGGTATAGGGTATATCACATGAAATCTGCTCAGAATTTTATGTAGAATCCAAATATGCAAATAAATAAGGGGTGTTTCATTTAAAATAGCGATGTTGCCACTGGTTTAGAGTAGAAGCGGCAACACCGCATAAACAAAAATATTTTTAAAGTGTAGATCACGGTCATTTATCCCGGTTGCCAAATTTTCAAAATGATCCGCTTTTTAGTTCTCCATAAACGTCTAATACGCCATCCACCGTGGGACACCCTGTATTGTCCATCACTTTCAAACACAACGCGCTTGCAACAACAAACTATAGATATAACTACGTCGGTCGTCGGTCTTGACTCTGGAATAGTGCTAGTGGTGCTAGTGCCACTAATGCCACGAGTGCCACGTGACACTGCCACAGGCTAGTGGTGCTAGTGCAGTGCAAAGTGCAACGCAAGAGAACGCCGCAACCATTGGGATTTCGTCATCCTGTTGTCCGGTGATTTTGCAATTCATTACCATTACAACACGCGACACGATCCTAATGTTAATTTTAATTAGTCCTCGGAAATGAGGTGGGCAAATTTTTATCTACCAATTTTTCCCAACTTTAAATTTTTGATCCAAGTTTTCCCAACTTCCGATATATTTCAGGAACTTTGGGGGGGGGCATGAATACAGAGAGCAGTTCTATTATACATATGTACAAAGAAATGCTTTTTTTTAGATATATCATACTTTATGCTAGCACTGAAAATGGATTCATTGTAGGTGCATCGCTCGTATTTTCATCGAAAACTCAACTTAACGACTATCATGGAGAAATGAATCAGCAAAACTTTTTACGTTGGTTCGAAAATCAGCTGTTGAAGAACTTGAGGAGTGAACCGTGAACCATCTGTCATTGTTATAAACAATGCTCCTTACCACAGAATGTTATTAACGAAGACACCTAATAGTTCGTCTACCAAGGCTGAAATTCAAAATTGGTTAACCGAACAGAAAGTTGAGTATCCAAATACAGCATTGAAATCTGAACTTGTGACCATTGTTGCATGGTAAGTAAGTACCTACAATACCAAAATTGTTTGCATTTTATGCTCAATTTCTCAAGTATTGCTTTTTTCAGGAATAAACCAACAAAAACGTATGTGGTAGATGACTTAGCAGAACAGTATGGACATAAATTTTTACGACTACCTCCATACCACTGTACCTTTACCCCGATTGAACTTATCTGGGGAATTGCAAAAAACTATTATGACCAACATATTGGCAGAGATGGTTATTTAAAAATGTGGCGAGAGGCACTGGGAACTGTTACCCCCGAAATGTGGAAAAATTCCATCAGACATACAGAAGGACTAGTTGACAAGTGGTATAACAGGGAACAAGTAATGGATAGGCAAGAGGTTCTTCCACTTATTATCAATGTTGATCAAGACTCTAGCGATTCTAGCGATTTCAGTGATCCAGAATAATTGAAAATATTCTTGATGGTTCAAATATTCATATAAAATTTAATTATTTATACTATTCAGAGTGGCTGTAAATAAAATAGGTACTGAGCGTTATTATTATATTTTATGTGATGATTGACAAATGAGTTGTTATTAAATATCTATTAAACCCAGCTTTGAAACATTGTGTATAATTTAAGTAATAAATTTTTGCATTATATTATAATATAATCCATTATTGTTTCTGAAAATATTTTGACAAAAGGAAAATATGCAAGAGACGGCAACGCTGTGCCGGCCGAGCTTGACAACCCGACTATAAGTTTATTTGGTATGAACTATAAGTATGTAATCACGGTTAAAAAGTCGGTCCGATGCACCAAAGGATTTTGCACTCAAATTAGCTAATTGAGATTTTGTGATCAGCGCCAGCTGAAAGAGCAAGGACCTGGGAACAAGGGCGCCCACAGGGAGGGTCAGAGGGGGTCACTTGACCCCCCCTGGAAATCTCCTAAATATTAATTATTTTCCTTGAATAAAAAATATTTAAATTTCTGACATTAATTGATCGCAGACCAGCTTTGCGACTTTATTTTTATTAAAATAGAAAACGTGAATGTATATCCGAATAGGAAAACGGAACCGAATGTACCCTAGCCACCCAATACCACCGCACCATAATACATACAGGGTGACAATTTGAAAAGTAGCAATCGGGAATATCTCTTAGACAAAAGTTATTAAGATCTCATATACGTATCGGGGGATTATACGGGAAACCAGAACGAGGCACTTTTTGAGCCACCCCTCCTCACCCCATAGAGGGTAGCTACCCTAATTTTTTTTTTGATTAGGTACAAACCTACCTTGTGCTGCACATCGTTGGATAGCTCACTTTTAAGCACATTTTAAGAACTAATATTTTTGAATATATCTTACTCAAGGAATTCTGTCATAAAAGTCTCAAATATACATAGAAGAAACCAAATGTGCTTATTGCCTAACCCCCACTCCTCTTGTCTGAGGGGCTAGCCGCCCCTAATGATTTTTTGAAAATGAAAAACTACTCCATATGATTCCTCTGGCTTTGAAAGGTGTTTTATTCTTCTTTAAAGGCGTGCAGAAGCAGATAGAATTACAATAGACATTATTTTTTAATGAGAGATTTTTTTTTTGTTTAGAAATAGTTAAAATTACTAATTTTCAGAAATTTTACTATCTTTTGAACACCGATATCTCAAAAACTAACCGTACGATTTAAGATTTTCCTATGTCTGTAAAGGGAAAGCAACGAGCTATCCAACGATGTGCAATACAATGTAGGTTCGTATTAAGAAAAAATAAGTTAGGGTAGCTACCCCAGGGTGACTCAAAAAGTGCCTCATTTTGGTTCCCCCTCCAATCCCCCGATACGTATTTGAGATCTTCCTGATAACATTTTTGGTCTAAAAATATTCCCAATGGTTACTTTTCAAATTGTCCCCCTATAGGTATACCTAAGTATCTCCGAATTGGTGATGTTTTAGATACTTAAGAAAGAAAGTTTTAAGTTTTTTTGTACCATGTGTGATGATTCTCTAGACTTTGAAGTGTCGTTTTTCATTCATAAAGAATGTATTCAATTGATTTTGACCCCCCCTACATATTTTTCTGCGGGCGCCCCTGGCTGGGAACGTCGCAAAATTGTATATACAAACAAAACAAGCAAAACATCCAGGGTATGGGGCATGTATGAATTTTATTTGAAATGAAATAAACAGTAATCACATAGTCATTAGTTATTGGACTCAAGCGATAAAATTGCATAGCATATACTAGTATTATCATAAGTTAGGGCATCTTCCACTACCAGCAGCTGGTCTGCGGGTGACGTCACGACTACAGTTAATTTTTTCGTCGATTTTAAATGAACCTTGCGTTCGGTATTTTGCTCAAAGAGCAGAGCGACCTCAGCGACCAGAGGGTGATGAAGCAGAGCAGTAATCGACACGTAACCAGCGAGCGCACAGTCCGCACAGAGCAACTAAACGCTGTTTCATAGCCCTTTTATTTTAAACGAACGCGAATGAGTCTACACCTAGCACACTTTTCTAACAAACGAGCGGTAAATTCGAGCTCAGAGAACTCGGATCATGATACCGAATGCACGGGATCGAAGTCACTCGGAGACGCCCGCAAACGTAAAAGAGAACACTGTCACTTTTGAGAAATTATTACCTCAAATATTGTAAAAAAAAATAGTTCGCGTTTTGCGTTTCCGGTTTTTTCCCCCAGATTTCTCTTCTTTTATTTCAGGTCCATTACTATACCTACTCGTTCAATCCCGAAACAAAGTGTTGAAGTGAAAACTTCTTTAGAATCGTTGGATTCGTTGGGAGTGACTTGAGACTCGATGAAACGAAAAAGCGACCTGAAACGAAAGAGCGACATGAAACGAAAAAGCGACACTTTTTCAACATGCTTATATTAACACACAACAAGAACCTGGAACAAGCCAAGTGAGCTGGAACGAGTCTGGAAAATGTCTGGATAAATCTGGATGAAGTCTGGAAAAGCCTGGAAATCTCTGGAAACGTCTGGAAAGAGCCTGGAAATTTCTGGACAGGGTCGGAAAAATTCTGCCAAAGGTCCCAAAAGACCTGGGGATCATTTTCCAGAACCCGGATCAGTCTGAACAAGTCTGGATAAAGTCTGGATTAATCTGGATGAAGTCTGGAAAACTCTGAATAATGTCTGGAAATCTCTGGAAACGTCTGGAAAAGGTCTGGAAATTTCTTGAAAGGGTCGGAAAAATTCTGGAAAAGGTCCCAAGAGACCTGGGGATCATTTTTCAGAATCCGGATCAGTCTGTACAAGTCTGGATAAATCTGGATGAAATCTGGAAAACTCTGAAAAGTCTGCAAATCTCTGGGGCTAACACGCTTTTATAATACATCGAACTAAAAAGTGAAAAATAAAAATATTTTAAAAAAACTAAAAAACACGCTTTTATAAACTGGTGGACAGTTGCTTTGCAACATGGAAAATTTTACCCAAATTCAAATCTCGATATTTTCGGAACAGAAAGAGATATCGAGTTGCGGTATTCGGGAGGTTCTTCACCAACTCTTTGAGAACACGCACAAGGTTTGACCGGTATATTTCTTTCATTTGTGCACTTATACAGGGTGAGTAAAGGAAGTCATGTTTTTTTGGCAAAGTTTGTGGCTATGCCAGATTCTCAATTTTTGATCTTGGAAATTTTTATATGCATCTTTTTGATCTTTGGACTATCCCAAAAAAAGTAATTTCTCAAATTTTTCGAAAGTTGACCATAACGCAAATTATCGAATTTTTAAAAAAGGGTTACATTTATCCCTAAAAAAGTGACTTTTTCGGGGTTTCGCTTGAGAATGAGTATTTTTTTCTCATATTTTTGCACGAAGTAGAATTTCTTGGCCCCAAGAAAATATTGAAGCACTCATTGAACGTATTGCCTACAGTGGCGTGCAGAAAAAATTTGCTTTTGACATTATGTTATAAAACCGAATTTATAAATTAAATTATACTATACAATTAAACAGCTTAATGAACAAATCCAAGTTACTATACTCTTTATATAGGAGTTTATTCCAGTGGCGTAACACCAAGAGCATCTTTTGGTTTTGTGGGAAGAACTTAAAAATTCGTATTTTTCAAAATGCTCTGATGCTGGTCTACACTGCTGTTTATTCGAGATCTACTTATACACAATAGTCAGTGTTGTGGGAGATACCGTTATTACTGCGCGATAAACGGTAGATACCTTGTGAGGTTCGCATCCACTAAGCGGAACAGTTCGGGGCGGATCGCATCGCAAAAATCCGTCTACCATAGATTAAAATGGAATTGCAAAGTGGACGCAGATTCATTTGAATCTATGATCGACGGATTTTTGCGATGCGATCCGCCCCGGCCGCATCCAAATATTCCGGTATAGGATTCGGCACCTACGTATATTTCATTGGTCCGTTTGAATTCGTACTGTTCAGTACTATATGTTTTCCTCTAAATGCACGGTGAATTTGTTCACCACATTGAAAGTGTTTGAATGATTCAGACAAATTCATTTTGCATGTAAAGCACAAGGACGCATAAAGCCACGTGCTAAACAGACCGCATCCGCTGCAAAATTTTACGAAGGGGGTGGACAGCTGATTTAATATAAAAACCGTGCCAAACGCATGGTTACATTCTGACCTGATGCTCAGCACTGTTTATAACATTTTGACCTTAGATTCGGCACTCAACTGCTGATTTTCCTTATTTATTATTTCCTTGATCCACTTTTTTGTAAGCCCTATGATGGCATACAATAACATATCTAAAAATGTATTTTCTAAAGTCAATCCGTATCCAAGAAGATTCTTCAAGAAGATTCTACGTCATTGAATTGACATTGAACACAAACCTGCATTTGAATCTGGTATAATTATTCTTTGCTGACTTGACATTCCAATTCGTATATGTTATATAATACTCTTCTATCCAACGCTTTATATCATTTTCCTCTAAGATGTTAGCACGGTAAATTTGTTCACCACATTGAAAAAATGTTTAAATGATCCAAGCAAACTCATCTTGCATGTTTAAGCACAAGAACACATGAAGCAACGTGCCAAATAAGCCGCATCCGCCGCAAAATTGTAGCAAACAGGAACACGAACGGGATGGACAGCTAATTTAATATAAAATAGCTTTTAAAAACCGCGCCAAACGCATGGCAACATTCTTACCTGATGCTCAGCACTGTTTAACATTTAAACCTTAGATTCGGCACTTCACATGCCTGTTACTACTGAACCATTCCGACAGAGGCTCAGCACCGTTCAACATTCAAGTACGGATTTCGGCGCTCCGCATTAATTGGCAGTCTGAATTCAAACGGAACAATGAAATATGCCTAGGTGCCGAATCCTATACCGGAATGTTTAGATGCGCCCCGGCCCGATCCGCTTAGTGGACGCGTACCTTCAAAAGGTATCTGCAAGCGTATCGCGCAGCAATAACGCTATCTCTTTCGCACATTTTTTAAAACAAAAGCTACCTAACCTATGATAGAAAAAAAATCGAGGTCAAGCCAAAAGACATTATTGTGGGAGGTTATTCAAAGAAGGACCCTTTTATCCAAGCGGCTACGCCAATGCTGAATAACAAGGTTAAAAAATTCCAGATGAAAGATGATCAGCACAAAAATACGAATTTTTAAGTTCTTCCCATCAAACCAAAAGATGCTCTTGGTGTTACGCCACTGAAATACACTCCTGTATCAAGAGTAGTAACTTGGATTTGTTCATTAGGCTGTTTAATTGCATAGTATAATTTAATTTATTAATTCGGTTTTAATTACATAATGTCAAAAGGAAATTTTTTCTGCACGCCACTGTAGGCTTAACGTTCAATGAGTGCTTCAATCTTTTCTCGGGGCCAAGAAATTCTACTTCATGCAAAAGTATGGGAAAAAATACCCATTCTCAAGCGAAACCATGAAAAAGTCAGTTTCTTAGGGATAAATGTAACCCTTTTTTAAAAATTCGATAATTTGCGTTATAGCCAACTTTCGAAAAATTCGAGAAATTACTTTTTTTGGGATAGTCCAAGGATTATAAAGATGCATATAAAAATTTCCAAGATCAAAAAGTGAGAATCTGGCATAGCCCCAAACTTTGCCAAAAAAACATGACTTCCTTTACTCACCCTGTATAAGTGCAAAAATGGAAGAAATATACCTACCGGTCAAATCTTGTGCGTGTTCTCAAAGAGTTGGTGAAGAACCTCCCGAATACCGCAACTCGATTCCTATCTCTTTCCGTTCCGAAAATATCGAGATTTGAATCTGGGTAAAATTTTCCATGTTGCAAAGCAACTGTCCACCGGTGTAATGCATGCTGTTCGATGAAGGTTTCACTTCTACCGGGTGTGAACGGCACAGGATTTTTTTTTGAGGTTAGTGACAAGGCTTACTAGATTTTTTTCCGATCTGCGTTCCAATAAGGAATACACACTACTAATAAGGATTGCTTATCGGCTTTGTTTTTGGTAATCGCCGCCATATTGGTGTGTCATCATTTCCGACGCCATTTATAAGTGTCGTCAGCTGTTGGCAGTTTTGCAGTAGCGGTCGTAGTTTGGAATTCAATTTATGGAGAAAAGTATTATTTAATTTTGATTAACATAAAATCCAAAGAGGAAGATGAAAACGAGACCTAAAAAAGCTTGTTTAGAATGTTAAATTAATGTAGTAAAACCAAATATTATGCATAAAGCGGAAGCCCGCGGTCCCCGCGGATTTATAACCTGTGGTGCAAACAGCCTACACCAAGGCGAGAACGGACATGCTGCCTAAGTCACAACTGGTCATTTGGCGTGGTGGGAGGCTTCAGATTTGTTACACATAGGCCTTATGAAGATAGGCTATCCTATAGTAGTAGATACAATGGTAGTAGTTTGTAAAATCCTTGCCTGCGTTCGGCTTTGTTCAGGGCGCACTCTGCGGATGACGTCACGATATCCATGCAGAACCGAATTTTCGCGACGATCTACTTCCATCTTCCATGATTTCATGAACACACACGCTTTCACGAGAAACCCATCACGTCATATTGAACGTAGTTAGACGGAAGCATGATGCAGCTTCTAGACAGCGTTCAAACTTATGACGTAACAGACGAACTATGGTTCGTTCTTGGATGAACTACATTCGTCGCGAAAATTCGGTTCAGGTCAACCATGCAGGTTTATGATCCATGCCCACTGCTCATACCGTTCCGCTCTGTAGAGAGAGCCGAACTCAGCCTAAAAGAAAAATAAACTAATGGCGTTTCCGATTGGTAGTTTCAATGCCCACTGAGATAGCGTATTTTATTGGTAGAGCAAGTGCAACACTGGTTTTGCACTGACACTTTAAAAAAAAATGCACGCATGCAGTCCCACTAGTTGTATTCCTTTCAAGAGTTTGAAACACTCGAGTTACTCGCTCCGGTGTTAGTCGACCCCGATTTGAATAAATAAATAAATAAATAAATTCTTTATTTACGGACATGCCATTTTTACAAAGGTAGACTTAAAAGGCGTATTTTAGCGAGAGTTTTAACCCAGTAGTATGTTGTATTTACTTGGGATACTACATTTTAGCGATCATGGCTAACATACTATGACGTCACAACATAAAACACAACATAAAACTCGGCTGTAAACATGTAACCATCCTAGGAGGGATAGTTACTGGTTGTAGTATGTCAGTGCATCTTTTTCTAATACACGACAATGAGCATATGGGCAAAACATCAGCTGATTACGCTACGATTACCGACACAGTTCTTTCCATTATAAATAATAGAAGCTTGTTTTTCCTCATTTTGCCATGGTTTTCTGTGATTTTATTTTAGAGATTTTTTGCAAAAAAAAAAAAAATCTTCACTTGTGCACAAAAGTGTAATTTTATTTTTTTTGGCATAGGGTACCCATAAAATTCAAAAATACCACAATCTATCCAAAATATTCGAAAATCTTCACTGGAGAAATAATATTGAAACTCGAAAACGCAAAATTTTGCAAAATTCAACAAATCCAAATAAACAACGATTATGGCGTCCTCTCTTAGACCCTTTGTCAAATACACTCCACCTGTTATTTGGGTAACTATGACGTCATGAATCGTAGTATGTGTAGTATGATGTTTCCTGTCGCTAAAATACGCCTAAAGTGTAGGTACACGCAATAATAAATATTTGGAATAACAAGTAGGCAACAGACAAGTTAGTATAAAAAAACAATATTACATAAGCCTAAACAAATATTTTGTAGTAGGTATCAAAACATAAACAACATAATACGCTTAAAATTGAATACAAATAGAAAAAACGATCATTTTAGGATCGACTTTAAAATTCTTTTGAATCTATCCAAACTTATGTTAAAAACATCCAAATCAGTCTTCAAAATAATATCATTCAGAGAACGACAGCTTCTAAGTAAAGGTGAATGGTAACCATAATTGGTTCTACGAAAATCAAGGTTAAACAATGTGTTTCCTCTTAAATTGCTAGATGGTACATGTAAGCCAATTCTAGCAAGTAAGTCTGGAGAATCAATAGAATTATTAACAATCTTAAACAAAGTACACATATCAAAAAACTGTCGCCTCTGGTTCAGATTTTCAAGATTTAGGACAGACATTAACTCATTATAATTTATAGATTCACTTGGGATGCCCAATCGATATGCAATGGATCTTAAAAACTTTTTTTGGATTCGTTCCAAGTGTGAGATGTGCACAGCATAATAAGGGGACCAGACAGGGCAAGCATATTCTACAACTGATCTAACAATTGCACAATAAATGTTTCTTAGGGTGTAGATATTAGTAAATTCTTTTAGTGACCTGAACATAAAGCCTAGTAATTTCATTGCTTTATTAGCAGTTATTTCAATGTGCTCTGTGAAGCTTACATTAGTGTTGAAATAGACTCCCAAGTCTCTAATAGTTTCAACCCTGTTAATCTCCAAATCATTAAGAACGTAATTATGTAAGTAAGGTGTTTTTTTCCGAGAAAAAGTAATAACCTTACACTTCTCAACATTTAAGGGGAGTTTGTTTCCTTGACACCAAGTCCGAAACATATCCAAGTCCACTTGCAATAATTGAGCATCCCTGACATCCTGAACAACCATAAAACACTTCAAGTCATCAGCCAAGAGCAAAAAATCGGAATTTCTGAAGACACCTGACAGATCATTAATAAATATACTAAACAGCAAAGGAGACAGGTGTCCTCCCTGAGGCACCCCCGAGGGCACCGAAAATACTGAAGAGATGTAATTCTCAATTTTTACAGCCTGTTTTCTACCTGTGAGAAGACTTCCAATCAAGCTCAATAGACCTCCATGCAGCCCCACATCGGCCACCTTCTCCAATAGTATCTTATGGTCAACCCTGTCAAAGGCCTTGGAGAAGTCAGTGTAGACCGAGTCAATCTGACACTTATTCTCCAAGCCCTCCAACAGAGCCTCCTCATAGACCAGAAGATTAGTCAATGTAGATCTACCCTTAATAAAGCCATGCTGTTCCGGTACAATAACATGCTTCAAAATTGGTGTAAGAAAATCCGTTATTATAGACTCAAATACCTTAGAAAAAATAGACATTCTGGATATGGCCCTATAGTTTTTAATATTATTTCTTTCTCCACTTTTAAACACAGGAGTTATATAGCTTAATTTCCACATATCAGGAAACCGTCCCAACTCTAAAGCCTTATTGAATATTTTACATAATATTTCTGAAAGAATACAACTACAATTCTTAACAAATAATACTGGGATGTCATCAGGACCACAACCCAATCCATTCTTCAATGAATGTATCTTGTTAAATATATCAAGAGGGGTAATTAGAACCGAACTGATACTGCAATTAGACAAACTAGATAAATTAGAGACAGGAATGTTTCGATCACTCTCAACACTCACCTCAGTATAAACCGAGGAAAAACTATCCTTAAAGAGATTGACAATTTCATGAGGTGTGCTACCTTCATGCTCATCAAGAAACATAGAACTGGGATATCCACGATTTTCATTTTTCGATCGTACATATCTCCAAAATCCATTTCTGTCCTGTGTCTCGGACTCGATTTTCTCAATGAAATTCCTATGGCTGATATGAGAATAAATTATACATTCTTTCCTAATTTCTGAAAAAACTCCATAATCCTGAGCGGACATAGTATTTTTATAGTTTTGATGTGCCTTTTTTTTAGACAAAATCAAACATTTCAAATGACTATCCATCCATCCTGGAAATTTTGCTGTTTTTCTTTTTGAAATGGGTGTAAAGATCTCAATAGCATGATAAATTTGATTATAAAAAGTATCGACAGCAGAGTTTATATCATCCATATCAACAAAAGAGTCCCAATCCAAACAAGACAGATAAACATTTAAATCCCTAAAATTACAATTCTTATAATCCAGAAAACAATAATCATACTCCAACTTATCAGAATTATTATCTGAAAGCAACAGAGATGCGCTGGCTTTTGGGGATTCAAATGGTTTAATTCGGGCTTGGGCTCTCAAGTTGAGCGGCTCAACAAACACTTTTCGGAAGGAATAAGCGCGTAAAGCCCCGGAGCTGTTCCGGAGCTCCTCCAAGGTGTGAAAAGAATACAACTAGAAACATCATCGTACTGCACCATCACAGCCCTCTACACTTACAAGCCATGAAGTTGGAAATAACGGCAACGTCGCCAATGGTACTATTTTGCTATTGAGGTTATATGTTTCTGTGTATTGTTTTCATTGTTTATTGCTAGAGTGAGGTGCATTTTCAAACGAAAAAGTTGCTAGAAACACCAATATATTGTTTACTTACTGTTTATATTTGGTTCATACCTGTTATGCCATTATTAGTTGGGTTTTGATTGTGAATTTATAGCAACTACTGCAATCGGTACAGGAGCAAAAATTAAGGTGAGTTAAGGTAAAAGCAAATAAAAACAATATAATATTTGTTTCCACTTTGCAAAGTGCAAGAGCACATGTATAGGTCTCGATATTATTATTATCTAAGATATTTAAACTTGTTCCAGATGCCAAGAAACTGCTGTGTGCCGAGGTGCAAATCCAACTATAGGAGTTCCCTGAAGACTGAGGAACTGCAAACAACATTTTCATTTCCAAAAACTTCCGAATTACAGAAATTATGGCTAAAAGCTATACACCGAGATAATTATACGGTAACAAAAAATTCTGTAGTGTGTGCGAAACATTTTGATGTTATGTGTGTAAGTTTGCAGGAAATTAACAATTTCAAATTTGTTCTGCATAGTGATTATTTAAAATTGTACAGTAATTTTGATGACTCTGTGCAGGAATACATCTGTGGATACGTGGCTCGATCAGTTTTGAAGAATAATAAATGTGATAAATGTCAAAGTTTAGTAGTTCTAGCAAAAGGCATCCAGACGGATCATACATATTTTAATTCTCTGCAGAGAGTGGGTCTCTGTATTGCCACTCAAGAAACCAAGTTTATTTATTTTCATCTTTGTGCTATCTTCGAGTATATAATTAATAACAAAGATCTTGAAAGTATGTTCCTGAAAACAAATGATCATCATAATTTATTATCGCAGCTTACTTTATTAGCTTTAGAGTCCGATACCTTTAATATTGATTTGAACAAAATTTGTGAATGTGGTGCTAACTCAAAAAAAATTTACTCCTTTGCTTCTTTGATAATGAGTAATATTATTTTAAACAACTACACAAAATTTAAAAATAGTGAATGTCATAAAAATAAAACAGATTCAAGTAAAAAAAGAAAACTAACCACTTTGAAATAGAAAAAAAAAATGTACCTAGGTACTAAAAATAATAATAGAGGTATGTTTTAAGGGTAGCTTTCCCGAATTCTTAGAAAGTATTTATTTTTTTAACATGATAGGTAGTTGCTAGTTGTATTGAATTGTTTGACAAGACCTTGTACATATAAAATAGATATAGGATTATAACACTTTAGAATCTAGTAATATATTTATTTAAATCAATTATTTACTGTCCTTATTTACACAAATATTTATATTATTCATTGAATTACTGTTTTTACTTTTTAGTACAATATGATGCATTTTGTGTGATTAATATGTACAAAATATTGGTAATATTACAATAATTTTACTAACTACTAATATTTTTTCAAAGAAAACTACTTTTTTATGTAATTGAGATAAGAATTCATATCATCAATAAAAGTAAATAAACCATACGCGGAATTGAGGTTAAATAAAACAGCACCACTTGGCGGTAAGATTGCGGTGTTGCCTTTTTAACTTCATGGCTTGTAAGTGTAGAGGGCTGTACAGCCCTCTACACTTACAAGCCATGAAGTTGGAAATAACGGCAACGTCGCCAATGGTGCTATTTTGCTATTGAGGTTATATGTTTCTGTGTATTGTTTTCATTGTTTATTGCTAGAGTGAGGTGCATTTTCAAACGAAAAAGTGGCTAGAAACACCAATATATTGTTTACTTACTGTTTATATTTGGTTCATACCTGTTATGCCATTATTAGTTGTGTTTTGATTGTGAATTTATAGCAAATACTGCAATCGGTACAGGAGCAAAAATTAAGGTGAGTTAAGGTAAAAGCAAATAAAAACAATATATTTGTTTCCACTTTGCAAAGTGCAAGAGCACATGTATAGGTCTCGATATTATTATTATCTAAGATATTTAAACTTGTTCCAGATGCCAAGAAACTGCTGTGTGCCGAGGTGCAAATCCAACTATAGGAGTTCCCTGAAGACTGAGGAACTGCAAACAACATTTTCATTTCCAAAAACTTCCGAATTACAGAAATTATGGCTAAAAGCTATACACCGAGATAATTATACGGTAACAAAAAATTCTGTAGTGTGTGCGAAACATTTTGAAAAAAATGAAATCATTAGATTTGAAACATACAAAGATAAAGAAGGAGTAAGTCGAGAACACAAACTTAAACGTCCAATCCTCAAAAGCAACGCTGTACCACATATTTTCGAAAACCAGCCCAAATATTTAAATAGACCTGCCCCTACCATCCGAAAAAATCCTGAAGCTAGAAAAAGTGATATTGTTAAAAGACATACCGAAACTGTAGAAAATTATCTTCAAAGTGATCTGATTCCAAGCTTTGAAAATTTTGTAAAACTTCTTGAAACTAAAATAACTCTGAATAAATGGCAATGTAAAGTATCTTCGACATTTGTACATTTTTATATGTTAAATATTGATCGTGATGGATATGACTGTGATATTGAAAATTTGAAAATTGTTTCCAGTGTAAGTGTTAGCCAAGAATTAGTGGTAAGTATTTTTGTTAGAGACAATGAGATTACAAGTAGTGACCTTATGTGGATTCTACCGAGTAGTAGAAAACTCAGTACGGTGGTCCCAAATAGAAAATTTATTGACTCGATACACTTTTGTTAATGACATTTCTTTAGATTCAATTTATTGTTTTAAAAAAGCTCAGTATTATCTTCAAGAAGGTATCAAAAAACTTGATGAAGGTTGTGAGTACAAAAACTTATTAGGAATATTATTGAATCAACTCTTTTTACTTGATTGTAAAAAGAAAAGATATAGCATGCCAACTATGTTGTTTTCACTTATTATTTTTTGTCAGTCATCATCTACCTATGAAAGAATGGCTCGATCAGTTTTGAAGAATAATAAATGTGATAAATGTCAAAGTTTAGTAGTTCTAGCAAAAGGCATCCAGACGGATCATACATATTTTAATTCTCTGCAGAGAGGGGGTCTCTGTATTGCCACTCAAGAAACCAAGTTTATTTATTTTCATCTTTGTGCTATCTTCGAGTATATAATTAATAACAAAGATCTTGAAAGTATGTTCCTGAAAACAAATGATCATCATAATTTATTATCGCAGCTTACTTTATTAGCTTTAGAGTCCGATACCTTTAATATTGATTTGAACAAAATTTGTGAATGTGGTGCTAACTCAAAAAAAATTTACTCCTTTGCTTCTTTGATAATGAGTAATATTATTTTAAACAACTACACAAAATTTAAAAATAGTGAATGTCATAAAAATAAAACAGATTCAAGTAAAAAAAGAAAACTAACCACTTTGAAATAGAAAAAAAATGTACCTAGGTACTAAAAATAATAATAGAGGTATGTTTTAAGGGTAGCTTTCCCGAATTCTTAGAAAGTATTTATTTTTTTAACATGATAGGTAGTTGCTACTGTTGCTAGTTGTATAGAATTGTTTGACAAGACCTTGTACATATAAAATAGATATAGGATTATAACACTTTAGAATCTAGTAATATATTTATTTAAATCAATTATTTACTGTTCTTATTTACACAAATATTTATATTATTCATTGAATTACTGTTTTTACTTTTTAGTACAATATGATGCATTTTGTGTGATTAATGTACAAAATATTGGTAATATTACAATAATTTTACTAACTACTAATATTTTTTCAAAGAAAACTACTTTTTTATGTAATTGAGATAAGAATTCATATCATCAATAAAAGTAAATAAACCATACGCGGAATTGAGGTTAAATAAAACAGCACCACTTGGCGGTAAGATTGCGGTGTTGCCTTTTTAACTTCATGGCTTGTAAGTGTAGAGGGCTGTGGCACCATCCCATATACGTCAAACCTCAAATATTCCAATAAAAATATTATATTTGTCGTAATTATATTATAATTTGATTTAAAAAAAAAAGTTCTTCCCTCTCTGCAATAAGCCTTGAATATTCTTCATATTCACTGGTTTCAATGCTGCTGCTACTTTCCATCAAGGCAATTGACGTTTTCAATTAAAAGAGATGGACAAAGTATGAAAACAATAATTTTCCCGCCAACATTTGCTTGCTTGTCAATGCCAGTGTACTGTGTATTGGGTGTTTTGAAAGAAATTGTGGGAAAAGTTACTACTTCATTTGCAGAACTTCGCTATGGAGAAAGCGGTGAATTATTTTGGAAGCAAACAGCTCCCGCAAACTAAACTTGAACGTGGATTACTTTGTATACTTGATGGGCCGTGGATTCCTTTTTTTTTGCGAGTATTCTTTCTGATTTTATGTATCCAAAATTTGACAAATGTAGGATTTGATGGAAACTTATGGAGAGACACGTCCGCCGGTAAATAGGAATTATTTCTACAAAAAGGCACACTACACAATCACCATTGTTAGGAAAAAACTTTGAAAAAACCGAGGAAATAATAGTTTCCTGTTTCCACATGTACAAAAGTTTTGTCAACAAACCACTGTCAGCGGCTGTCAACCGTTGTTTTCATACTCTTTTGGCGTCTGACAGTTTGACGCCAGAGAGAGAGGCTTTTAACCCTGCGTTCGTTATTTTGGTCCGAGTTCTCCGAGCTTGATTTTACCGTTCGTTTATTTAAAAAGTGTACTCGGTGCAGTCTCATTCGCGTTCGTTTATTAATATTTCTGGCACTTATATACAGCGCTCAACTGCTCTGATTGCTCACTGGTCACGTGATCACGACTCCGCTCAGCACGCTCTGCTCTTTGAGCAAAATACCGAACGCAAGGCAAATTGAAAAGGTCGATATTTTTGGTAGTAGATTCGCACAAAAATATAAAAAACACAATGAAAAAATTAAATGTGGGACATTTTCAATGAAAAGCCATTAACCACCAATAACCTCAATTTGAAAAATAACAATAAACAACTGCACTGAGTGCGACACGAGCTTTTTAGCCGGTGGCGCACCAATAGCACTCAGTGCAAAACTAAGTGCATTGCTTTCTCAATAGCTGTATTCCTTTCCTTTTACACCTAGGACCAGCTCCGGTACAGCTCCAGAGCGTTTCGCGCTTATTCCTTTCGAAAACTGTTTGTTGCACCACGCATAACTTCCTCGGTTCGACTAACACCGGAGCAAGTAGCTCGAGTGTTTCAAACTCTTGAAAGGAATACAGCTTATGAAATACAAAAGTGCAGCGCGGACTCTGTCAATGGATCACGAATATTGCACTAGTTTTGCACTTGCTCTACCAATGAAATACGAATAATACGATACCCGTTTGTAATACAACACAAAAATATCAAAATTGCAAAATTTTTCAACGTCAAAAGCCAACCTACAACCGTGATATCGAACGCGTATCTGACTTGTCTTTTGTTTTGTGCATGGTGCATGTGAGAAGAAAGGAGTGAAAGGAGGGTTGACGTTTGGTTGGTTTCGGTATAGGGTCAGTGAATTTCACATTTTACGTTTTTTATTTTTATTTTTATTTCATTATTTTATTTGTGTTTGTGCAATGTGCGTTGTGCCGGGCCTTTGCCTTTGATTGTTTTTTTAGTGGTATGATGGATGGTAGGTATCCTCTACGGAAAAAGTAAGCGAATTAATTTATTACAAAATACAAAATACAAATACAAAATATTTATTGATGCCATAACAAAAGTTTTACACAAGTCAAAAAAAAGAAATTTTAGGTAAATAGTAATTAAGTGATATCACTAAAATTATTGGACAAATATTCATGTATACTATAAAAACTTTTGGAAATAGGGTTGCCACCTGTCCGGTTTTCACCCGGACTGTCCGGTTTTTTAAAGGTTTGTCCGGTGTCCGGACGCATGATGAAAATGTCCGGGAATATCTGGATAACTGTATAATTGATAATAATTAATACTAAATATAAAATTTATAAAGACGATTTCCGATCGCCTTAGGATATACCTAACCAAAGAATATTATAGTTAACACTTATAGAAAACCTATTCCATGCTTTGAATATAAAACTACAGGAAGGAGCATAACTTCGAATCTGCGCGACCAAAATATGTGGAGGTTGCATATGGCCGACTAGTATTTCCGGTTTGGCAGTAGCGTATATTTATTTAAATATGATTGTCAATATTATGACTCACTCTTTTCTCACTAATTCCAGTACTTATCATCACTTAAAACCGCTAAAATCCATTAAACATCCACTTAAATGAGGACACGGGAACCACCAAAACAAATGATGAGTCCAAACTTGGAGGCTCAAAATGGCGGCTTCCGTCGCTTTTTTGTTTGCAGTGACAGATAGACAACGCTCCTTCCTGTAGTTTTATATTCAAAGATTCCATGTATATTTTTTGACCCCCAAATGGAGCCAGACTTTTCGAGCCGGGCTCCATCGGAGTGGTAGGCTAGTCGGCGTTGCCATATCTCCATATAAATATGTATAATAACTTTAAAACGGTGAGTGAAAAAACACGATATGCGGGAAAAAAATGGAAATGGAAAATATCGCTGAAAAATTGCTAGACGATAATCGCAGTTCGAACTCGAGTTTCTTACAGAAGTATCAAATTTTTTCAATTTTTTTCTGGAAAACTGGCTAAGTAAAAATTGTGCAATTTTTTCAGGTGAAAGACGAAAGCGAGGAGCTTATTATAGGAAAATTTCAAATTTTTCCAATGGAAAATCATTCCAGGAAAAATTCTGGAAAATTGACTTTTTCAAGCAGAATTCATTTTCTTACATTTTATTTTTTTCCTAGAAAACTGGCAAAAGGAAAATTTTGAAATTTTTCCAGAAAAAAGAGGAAAGTGAGGATCTCATTATATCAAAATTTCAAAATTTTCCAGTTGTTCGAGTTTCAAATCTATTTAATAAATTTATTGCCTTATTCATAATTGTCAATTCACTCTTCGCTGCAAGTGTGCTATTTTTAAAATGGAACCGTCCAAAAAAAGGGGTTGCCCGAAGTTGTTGGCCTTGAACTACATACGGGTATCACCTCGCCTAGTCAGTACTTGATAGACTCTCGTAGAAAAGGAGTCACGCCGCCCGGAAAATTTAATTCCGTTCTCTAGTTTTTCTCTCTCGACTCTCGAGTTGTTAATAATAAATAAAAATAGTTCACGGAAAGCACGTTTTTTACAAAATTGCAAGTGATGTTCCTTCCTAGTCTGTTCTTAACTAAAAGTTAGTAATAATTCTCTGAAATTAGTGTTCTTTCTCGAGATTTACAAAAAGAGTAATCTTTATCTCTATCTTGGCAGTCAATTATGGGCTATTCTTTTCCTGTACTGAAGTTGGTACCTACTCTAATGAACGAGTACATTGTAACATTACCTGTGTTTTGTGTAGTTTTGTGTATGTGTAGCGGCATATTAGCTTCTAAAAATCCATAAACTGTAAATAAGTTCGAGTGTGTGCATTAAAGATATTCTAAGAAAAACCGAGTACCGGGCTTTTATTAGAAGTTCATTCGTGCTGTGCTTCTTTTCCCATTACAACCAAACATTCATCTCAAGAATACAGTCCACTAAAAAACATTTTGGTCAACATCGAACCGGATTTTCTGGGTTTCTTGGAAATCTAGATTTTTTTGGGGAAAAAGAAGATACGCAGTTGTTTCCTGGGTTCATGGTTTCTTTTGGAAGTGTTGGATATTGGAGGTGAAGACATCAGTGATTTGGTGAGACGTATTTGTTCATTTTTTTTCTTTTTTACAAGAATATTTTATTTATAAACTTATTCGAGAATTCATCCATTATTTTAAGATCGTTTTTTATTACAATTCAAAAGTAATAAGAGCTCTATAAGGTGTTGTATATATTTCTACTTACCTACTGTATATTTTACTTATTATGGTTTAAATTTAGTTTTTAGATTATTAAGGTCATTCCTGTTTACATATCTACTTTGATTTTTACTAGTAGTACAATATTCTTTTTAAATAGTCCAGAAAAGTAGGATTGTTTTTTTTCTTCTCTTGTTCATATATAGGTTTAGTACTCTTAGTAACAATGGCTCTTGAAACTCTCAAGAAATCTAGAGGGTCAATAAAAGCGGCAATAACACGGCTAGAAACGTGGTTTTTGGGAAACAAAGATAGTTTAGATGATTATCTAGAATTTGAAACTAGGTTAGATAGATTGCATTCCTCTTTCAATAATTATGAAAAGGTACAAGATGAAATTGAAATTTTGTCCACCGAAGCGAACCCTGATTCTGAAGATAGGGCAGCTATAGAAAATAGGTATTTTTCTCTCGTTAGTAGTTATACAAAATGTATACAAAATCTCACAAAAGTAGAAAATCCTGCTGAATCGGTGTTCAATGTCTCAAATAATGGTTCGCAAGAAAGTTATTCTCAACCACCGATGGCAGTTAAACTTCCAGACATAAAAATTCAAACATTTTCAGGCGATGTAAAAGAATTCGAATCCTTTATTCAGTTGTTTGATGCTCTAATTATTAATAATAATAATATTTCAAATGTAGAAAAATTTATATATTTAAAAAGTTTTCTTAGAGGAGAACCTTTACATCTAATAGATTCATTAAAAATCACAAACGATAATTTTGATGTAGCTCTTTGTACACTTAAATCTAGGTATAAAAATAAAATAGTCATTGTCAATTCTTATTTAGCCGCTATGCTAGATATTCCTACCATAACAAAATGTAAGTCAACTTCACTACGGGAACTTGCAACAACTATACAGAAAAACGTTCAGTCACTAAAAAATTTGAACCTTTCATATGAACAATTATGGAATGTGTTACTTATTTTTATATTTCAAAAAAAGCTCGATTACAATACGAAAAAGGCTTTCGAGTCTGAAAGGGACCGTTCTGAGATCCCGAATGTTGATAATTTCTTAAAATTCATTGAAAAAAGATGCGTTGTGTTGGAAAGTTTAGATCTTTCAAGCCCTAAGCTTCAAAGAAAAGCAATCTCTGTGCATCACTCTACAAATAACTCTAACTATAAGAATGACAAAAATCAAAATTTGCAAAACTGTCCTTTTTGTGACAAGTCAGGTCATAGAATTTATACATGTTCTTTGTTCAAAAATCTTTCTCATCAAGACAAAATGTCATTCGTAAAATCAAATAAATTGTGTATAAATTGTTTAGGTAAACATTTTCTTGCTAATTGCTCCTCTACACAAAAGTGTTCAATTTGTGCAAAAAAGCATAACACTCTGTTACATGTGAATAATAACGCAATGCCAAAAGAGAATGAAACTCAACATTTTCACCTGCGGCAACAAAACTCTAATTTCACCCCCTTGCCCTCCTCCTCAAGAAATCCTTCAAATGTAACCTCACGACAATTCATAAATTCTCAGGCACAACGAAGTGTTAATTCCGAGATTAATTCTCCAAACAATGCCAGTACGTTGGCCAGTTTTTCAGCGCATCCTGAAGATGGCAGTAATATGTCCAATATTGGAAATGGAGTTGAAAACAAAGTTTTTTATGGGAACAATGGTTCAAACAGTCATTCTGCGCTTTCTGTGAAAAACTGTCATATTCTTTTAGCTACTGCAAAAGTTACACTGTATAATAAAGCAGGACAGCCTATTCAGGCAAAGGCTCTTCTCGACACTGGTAGTCAAAACTGTTTCATAACGCAAAGTTTAGTTGATAAATTACATTGTGACACTTATAATGCAATCCTTAATATCTCGGGTATAAGTGAAAGTACCACAATATCAAATAAAATGACAGATGTAAAAATTTACTCTAACTTGAATCAAAGAAAAAGTTTTAAAGTAACTTGTGCCATTTTACCGAATATAACATGTAAATTACCACAGTCAGAAATAATTGTAAATAATTTAAATATCCCAAAAGGTGTTATTTTGGCGGACAATGAGTTTTTTATTCCATCTGAGATAGACTTATTGTTAGGCCTCGATATATATTATGACATAATTCTCAGAAATATTTTCAAATTGGGAAAGAATCTTCCTGTATTACAGGAAACGCATCTTGGGTATATAGTTGCAGGTACGATTCCTAAACAGTTCACAAACACAAATGTAGGTGTACGTACTAGTTCAAATTTCTATGCAAATAGAGACTCTGTTTCTTGTCTCTCAAATTCAGATAATCTTGACAACATGTTAAAAAAATTCTGGGAAATTGAGGAAATTCCTCAAGTACCCATTCGATGTAAAGATGATCAAACAACTGAAAACATTTTTAATTCTACTTACAAAATTTTAGAAAATGGTAGATTCCAGGTCAATTTGCCATTAAGGTCCTCTCACGAACACTTGAAACTTGGTGATTCTTTTGCAATTTCTAAAAAACGTTTTTGTAACTTAGAAAATAGGTTTCAGAAAGATCCAAAACTTTTTCAAGAATATAAATCCTTCATAGATGAATATATTTCTTTAAAACATGCCGAATAT
Organism: Ceutorhynchus assimilis; assembly: GCA_917834065.1. Classification (NCBI taxonomy): domain Eukaryota; kingdom Metazoa; phylum Arthropoda; class Insecta; order Coleoptera; family Curculionidae; genus Ceutorhynchus; species Ceutorhynchus assimilis. Next base: position 13,779,415 of record OU892286.1, on the reverse strand, counting down.
GTGCCTCTTAATCTTCAAAACTCAAAATCTGAGAACAAGTATTTTATTCCTCATTTATGCGTCATTAGGGAACTTAGTGTGACAACAAAACTGCGTGTTGTGTTTGACGCAAGTTGTAAAACTACATCTGGTTACTCTTTGAACGACGTTTGCCTAAAAGGTTTTCAAGTACAGCCGGAGCTGTATGAAATTCTTTGCAGATTCCGAAGTTTTCCTGTGGTTTTTACCACAGATATAAGAAAAATGTATAGACAGATTGAAATAAATCCAGAACAAAGGTTTTTACAAAACGTACTTTGGCGAGAAAACCCTCTTAGTGAATTCAAGTGTATACAGTTGAACACTGTCACTTATGGCACAAACAGTGCCCCTTTTCTAGCTACTCGAGTTCTGAGTGAAATTTCTTCTCTTAACTTTAAAAACTTTCCTCTAGCTTCCGAGGCCCTGCAATCACAATTCTACATGGATGATGGGTTGTGCGGAGCACGTGATATTAATTCTTTGAAAACACTTTATTCAGATTTAAACTTTGTATTGAACTCTCATGGTTTTGAGCTGCATAAATTTCGTTCTAATTCTGGTGAATTTCTTAAAAATATAGGTCAAAACTCTTCTTCTGAATATGAGATAAACTCAGAAAAAACTCCAAACAAAATCTTAGGATTAAAGTGGGACCCCACTTCTGATAATCTTTGCATTTCCACTCCTAAATTTCTTGAAGTTTCTCCTATCACTAAAAGAAAAATACTTTCTATTCTAGCTCAATGCTATGATCCCTTGGGATTAATAAATCCAGTAATTGTAAAAGGAAAAATCATTATGCAAAAACTGTGGATCTCAAAATTGAATTGGGACACAGAGATTACTGATCCCTCTATTTTAAATGAATGGCAGAAATTCATAAACACTCTTTCTGTGCTTGCACAGCAAAAAGTTCCTAGATTTTATTTTTTGAATAAACAACTCTGTCGAATTGAACTGCATGGCTTCGCGGATGCTAGCTTGTCTGCTTTTGGATGCTGTGTGTATTTTCGAGCCATCTATCAAGATGGAACGGTCTCTTGCTGTCTCATTTCCTCAAAATCCAGAGTTTCTCCTGTCAGGTCCGTCTCTTTGCCAAGGCTGGAGCTTTGTGCTATGGTTCTGCTTTCAAAACTTGTTAAAAAACTTTTGGACGTTTTTGAGAAACAGTTAAACTTTTCTTCTATCAATTTGTGGACAGACTCGCAGGTGGCGCTTGCATGGTGCAAAAGTCACGCAAGCCGCTGGACTATTTTCGTTGCCAACCGGGTCTCGCAGATCCAGGAATTAACCTCAAATTACAAGTGGAGACATGTTAAATCATCAGAAAATATAGCTGATGTGCTTTCAAGAGGATTATATGCTCAGGATATTCTAAATAATAATTTTTGGTGGCACGGTCCTAACTTTTTGCAAAAAGACACTCTTAATCTTCTCGACGAAAAAAGTCAAATTAGTATTCCAGACATGCCAGAAGAAAGAAAAACTCATTTGTTAGCAAATACCACACATGTTGACTTCTGGGAAAATACCTTTCTCACATTTTCTAGTTTTCTGAAATTACAGAGAACAATAGCTTTTATTTTGCGGTTTCCTAAGAATCTACGAACCAAAAAAGAAAACAGAAATATTTCTCCTTTAACGACTGAAGAACTTGAATACTCTTTAATTTTTCTTTTGAAACAAACTCAAAATAAATATTTTCAAAAAGAAATTTCTGATCTTTCATCAAATAAGTCTGTTTCTAATAAACAACTTCTTCATTTAAAACCTTTTATCGACAGTTCGGGACTACTTCGTGTCGGAGGTAGACTTGAAAATGCAATTATTTCTTTTAATCAAAAACATCCAATCTTGTTACCATCAAAAAACCATGTAACTGATCTTATTCTAACCCACGAACATAGACGCTTAGGCCACGCTGGAGCCCAAACTACTCTAGGCAATACTCGTCTGAGATATTGGCCGTTAAATGGCTTACGAGACATAAAAAAGATTATAGCAAAATGTATCACGTGTTTTAGATTCAACAATCAAGTCTCTGAGCAAATCATGGCTAATTTACCAGATGACAGGGTTAATGTTTCCAAACCATTTCACAAAGTAGGTGTCGACTTTGGAGGACCTTTTTTAATAAAGTCTTCGCGCCTAAGAAAAGCCCCACAAGTAAAAGTTTACATTGCGCTGTTCGTGTGTATGGCTACGAAAGCTGTACACATCGAGTTGGTGAGTTCTCTCTCAACTGAATCATTTATTTTGACTCTGAAAAGATTTATCTCGCGACGCGGAAACCCAAAGATAATTTTTAGTGACAATGCGACTAATTTCACAGGTGCAAAAAATCAGTTGAGGGAAATTCACGATTTTTTCAAAACTAAAACAAATTTAGACTCCATCTCTGATTTCCTTTCTCAAAACGAAACTTCCTGGCGGTTCATCCCCCCCAGATCTCCTCATTGGGGAGGCCTCTGGGAAGCAGCAATCAAAAGTGCGAAATACCATATGAAAAGATTAATTGGCAACAGTAATTTCACTTTTGAGGAGTTTTCAACGATATTATGCCAGATTGAGGCAATCATGAACTCCAGACCTTTGAGCCCTCTTTCCAGTGATCCAATGGACATGAGCAGTTTAACGCCTGGTCACTTCCTGATTGGTTCTGCAATAACAGCATACCCAGAGAGAGATGTCTCACATCTTCCCGAAAATAGGCTTTCTGTGTTCCAGAGAGTTTCACAGATCCAACAAACCTTTTGGAAAAGATGGTCTGTAGAATATCTCAATCGTCTGCAAAATAGACCTAAATGGTTCAGGGAGAAAGAAAACCTGAAAGAAAACGATTTGGTTCTAATCAAAGAAGATGACATGCCTCCTCTCAAGTGGCCTCTAGCCAGGGTCTTAGAGCCTATCAAAGGTAAAGATGGCAAAGTACGAGTTGCAAAAATTCGAACTTCTACTGGTATCTTTACCAGACCAATAACTAAATTGAGTCCATTACCAAATCAATCTCCCATGGGAGATTAAGTCTCAAAAAGACAGTTCCTCATCATTCTCTCTCCTTTGTTGTTCCCCTCCTTTTTTTTCTGTTGAAGCTTCGAAGCTGAAGCTTCAACGCGGGGGAGAATGTTCGAGTTTCAAATCTATTTAATAAATTTATTGCCTTATTCATAATTGTCAATTCACTCTTCGCTGCAAGTGTGCTATTTTTAAAATGGAACCGTCCAAAAAAAGGGGTTGCCCGAAGTTGTTGGCCTTGAACTACATACGGGTATCACCTCGCCTAGTCAGTACTTGATAGACTCTCGTAGAAAAGGAGTCACGCCGCCCGGAAAATTTAATTCCGTTCTCTAGTTTTTCTCTCTCGACTCTCGAGTTGTTAATAATAAATAAAAATAGTTCACGGAAAGCACGTTTTTTACAAAATTGCAAGTGATGTTCCTTCCTAGTCTGTTCTTAACTAAAAGTTAGTAATAATTCTCTGAAATTAGTGTTCTTTCTCGAGATTTACAAAAAGAGTAATCTTTATCTCTATCTTGGCAGTCAATTATGGGCTATTCTTTTCCTGTACTGAAGTTGGTACCTACTCTAATGAACGAGTACATTGTAACATTACCTGTGTTTTGTGTAGTTTTGTGTATGTGTAGCGGCATATTAGCTTCTAAAAATCCATAAACTGTAAATAAGTTCGAGTGTGTGCATTAAAGATATTCTAAGAAAAACCGAGTACCGGGCTTTTATTAGAAGTTCATTCGTGCTGTGCTTCTTTTCCCATTACAACCAAACATTCATCTCAAGAATACAGTCCACTAAAAAACACTGTAAAAGAACTAATATTATTTTCAACTATTGTCTCTGTCGAATAAGTAGAAATTCCACTCTCACTGCCTCTGTCTGGGATGCCACCCGTGCCACCACCACCGCTCTGCCTATTGATCGCGGAAGTCAGTGCCGTCACCGGTGATGCCGAATTATTATTTTCGCGATTTTCGACCCTATCGACAGACCTATTATGCTGCGAACCGTTCGTAGAGTTTCTGTCACGGTGTAACATAGAATTGTGTTTAAAATTACAAATTCTGCAGGATGTTTTAATGCAATCTTGAACAGTGTGGTTTGGATTAAAACAATTGATACATAATTTAAGTTTACGGACTTCTGTACTTCTCTCGCCAACTGATAAATTTTTAAACTTATCGCACTCAAAAATGGAATGCTCGCCTCTACAAAAATAACAAGAAATTTTTCTAGACTGTATAACAGTCGTAAACGTACCTCGATATCTATTTTGTTTAATGTCTTTATTGTCAAATTTATTAGCAGGTTGCTTAGGTACAATTTTAGTTTTAGTCATTTCTAACTTTTCTAATAAAGAACATTTAGCCTTCAAAAATGTATTTAACTCAGACCAAACAGGAAAGTCTCCAGCGATTTCATAGGCTTCCCACTCCCTTCTTGTTTGACTATCGAATTTATTGACAATAATGGCTATTAAAAGTGTATCCCAACTGTCAGTGGGCTGTTTAAGAGCTTTCAATGACCTTATGTTTCTAGAAAAATTATCAAATAATCTACGTAATTCTACATGAGATTCCTTTGTCAATACCGGTGCATCTAAAAGACCTTGTATATACGTGTCAATAATCAACCTATTATTCTCATAGCGTTCTTCCAAAAGTGACCAAGCAACATCAAAATTGGAACTGGTTATTTCAATTGAAGCAACGAGTTCTTCGCTTCGCCCTTGAGTGCCGACTTTAAATATTGAAATTTCTGAACTGGTGGTAAATTGAAGTTGGTATCTACAATAGCTAAAAACGCGTCTTTAAATTCCATCCATTTTTCGATTTTACCTTCAAATGTAGGAATACTAAGCAAAGGTAGTTTTGATTGTGGAAATAACTGACTATTATTGTGACCTTGGCCTACATTTTGATTTACATTTCTATTAGAAAGTGAACCTCTGTCATTATTCTAATCCTCATAACTGTCAAGCGCTGTCTGAGCCGCAGCTCTTAAATTAAAATAATCATCAAAATAAGTTTTCTCATCCAGCTCACTTCCATTTGTTCAGCTGTAAGAGTCGAATTTTCCAAGGCGCAAGCAATATCCAACTGCACCTGAGTAAATTCATCATAGCCTGGTTCAAATTTGAACAATCTAGTCTTAAGTTCATTATATTTTACTGTCGTTAAGTTGTCGAGCGTTAAACTGTCAAAAAATGTTCTAAATCTTGTCAAATTAGAACGAATACTGGCTCTTTTATGCTTCAAAACTGCCAATGACTCTGCCATAATTAATTGTAGAGTCTAAATTACCAAAAAATGACGTGTCAGTCAATACTTGTCAGGAAATTAAAAAAAGGAAAATAAAAGGAACTCGCTCAGCGGACGTCGCACAGAAGCGTAGGCCTTAGTTCATGTCGAAATGTCCTTCTTTACTCCATAATGGCGGTCCCACTGTCGTTGCACCTCAACCACTAATTAATTTTACTTGATGCGGCGCGAATGGACCAATGTACTGGCTGGTTCGATAAATAAAGACTGTGGACTGTATTTTACTTGTATATTGAAACTTTTACATAATATTTAGGGTTGAATTGATAACAAAAGAAGGTTAAATTGATCAAAAACGCCGAGAACGGAATGGTCCCGTTACTCCTGTTGTTGCTGGAGTGGAAGTGCCAGTCAAGTCGTGACGTATGTGCGGTCAATTATCACGCGCGGCGTTGCCAAATTAATTGTCTGGTTTTAATAGGATCCTATTTTCTTGATTTATAGAAATCGATTTAAAAGTTCACTGAATACCGAACAGATTGCCTGTACTACAGAATAGCGTCTTCGGCTGGGTAGTAGCGGGACCCATACCTATAAAATATAAATCCACGACAATCAGACAATCAAACTGTTTCTTCTAGAATTCACTTCCTAACAATGACGATTTTAATTTAAATGCTCAGATGGAAAAGTTCTGGAAAATCGAGGATATTCCCCAAATTCCAGAAAGGTCTTGGACTCTTGAAGAAAGCGAATGCGAACAACATTTTGTAAATACTTTTTCAAGAAACGAACAGGGAAGATTAATTTGTTCTCAAATTACCATTAGAGGGTAGTTTTTCGAAGATTGGCGATTCAGAAAATTGCGCGTTACATCGGTTATACTCCATGGAACAAAAATTGTCTAAAAACGAAAGTTTAAAAATTCATTATCGCGATTTTATGCAACAATATGAAAACCTTGATCATATGAGACAAATTTCACGAAACCAATTTTCACTCACCCCGATTTATTACTTACCCCATCACAGCGTTCTTAAACTAGATAGCGTCACAACAAAGGTTAGAGTTGTTTTCGATGCTAGTGCCAAAACTTCCTCAAATTTATCATTAAATGATGTTTTAATGGACGGACCTATTTCACAAAACGATCTTTTTTCTATTTTGTTGAGGTTTCGAAAACACAAGGTAGTTTTTATCGGAGACTTGACAAATGTATCGTCGAATATTGATACATCCTGAACACCAAAATTTACAAAGGATAGTTTGGCGAGATAATCCTCAAGATGAGGTAAAGTATTATAATTTACAAACATTGACGTATGGCGAGAAAACAGCATCATATTTAGCCACGCGTTGCCTTAGACAAATCGCAATCGATAATATCGATAAATACCCCATGGAATGTGATATAATTATTAAAGACATGTATATGGACGATGTTTTAACGGGCTCTTCGGATAGCAAAACACTAATTAAAATTCGCGAAAACCTATCTAACATTATATTACAATACGGTTTTGAAATACGTAAATTCCAGTCCAACGATATCGATTTTTTAAATAGTATATCCTCGACTTCAAATACACAGTATATGATCACGGATGACTTATCCACCAAAACGTTAGGTTTATGTTGGATTCCTTCTTTAGATGTTTTCCGGTATAAAAGTCAAGAGATCAATTTTAAACATGGTAAAGCAACTAAAAGGATAATTCTTTCTTTTATTGCCAAAATATTCGACCCCCTTTCTCTATTGGGTCCCATTTTAATACGGGCAAAACTTCTCATGCAGAATTTGTGGCAACTCCAATTAGAGTGGGACGAGCCAATTTCCGCTGAACTCCATATGCAATGGCTCAATTTTCAAACTGAATTGCCCGGAATTCCATCTTTGCAAATACCTAGACGCATCTTGGTGACCAATCCTCGTTATATACAAATTCATGCATTCTTCGATTCTAGCGAAAAGTCGTATGGATGCGCGATATATTTACGCTCTATCGACGACCAAGGTCACATCGAATGTTATTTACGCGAAGTCCCGCGTAGCTCCGTTGAAGTCTATTTCTTTTCCACGTTTAGAGCTCTGTTGGGCAGTGTTAATGTCGCGGCTTTCATCGAAATGTTTATCGATTCTAGATATACCCAGTGATGAGATATTTTTCTGGACAGATTCCACAATAGTTCTTTCTTGGATAGCAGGTCAGCCCCGAATGTGGAAAACCTTTGTTAGTAACCGAGTGTCGGAAATACAATCACTAACTTCGGTTAAAAATTGGAATCACATTGCTGCGTCTCTTAATCCCCCGGATATTATTTCTTGAGGTTATACTCTAAGCGATTTAAAACATTCTAGTTTGTGGTGGCACGGGCCTGATTTTCTTCAATAGTCTTTGGAGTATTGGCCAACCGATTGTAATATTTCTAATTTCACGAGAAGCTCGGATAAGGTTCCTGAGTTTAAAACCCAAACAATGACATTTTTTATTAATATCGATAAGGACAAACTTGATATATTGGAAAAATATTCTAATTATTATAAGTTAATTCGTGTGTTTGGTCATTGCTTGAGATTCATTAATAACGTAAAACTAAATAAAGACAAGCGTGTGTTCTCTAAATTCTTACTCCCTTCTGAAATAAATCGTAGCATAGAGGCGCTATCTTAAATAGTGTAACTAACTGCGTTTCCCTCGGATTTGAGATCATTGCAACAATCAGGTTCTGCGAGTTCTAAAAGCAACTTAAAATCTTTATCCCCCATTATTGAAAACGGTGTGATTCGAGTCGGTGGTAGGCTAGAATATGCTAATATTTCTTATAATTCTTAACACCTGATTATTCCCCTCATTCGCATCCGTTTACTCGTATAATTATTGAAAACGAACATGCACGTAGTTTGCATGCTGGTACTCAAACTACCCTATCCTTTATTCGGCAAACGTTTTGGCCTTGAAATGGTAAGACTTCGGTTAAGAATTGCATACGAAAATGCATTACATGTTTTAAAGCAAAGCCTGTTTTTTTTTTTTATGCGCACTCGCAAGGAAATGTCCTATCACGCTCGAGAAGTGGCGAGTGCGCGGAAATGTCGGTGTATGTTGGTCTTGAAACGGTTCAGGTTGTAACCTGCAGGGAAAACCGTCGCAGGGAGTTTATTCCACAGCGATGCTGTTCTCCAGAGATATGAATTCTGATATAATGAGGTTCTTGGTGCCTCTAGTTTGTCAGTAAATTCATGGTTACCGTCTGTTTGACGGGTTCGCCTGCTAGGCGCTACTCTCGGTGAAATCATACGTGCCAACTCTTCAGAGCATTTTCCGTGATAGTACCTGTAGAAGAGAGATAAATCGCCCACAGATCTGCGATGTTCGAGACCATCCAAGTTACGAGTAAGTGCGGGGTCATTGATCAGCTTGATAGCTCGTTTTTGCACGGTGTCCAAAAGCATTAAGGTATGTTTGGGTGCTGCACTCCATATATGTGAGCAGTACTCCATAGTTGGTCGAATCTGGGCTTTGTAGAGTGTCAGCAATTGGCTTGGTGTGTACAGATTTCTTGTACGAAATAGCACCCCCAGCTTTTGGGACGCCCTTTTAGCAATATCTGCCACGTGACTGTGCCAAGACATGTTGGTCTCTGCAGTAACCCCCAAGATGTTCAACTGACTCTGTAATGTGACAGCACTTCCAGATAGCATGATGTTTGGCTCACCGGTGCTGGTCTTTTTTGAAAACAGAGCTGCTTGGGTTTTCTGCGCGTTGAACTGTACAAGGTTTTTGTTACCCCAGTCCTCTATTATCTCCAGGTCGTTATTTATCTGCGATATTTGAGTTAGTCTAAGATGATGGAATTCACGTGCGGAAAGACCTGTGGGTGGTATGAGTGAGGAGACTACATTGCCATCGTCTGCAAAGCAATAAAGTGGATTTACTGTTTTATCTATGAGGTCATTTATGTAAATCAGAAAAAGAGTTGGCGAAAGGATTGCTCCCTGTGGCACACCAGCATTTATTTGGTAAGAGTTGGAGTTCTGGCCATCCAGTGCAACATAAATCGATCTGTCCTTTAGGTAACTTTCAAACCAAGTGCAAAGTTTCGGCGATAATCCCATTGCTTTGACCTTGTTGAGCAGATTTTCATGCCAAACTTTGTCGAATGCTTTAGATATATCTAAGGCGATTGTTCTTGTTTCACCCCGTAACTCAATCGCTTTTTGCCATAAGTGTGTGACGTATGTAAGTAAATCGCCAGTTGACCTATATTTTCGAAATCCGTATTGCTTGTCGTTGATAATTTTGTACTTTTCCAAGTACTTGGTTAGGTGACTGTTCACAACTCTTTCCATTACTTTTGATATCACCGGAAGTAGAGCAATTGGTCTATAGTTTAACGGATCTGTCTTTTTTCCTTTCTTTGGAATGGGTTGTACTGCGGCAGACTTCCATGATGATGGATATACTCCTTGCCTGTAAGACAAATTGAATAATTTTGCGAAAGTTGGGGTGAGTTCGTTGGCGCAATTTTTGAGTACTATTGCGGGAATGCCATCCGGACCCATTGCTTTGTTTGTATCTAGCTTTTTAAGGGATTTTCGTATTTCTCTGTGACAAAAGGGTACCTCTGGCATACTATGGGAAACCCTTTCAATGAACGGTGGAGTTTTTCCGTTTGGCACTGTTAGGTTGGAGTTGGAGGAAAACATTTGGGCCAGCATATTGGCTTTTTCCTCTGATGTTGTGGCTAAGTGATTATTTTAATCTGTAAGTGGTGGTATGGATGACTTGGTGAAGTTAGATCCAACAGCTTTTGCAAGAGACCAAAAGGACCTAGAACTACTTGGACAATTCAGCAACCTGTTTTTTATTCTTTGATTGTATGTTTCTTTAGCGGAGTCAATAGTAATTTTGCAACTATTTCTGGCTTCTATAAATTCTGTGTGGTTTTGAGCGGTTTGTTGTCGTTTCCAAAGGTTATATGCTCTGTGTTTTTTCTGTACAGCCGTTTGACACTGGCTGTTGAACCAAGGTTTTGCATTAGCTCTACGTTTAGTTGTATGTGGGATATATGCATCCATTCCAGATAAGATTACTTGTGTTATTTCATTACAGCAAATAGTGGGATCAGCTGTTTTAAAGCAAACCTCTTGCCATGGAAAATCCAGGTAAAACTGTTTTAGGTCATTCCATTTTGCCGATTTATAGTGCCACATTTTACGAGGAAGTGGTTGTTGGCTTGGTGGGATGAGCATTTCGCACTTTGTTATTATAAGTTTATGATCGGACGAACCAAGTGGAGCATCTACTTGAATTGTGTACGAGTCAGGATTTGTGGTTAGGAACAAGTCTAAAAGCGCTGCAAATTCGCCCCTTTCTGAGATACGGGTAGGTTCATCGACAAGCTGCGTTAGACCACAACTTATGGCAAAAGCTTCTGCTTCTCTGCCTTCGTTATCTGTTTTGTTGTGGTGTTTCAGCCAGGGTATATTGTGGACGTTGAAATCGCCTAAAAAGACAATTTCCGCCTGTGGATAGTTTGACTGTATACTATCACAACTTTCGGATAATGTCGCGAAAAAGTTTTGGTACTCGGTGTTAGATGGCGGTCGGTAGAGGCAGCAGATAAACTTGGTCGATGACTTTGAGGTGAATTTTAGCCATATGATATCAAGGTTCGCTGGTTCTAGCTTCTCCTCTCGATGACATGAAAGGTCATTTTTAATGTACACACAGATCCCAAAATTATGTCGAAATCGGTGGTGTAGGTCATAGCCGGGATAAAGATAGTTCACAATAGGTGTTGCAGAACTAATTTTAGTTTCAGTGAGAACAAGGATGTCAGGTCTTTGTTCTTCAAGATGTTGGTGAACTGAATTCATATTTGTACTTATTCCTCTTATATTGCTAAAATCAATTCTGAGTTGAGTTTTTGATCTTCTCTTTATATCTTTGCATGAAGGACCCCCAGGATCACCCGACGCCCGGAGATCCGAGTGGTCGGGTAGTTTACCTCCGGAATATTTTGATCCTGGAGGCGCCATCATGCTATCTGTTACTCATTGTTGGAACCGGACTGCCAGCGCAGTAGCGGAACGTGGTGGTACCACTTAGCGCTACTCAATTCTGGCATGGTGGTATCTCACCGGTCGACGCCCAATGAGTAAAAAGCGACTACCACCTGATAGTTTAACTGCCAAAATGGGTCAATTGCCGACTTCTCGAGTAATCCCGATTTCCCCTTTTTTACGTCATCAGTTGATTTTGCTGGGCCATATGAGTTGAAAGATGGGAAATTGAAAAAACGTAAAATAATAAAGGGCTATATTTGTGGTGTTTGTCTGCATGTCTATGAAGGCTGTGCACTTAGAGCTCATCTCTGATCTTACAAGTGACGGTTTTTTGAATGTGCTTAGAAGATTCGTTTCTAGGCGTGGTCTCTGTGCAAATTTATATTGCGATAACGCTACAAATTTTGTAGGCGCAAATAACGAGCTATTAGCTATCCAGAAGTTAATTTATCCTGATATAGTAGGAAATTATTTCGCTGAAAATCAAATTAAATTTCATTTTATACCGCCTGAGGGAGTAAGATAATTAATTCCAGTTCTTATCCCTCACTTATTGAGGTTACCTAATAGTTATTATTGAAGTCCTTCGATAAAGTGGCTGTAATCCATAGTTCACTGTACACTAGTTAGAGGAAAAGAAAAAGAGAGAAGGTGAACACCGTTTTGTTTGGTTATTTTCTTGTTTATTATTACCACTACACAAAATGTCACATGGAGCTTTTTACAAAGTCAAACTTTTGAACAAACTAATTCTAATAATATTTTACAACAACATTCTTATGTCCCAGCGTGAAGAGAGTTTTTTATTATTGATTTTTTTAAATAAAAAGTGAAATTTGCGACCGAGTACCGAGATTTATTTATTGTGCGTGTGCGTGCTCTACGTAAAATTCTGCCCGACTGGCCTACATTCTTCTTCCACCCCAATTACAAGGTCGATTTTGATTGGCTGCACCATGCAATTTGATTGGTTGAAACCCTGCAACCTTGGCTATTTTTAGAACGGTTGAAGGAGCTCGAGACAAGATAACGTTTTTTTTTAGACTTGACCTTCAATGACTTTTGTAAATATTGTGTATAAAAATGTGTCTTAAAATACAAATTATAAGGGAAAATATTTTGTTATAAGGGAAAATATTTCTGATTGACTTTTTGCGACTGGTTTCGCAACACCGCCTCGGTCCCCTAATTTGGTGGACTTTGGGAGGCCGCCGTTAAATCTACGAAACATCACTTGAAACGCGTTCTAAATCAAAAACTTTCAACCTTTGAAGAATTTTATTCCATATTAACTCAAGTGGAGGCGGTCCTTAATTCGCGCCCTATTACCCCGTTGTCTGATGATCCATTGGATCTAGAAGCACTGACTCCAGGACATTTTCTCATTGGACGAGTTTTAACTGCTGTCCCACAGAGGAATTTAACCGACGTAAAAACCAATTATGTCTAAAGATACAATCTTACTCAACAAATAGTCCAACATTTCTGGTCAAGATGGATCAAGGAATACCTGCACTTACTGCAACAACGTACGAAATGGCAATCCGGTAATCCCAGACTTGAAGTTGGAATGATGGTTTTGATGAAGGAAGAAAACCTGCCATCCCTCTGTTGGCCACTCGGCAGGATCGTTGAAACACATCCTGGTTCAGACTCGATAGTGCGTGTAGTGAGTGTGTTGACCAACAATGGTCTCTTTAAGCGCGCTATCAACAAAATATGTGTCCTACCTAAAAGTGAAGAAAGCTAACTTAATTATGACTATTTACCCGATCATGACTGTTCATCTCGATTGTGACTGTTTCAGTTTTTTACTTTCTATTAGACTATTTTATTATTAAATTTCTCTTTTTTCTCGTTGAAAGCCTAACCTTTCAAGGGCGACGGAATGTTCAGATCACAGTTTTATTATTAGAGTTTTCAAATGGAACTGCAACGCAGTATTTGGACCGGCCTGCGCGCCTTTAGCCAGGGACACATCTATCATGCATTCTTCCGATCCGACTCCGATCATACAATCAAGGTCCTTATTCTTGAAGCAGGAGAGCAGCGGAACACTCGTTCTCCTTGGGAACGCTATTCCCTGTTCCAAGAATAACGACCCTGATTGTATGATCGGAGTCGGATCGGAAGAATGCATGATAGATGTGTCCCGGGCTTTTATAGTGTCCTGCAATGTAAAGTGCGTTTTTTTTTTTTAAAGATAATTCCCCAAGTCAAAAATTTAGTAACTATGTTGGCAACACAAGCCTTTTCTACATGAAAAATTTGAAAGCATTGACAATTTTACATTATATTGCCAACATAATGTCAGTTTGACTTTTATATTTAAAAAAAAAACGCACTTTATGTATTGTAGAGGAAAAAACCAGTAGTTTGCTGGTATAATTGCCAAAGTGGCATGACCAGTTTTGTCAAGTTTTTGATATATTGTCATTAAATCAATTTTTGAAACGACAGGGTTTCTTTCCAAGTTCCTCGCCCCTCAACCATCCCATCGCAGCACAAAGTTCATGTTCGTCCAGAACCATTAAGGAACTGACGGCAAAGGAACATAACAGCATTAAAAACAGCAAAAAGGCCCAAATACGTCCTAAATGTGCTTTTCAGGCTTTTTCTCTTGTAATAACGTAAACTATCCGGAATAATAGTAAAATTAGGGGATTACGTTTCCTGGCGTTTGCATTGATAACAGCAAAACGGCCCAGATACGTTCTAAACGTGCTTTTCAGGCTTTTTCCCTTGTAATAACGTAAATTATCCGGAATAATTGGAAAATTTGTAGATTATTGGATAATAGTATATTGTTGTATTAGGAGTAGAAGCTTTACTTTTTTGTGCTGAAGCAGTAGGTTTGCGAGCCGAACGTAGTGAGGCTTGCAATACTGCTGAAGCACAAAAAAGTGCTTCTACTCCGTATGCAACACGCTATTTCTTCTCCAAGCGAATGGAGTAAGCTCGGGGGTAACTGGATGGTTAAGCGACGGTAAAAGTACGAGCGGCACTAAAAGTACTTTTGCTGCCGCTCCAGCGGCACTAAAAGTACTTATACTGCCGGTGCGGTTGCCTAGCAGCATAGAAATTAAATCTCTACCGCCTCGACAGGTGCTAACCTGCTAGATTTGCCCAGCAGCATAGAAATTAAGTTTCTGACACCTTGACACGCGTTAACAAAGTGACATTTTTTTGACGTTTGGAGAAAAAAATCGTTTCCTGACATTTTTATTGAAAACAGCTTTAAAAACAGCAAAACGCCCAAATACGTCCTAAACGTGCTTTTTAGGCTTTTTCTCTTGTATCCGGAATAATTGTAAAATTTGGAGATTATTGTGAAAAAAATCGTTTCCTGGCGTTTTTTGATTGAAAACATCAATAAAAATAGCAAAACGGCCCAAATACGTCCTGAACGTGCTTTTCAGGCTTTCTCCCTTGTAATAATGTAAATTATCCGGAATAATTGGAAAATTTGGAGATTATTGGACAAAAATCGTTTCCTGGCGTTTTTTGATTGAAAACATCATTAAAAATAGCAAAATGGCCCAAATATGTCCTAAACGGGCTTTCGAGGATGCGTTCTGGAGTTATCATTTGGGAAAAACCTCGTGGGACACCCTGTATAGATGCACACACGCACACCCTGACACCTATACAGTGTGTCCACTTAGTGCGATATCGGACGATATCTCCTTATGGGTTGATGCAAGAAAAAAAAAATTAAATTACAAATTTGTTTGATACTCTAATATGCAATAGTTAAAAATATTTTTGAATATACAGTAAAAAATATAAATTCAATTTTATTTGAATTTAGAAAAATACGTTTAAATTTAATATCCGATTCCGAAGATTCAGTATCCGAAGATCATGATAATTAAATAATCATAATTTATGTAAGAATATTAATAAATTCAATATTATTATTTTCTACCATATTTATTTAATAATAAATAATAGGTATTTAATAATAATATTTTATGTATTTTTCTTTATATACAGTGAGGACATAAAGTCCGTCGCCCCCTCTCTAACTTTTGAACTGCTCGGTATATTCCAACGAAATTTGGAATGATGATATGTGAGCAAATTCTTCATTTTCTGAAGTGCAAATGACAGCTTCAGCTGTCAAAATGACAGCTAGGCGGAGTTTTGAAACTTTTTTTTTAAAGGTCTCTTTATTCCTAATTTAATCCCCGATTCTGAAAACATTTGGTTTAGCGGTATTCAAATGATGACGAAAAAAACAAAGACTTGTTTTCCTCAGAAACACTCATAAAAAAAAAAAAATAAATTTATCGGTTTTTTACTCATTATTGTTTTTTTTTTCAGCAATAATAATGACGTAATGACATTGGTAACCTAAAAAAACAACAAAAGTACTCATAAAATAATGATTCAATTACTAAAAAAATAGGTATTTATGCAACAAGTGTGTAAAGTGAACCTTTTTTCACGAATGTGAATTTTGACACACGAGCCGAAGGCGAGTGCGACAATCACATGAGTGAAAAAAGGTGCTTTACGCACGTATTGCATATAAATTTTTTCCTACGATTGCCTAGAAAGCTATTAAAAACGCACTACTAACTCACCTAGAAAATCGATTATTTCGCACAGCGTGCGAAAAGTACTTTTCACACGCTTCGACCGTGCGAAAAGTACTTTTCACACGTTCCCGAGCGTGCGAAAAGTACTTTTCGCACGCTAAAATAAAAATGACACTTCCATTGAATTTTTGTTCTACAAGCAACTCTGAGTGCATTCAGCGTACGTACCAAAATTGTTCGTTGATTATAATTTCAAATAATAATTTTTCAACAAAAAAATTAATAAATAAATCCCAATGTGAATATAGTTATAGTTATTTTGCAGTCGTAGAAAAAGTATAGTGTGTAACGCGTGTGAAACGCACTTTTCACACTCGTGGGATTTGTGCCACTCGCCTGCGACTCGTGCCACCAAACTTCCCCACGCGTGTGAAAAGTGCTATTTTCAACACTTGTTGCACAATATACTATTTTCTACTACCAATCAAATAAGTGAGTACTTTACGCACGGTAGTAGAAAAAATTATTTATGGCCAAAACAAGCCTTTTTGGTTTCGCCATCATTTGAAAACCACTAAACCAAATGTTTCCAGAATCGGGGATTAAATTAGGAATAACGAGATCTTTAAAACGATCTATCACTCGACACCGCCTTCTATTTAAAAAAATAATTCAAAACTGCGCTCAGCTGTCATTTTGACAGCTAAAGCTGTCATTTGTTTGTCAGAAGATGGTGACATATCATCATCTCAAATTTCGTTGCATGTACTTAGCGGTTCAAAAGTTAGAGGGGGGGTGACGGACTTTATGTCCTCACTGTATGTTTATATAAGTAAAGTAATAAGCATTAACTCATAACTCATCCTTATAGTTTAAGAACGTCGATAGCCTATAGGCAGAGCTGGGATCGTTACTTGAAAAAAGTAACACGTTACTTTACAGTTACTTTTGCTTAAAAATAACTCGTTACTTAAAATTTACAGTTACTTTCGAATAATGATAACTTTATTTTCGTTACTTATTGGAAAGTAACGCGTTACTGTAACTTCGTTACTTTGAAAGTAACTTCTTTACTTTAAAAGTAGTTCGTTACTTTTAAAGTAACGCGTTACTTCAAAAATAACTATTTACGTCGAAAATTGCGTTATTCCTTAATTTGACTCACTAGCACAGCAGTCCAAACAATCAAATAAGACCTATACGAAATGCCAATATGTTTTTAATTTGTGAGTCCGACTATGTGGAAGAGTATTCTTGCAAAATTCAAACGGATTAAGGATTAAGCGACTGAATAGAGCACTTGATTTTGGACAAACCTGCTCTTTGAAGTGTCCAAGTGTCTGCATATAGTGTCCTTAGAGCAGAGGCGGCGCGTGGTACGCCCAAAAACGATTATTTTGAGCTTTCAAAAGAAATTTTCTGTACTACCAACATTTTATTTGACGTACAAAGTTTTTGAATTACTTATTTTCCTTTTCCTCACTCGTCAATTATTTGTAAAGAAGCTAAATAAATTTAGAGAACGAGTTACTTTCATAGTAACTAGTAACGCGTTACTTCCAGCGTTACTTCAGGAAAGTAACGTCGTTACAGTTACTTATCAATCAATCTGAAAAGTAAGGAAGTTACCAAGTAACGCGTTACTTTCAGTAACTCGTTAAAGTAAAGTAACTTTTTTTTGTAGTTACTCCCAGCTCTGCCTATAGGAATAAAATGTTTGTACGTTTGCCCCAACATTTTTGTCAGACAATTACATTTTACATTTAAGAATATAATTACTTGTAACCTTCTACTTTTGTCGGAAAAATGATTGTAAAATAGGGCATGTCCGAACTCTGTATAGTTTAGGAATACCGATTACCAATAAAAATTCGATTTTTTGTTCGACTGTCGAATTGCCCCGTGAAAATTGTCCGACAAGGTTACCACATTCTTGTAAAATATTTTTATGACAGATTCTGTTCAAATCAGCCGTGTGGTAATAAAAAAAAAAAACATAAATTTGACATACCTATTTAGCGTGTCCGACGCGTCGAATTCCCTAATATTTTTGACCGACACATTTTTTTTCATTGTTTATGGGATAAAACCTATTGATTAAAATAAAATCACCAATGTGGTCATAAATTTTTTTCTTGCATAAAATCGACAACTTCGTTACAGCTTGACAGACAAACGCCCCACTACCATAATGCGCTAAGCTCCAAATTTGTCCGACTTTACCCAAATAGCAAATACAAAAAGTTTCGACGGTGTGATCATAAATAATAAATTTAGATCTGGGCCCAAGGACTAGTATGGAAGATACAGCAATTTTTAAAACTATTTTTTCACCAGCTTCCCCCCCCCCCCCTTAGTGAAGATGCGAAAAAAACCTAATAACCAAACTGTCGCGAAAATTTATGAATTTTTCATTTCTGTTATTAAAACAGTATCTTAGTATAGCGATTTTTTGAGAAAATTTGAATTTTTAGTTATATCATCGTAACTGCACTCCCCAGCGGTCATCTTAGAAACTTGCAAATAATTTTCATCAATTTCTCTTAGCCGATTTAGTGATGAGAAAAATTCCGAAGCCGTAAAGTCTATGGTTTCCATAATGTCGTACCTTGCCGACCTTAGTGGAACACCCTGTATAGCATGTAGGATGTTCTTTTCCTTTATATTCTTGTGTTAAAATAGCTGCAATTGCGGTCGCACTAGCATCTGTATTGACCATGAACTGTTTGCTGAAATCTGGGTACTTTAAAATAGGAGGTGTTATAAGCAATTTCTTCAAAGTATCGAAAACACTTTCTTCTCCTGGTCTCCAATGATATTTAATATTTTTCTTGGTTAAATAGGTTAACGGCTGACTAATCTTCGCAAAATAAGGAACAAACTTTCTATAGAATCCACATAGTCCGAGAAAAGATCTTGCGATTAACATCTACTTTTTAGAGTTAATTATTTCTCTGTTTATTCAATAGCTTCACTAGGACTACACTCTCCTTCTTACACAAAACACGTGCCACTAGCAATCCTGACAAAGCTTCTTCACATTGTTCGATAACTATGTGCTGAGCCTTAACCCTTGTACCTCTAAGTAGAGTTGCTTGACACACTGCTTGACTCATCGACGGTAATATCACCTCCTCTCTCAGTCACTAGAAAACCATCTTGGTTTATGAATGCCATGTCCTTTACTGGACCTTCATTAGAATTTATTTCTAATGGACCTTTATAATTCCTTTGGAATTTCCCTAGGAGTTCACTGTCCTTCCTCTCCAATATGGGTGCTTCTGGCAAGCCTGTCAAAACTTCATCACATAATGTGTTGAGCCTTAGCCCTTGGAGCTCCGCGTAATCATCGGCGGTATGATAAACTTCTCTCCCAGAGACGCCGGAAAACCTTCAGTCAACAAAGTCTCGTCCTTCACTGGATCCTCATTAGAATTCTCGTCCTTTACTGGACCACTAATAACTTCATCCTCTCGAAGTGGAATTGCTCTATGGATTTCACTGGAACCGGCCGGTTTCCTCGATGACCTCGTGACTTCCTCTCGAAAAGTGTCTGGCTGATGGGCGCCTGTAGCTCCTGAACGACTACCAATAGCAGGTAGACTACGATCTTCCGTAGTTTCGTTATTGGTAGTAACGGAAAATCTTTTTTTCTTAGATCATTTTTCACTTTAACACAATTTCCATTTCTCTCGAAATTTTTCAGCTCGTCAAGCTCCAAATCCAAATTCCTATCTTTGTTCATCAACTCTTTTTCTACTTTCTGTATCGCATAATCAGCATCATACATTTGGATTTTCTTTCCTTCTCAAAAGCGTACATACAATAATTCTGCCAATCCACTTTAATACCATATTGGAGCAGAAAATCTATTCCTAATAGTAATTCTGCCCTTAAGGAATCAGTAGTAACCACAATAAAATTGTGTCTCACAATGATGTCTCCGTCGAGCATCACATGTATTTTTGCCATACCTTTAACAGGAATTTTATCGTCCTGTATATCCACCAAATTTACATCACATTTTTCTTTCTTGAACCCCATGGCAATCTCGGGCTTAACTAGGGATACTACAGCTCCAGAATCCATTAAGGCTAGGTCCGACTTATCCTTACTACATCACGTACACTTTCTGGGGTTCTCACCTTGGAGCATGTATATACAGGGTGTTCCGAAAGTATTGTGCCAAAAATTAAGGGAGGGCAGATCTCGCCAGAATAAACGTTTTTTACGTATAAAACCATAGGCGCATGCGCACATAACAGTCCGCGCTGTGTTAGCCACCTTCCACACGAAGAAACGTGTTTGAAGCCGAAACTGTGTTATAAGACAATTCAAGACCCAAGGAATGATTGCAGTATTTATCAAAAACAATGATTCAGATCAAAAGATGCTCAGAATTACGACCACCAGCCTGAATGCGGCGCCGTAGCATAGCGTTCTGAACAAATTCCTGGCGTTACGCGAATTTCAGCAGCTGCTGCAACAATCCTTCTTACTAAATGTTTCTCTGTTTCAACTGGAGTGTCTTACACAAGAGCTTTCATGTTTCATAAAAAAAGTCGCATTCGTTTAGGTCTAGTGAACGTGAAGGCTATGCAATAGGCACGCCCTTACCAATCATTCTTTCCAGATTAGGTTTCGTTGGGATGTTCCCTTACGGCTAAATAGTAATATGGTGGAGCTCCGTCGTGTTGGTACCACATGTTTTGTACGACATATAGAGAGACAGTTTCTAACAGTTCGGGAAGGGTTTCCTGCAGAAATCTACTCGATATTTCTGCTACAACGCTGTCACGCATGCAATGAGGCGGGTGGTCGTAATTTTGAGTTTTTTTTTTCATGTGAACTATTATTTTTACAAAATACTGCAAGCATTCTTTGGGTTTTGTATTATTTAATAACACAGTTTCTGCTTTAAATACGTTTCTCCGTATGCAAGGTAGCTACCACAGTGCGCACTGTAATGTGTTATTATCACCTAACCAAAACGCATGCGCCTATGAGTTTAGCAGTAAAAAACGTTCATTCCGGCAAGATCTATCATCCCCTAATTTTTGGCACAATAGTTTCCGAGCACACTAACCCAAACTAACCCTCCTCCATTCATTCCCAACTTGCCTCGTTTCGGGGTTGAAAGGTGGCCGCGTTGGAGTTTAAAGTCTCCCTATTTCCCGATTGCTGGGTAAAAGCGCTGACTTCCCTGTGGCAATTTTTAGCAATGCCTTTCCTTGTTGCATCTGAAACAAACAAGCGTGCTTCTGTTGCCTTGTCGATTCACGTCCCTTAGTTTCAGACAATTTGGTCTCACGTGACCTTCCTGGTTGCAGTTGTAGTACGTAGAACACCATTTTTCTAGATTGCGGCGTTTTTTCATTTCAACGGTTACGGCGTTTTTTAATTCCAACGGTTTTGATGGCTTGTGCCTGTTGTCTTCTTCTGATTAGCGCCAATCTCGACTGTTTGGCTAGAGAAAATTTTCGATTGATTCCTCCCTCTCAGCTATTTTTAATGCTCCATTCAAAGTTATTGGATTTCCTCAGAGTACTAGCTGCTTTATCGGCATTAACACTCCTAGGGTAAATTGGGTGGCTATGTCTCCAAGTAATTATTTGTCTTCGAATAATTTATGTGTAGCTGGATTTCCTGTGAATGTAGCTGTCCTATGTCTCAACACCTTCAATCTAGTAAGGTACTGTCTACTAGCTTCACCTCTCCGTTGCTTAAGCTCTATGAAGTGTTTCATAATGGTCCCTTTCACATAAGGCCTACCAAATTGCTTTTTCAAACTGTCTTTGAGTAGAGCCCAGCAGGTTGTGGTTTTGAGGCTCGGAGGGTTGGACATCTTTCACGTCGCTTGGTTGTTCTCCACTTAAATTTAACAAATGAAATAGCTGTTGCTCTTAGTTCACAAAATATTTTTAACCCTACCGATGCTCTCAAAATACAATTAAAATAACTTAACAGTTGCTCTCAATGTACAAATAATACACCCCACACCTGATACCAATGTAGCATCCGCACCAAGTACTCTATTATATAGGTTTGATGGTGAATTGCGAGCGGTCGTATTTGATGGTAATTATTTCCTTGGGCAGCTACTGTAAAATAAAATTGTGGGTGCGGGTCTATTTGCGAGTGAGAGAAACAATAATTGTAGTACGGTGTTCCATTAATAAAAATATACTTTATTCGAGAAAATGAACAGAGCTTTTCCAAATTACAATCGTACAATTCTATACCCTAACCAAAACCTTTCTAATACAAAAAAAAACAATTCTAAAATAATTCTAAAATTATGCTAACTTTACAGCCACCTCTATACTATCTCTGAGCTTGTAATAAAATTTTACAATCAAAAGCCTTGTACTTAAATAACTCTTTTATAGAGCCCTACTAAATTAGGTTAGGTACAATATTTTTAACCATAAATCCTTTTGTCGTCAAAACATTAGAAATATTAAAACTTCCAATTCCATAAGTGTCTAAAACCCCTGAATTCGTTTACTGTCAAATTTGTACAAAACTTTTCTCAAAATCATAAGCTTAAGCCAGAGTGAATATTATTACAAAACATTAAACATGTTAATTGAAGCTTTACGATCTAAACTCAGACATAACCATACTATCCCAAATCAGTATTGCACATTTACCTAATTTAAATTTTGTTAATCAGAAAGAGTTCAAAATATTTAACTATAATCTTTATTTCAATGTTCACTAATTCTCTTCATTAGACAGAGCTTACTGATTCAATAGTCATTAAGATTTCCTATTTATACTAAATAAAACAACAAAAAATATTCAAAAATTCACTCAAGCTAATAACATATTTGCGAAGTCCCATGGTCAAATTCACTTACTTCAGTTACTTAATACTTGCAATCAATGATAAGGTCAAATGAACATGTCACCAGAGTACTTACATTCCATTCTTAAATCACTAAACTATTCTAAAACAATTATTTTTATTATTTACAGTTCGAACATAATGTTGAACGAATTTAAATGTTCTTTCATCCACGATTTTCCGGTACTTTTTCAAAAATTCGATTTAACGCGTTCTTCCGAGGCAACAATAAAAAATTATCTCCATATTAATCTCAACTAATTGATCGCGACTGCTTGATTACTGTAGACTCAATACTGTACTGACCTGGATACTGACTGTGAACTTCCCGCTGTTTTTATATTTTTCGATCCTCCCAAGGAATATAATTTTCTGTTTAAAACTGAATATTTCGCAATTTCCTGGATTATCAGGATCAACAGATCTTTTGAAATTTCTCTCAATTTAATTACCATAGCTTTGTTTTTAATTTTTTTCCGGGTTATGATTTATGAGTTCAGTGTGATGGCACGCGCTTGGTGACAAACTATTACCATTTGAACTTTGGACGTATTTTAAATATTTTAATTAATTTAGGTCAATGCTAATTTGTTTCATTGTTTTTAATTTTTTTA
The DNA here is from genome assembly GCA_917834065.1 of Ceutorhynchus assimilis. Lineage (NCBI taxonomy): Eukaryota > Metazoa > Arthropoda > Insecta > Coleoptera > Curculionidae > Ceutorhynchus > Ceutorhynchus assimilis. Next base: position 13,756,043 of record OU892286.1, on the reverse strand, counting down.
TACTGATTTGAGATATTGGAGATTCAATTTTAGATTATTTGATTACATTTGAATTTATTGTTTTTGTAATTTTAAGTCCTTGTAAATTACGGGTCTATTTTTCCCGGGTCATTACAACACAACATCAATTCACAAAATACTAGGAAAAAGAGACTTACTAAATTCGATGTTAGCAACAAAAACAAATCCCTTGCACGTTGTTTCAGAATGCTCTCATTTGCAGTTAACCATTAAAATGAGAAGTGGACAGGATGTGTTGGTATTTCACTGATAATCCAAACTTTCACTTTTCGCGACGGATTCTCAAATTTACCGACACTGTGCACTCTGCAAATCCGTACGACTGCTACAAATTTGTTTCCAAATCAGAGACTAGATTTTAAAAAAAAAACTATTCCATAAAAATCTAAAGCAACATAAGGAATACTGAGCAAGTTGCTACAAGTCATACTCAAAAACAAAAGGTAACTACTGGCGTTGCAGCGTTCTTTTATATTGAAATAGCATTAATCAAGCAGTGTCTGCATAAACAATACCTACATAGGAAGAAATTTCCCATTATGCGTTTACATTTTAGGTTCAAATAAACAATTGATCTAATTAACATAACTAGGAGTTTGACAATATAATTTGTTGCCGCTACTTGTTTTACATTATTTATTTCGATATAGAAAAGCAATGTATGTGAGACACGCCGTTATTTCGGTGTGATCTGTGTTTCGGTACAATGTTTACTGCGATACTGAGAGCAAACCATCTGTACCGTAGAAAACATTGAATTTACCCATCCGGGTCTCTAGCAGGAAGGACATTGATGCCTTTTTCGTGAAAACATCAGAAAATTTTCAGATTTTGAAAAAAAATTCGAAAAAAAATATTGTCAACGTTTCGCAAATAATCTAACGCTAATACTTTAGTGTGTTAGCGAGTTTCGAATATACCTTCAAGTATATAGGATAAACGAAGACCCTCAACCTTTGATGCTTACTGAGTCGGCACTGATCTTTTTGAACTCTGATATTGAACTGGTGTTCTACTTGGTGAAAGGTTACCTATTGTCTATACACATTCCATGGTCCTCAAGTTATCATTTAAGTCTACACCGAGCTAATGCAGTCTGTGTACTCTGGAAAATCATGAGACATGACATGCTGGATGTCTTATTGCGTTAAACATATTGCAGATAAAATAAAATCAAGGGAAAATAGATCAATAAAAATCAAACATTTATTAAAATTTTATATGTATGTACATAATATATTTACTACTAACTATTTTCGTCGTTTTGACACATTCCATTCTATCCTTTTTTTTGCAACATCGGAAGCTTTTCCCATTTCTCCTGCTCTTCAACTTTTGAATATTCAAGATATTCTTTTGTTTGCTGTAACAAGCCAACAACAATAATTGCGAAATTTTTTGTGGCATTCTCTGTGAAAGTTTCCAGTTACAATTGACGCACTTCCATATCTGCCATTGGATCTTCAGCCTGGGCAAATAGTGTCTTGATTGAAATAAATGAAAATAATACCAGATACTACCTCGCTTTTTCTTGACGCATGAGGTTTAAGCACTAAAAAAATTAAAAATTATCAAATATGATATACAGGGTGTCCGGAAAATAGCGTAAAAGTTCTCCACTACGTAATAGGAAACTCTTTGAGTAACCCTGGAAAAATAATTTGAAAAATCCTCCTCAACCATTCTTGGAAATACGAAGGGGTAAATGTGGAAATTCAACTTCCTTATTTTTTATTTTTTTTCGAGTTTTTTTTTTCAAATTGCAATATTTCGTACAAAGTGTTAGGTATATTTTGTTAATTCATTAGAAAATGGTTTATAGAAATTTGTTGGTAACCTTTGCAACGCATTATGAAAATTGCAAAATCTCTAAATTACAACGGGAAAAATTGATCTGACAACATTTTTTAAGTCACCTTCGAATTTTTGAGGTAATTAGGTACACAGGTACTTAATTTGATTCTGTGACAAATTGCCAAAGAGATATTTTCAGTGTTTTCAATTGTAATAAACATTAAAATGGTAATAACATTCTTAAGAATGCCACCAGATTTTTTAAATTATTTTTCTGGGGTTCCTTGAAGAGTCCTCCACCATGTAGTAAAGAGCTTTTACGCTATTTTCCGGACACCCTGTATGGCAGTTTTGAAAACTATTGTGTTTTAAACTAAGACCAATTATTTTTTTAATCTTCGTTCTTTCCTACAACTTTCATAAAAATTCTTCAGTTATCCTAAACCAGTAGGCTCAGTCAATACCGCAAACATATATGTATATGAAAACCCTATCAGGAGTATTTGCATAATAATAATTTACTTGAAACAAACGCATATATTTGTATTTGTATGCGGGTTGTATATTATGTTGGTCTCGACGGCCTGAGAAGGTAAGAGAAAGTTTTCCGAGTACAATTCAGAAGAGAACACTGAAGCAAAGAAAACCTTTAAGTATAGGTGAAGAACTCAACATAAGTGAAGAAATGTAAATACTGGCTAGCGAATAACTATGGGTCATAATACATGTATTGCGCTGCCATGAGTTGGGGCCGTTTCGTTTTTTTTTTTTTAAATTGGGTTTTCGAATTGCCTGAATACAATATCAAATGTATGTAACAATAATTTGATCCACCATTCGTTATTCAGTTAGAAAAAAAATATTGAATTTGCCGATAAAACGAGTCTATTCAAAACGCGCGCCTAACGTGACGTCACATGGCTCTCACCAATAGTATTGTCGACTCCCAATCTGTTGTCAGAACTTAGAAATCAAGCAATTAAGGGGGCGGTTATGACATTGGAATCTGTCTTGATTTTTTAAACAAAATGAAAAGTGTATATCTGGTTGCCTATTTTTCAGGGTTTATAGGTCGTTATGGAACATTTTTGTTCGTGTCCCATTGGCAGGAGTCATAATACGTCATAAAGGCGCGAATACATCAATTTCAAATAATGGCAAAAGTTAATTCTTCAATAAACTTGTTAAAGTTTCAATGCATAATTTTTATAATCATATTAAACGGTATTTTAGTGCAGTAGAAGTACTAGCCTTACCTTAGTAACAATAATTTCAATTTAGCAGGACGGCCCTATCACCGCTGTTTATAACTGGTTCGTTTGGTGGTGAGGGTTATAACCATACGGCTATAGCTCTTGATATCACAGTTACAAACGGCTACTCACTAGAAAATCCTCTATAGAATACCCGAATACTCGCTGTACTATTTCGTCTCAAGATGTCCTCTATCTCACCTTTGGGACTGTGTTAGATACACTGTGGGGATACCCACGGCCAAAACTGCCTTAAGTGGATGCTTGCCTACAATGATAGCAATACCGTGATGTAGAAAATGAAAGAGCCTGGATAGATGCATGAGGCAGTTATTGTCAGCTTCTGTCACCAATTAAATTAAAAATACGGCTGCTTAGGTTTCTACATTTAGTTTCTGTAATGATCGAACGATTCTAGATATTCGAGAGCTGCTCGATAACAAAACTGATATTGATCCTACAAAAAAAAGTTAATAAAATTCATTAAATTTTTTGTTCAATTACCTCTGACTGTATCATAGCAGGCCTCTGAGTCGACAATAGTCTTGCAGTTTGAAACACGTCCACCACACCTTCGTATTGCATCCTTTCCAAAACTATACTTAATGTTATAAACACTCCGGTTCTTCCAACACCAGCACTGAAATGCAAATAGAGTGTTGGTGGTTTTACAACTAGATACTGCTTAACTAATAGTATCTACGAAAAGCACAAGTGTTAATCGTAGTATCAACTGCTAACACATACTGTGAGTACAGAGTTGTGCCTTGTAAGGATGCTACGCTAGCTGCAGTCTGGTTTTAAGCTTATTAGTTCTCATCAGTGCAAAGCGAAAGCAATATGAGTTACTAGCAGTTGGTGCAACGATTAACACTTGTGTTTTTCGTGGATGCTATAATAGAATGGTTTGCCCCACTGACAATAATATAAAATATTTTTTCTACAAACGTGTTAAAAATGCAATTTTTAGCAAAAAGCTTACTGACCACGATAGACCATACGACAGACTTTCAAGAAACTGACGAGACATTTCATTACCTGTAAAACAAGGTGCTGGTTGTTTGAATTTTTTGACAAATATCAAATTCAATAATTTTACGTAGGAAAGATGCTTCCAATTTATTATTCATTTAAAAATCCAATTTGTCACTGGTTATTGCTTGTTATTGCCGTTTGTAGAAAAAATATTGTATGATATCGTCGCCCTAGTTGTGAATGGTCGTAATCCACTCAAGGTAAATTGTGAGTAAACTGCATATAAAATTTTTGTTTTTTGTGAAAACATTCTTTTTAATTAGCAAATATACTATAACAAGGTCAAATATTGATCAGTGGCTTAGATCTATTCATCAACATGAAATTTAAACATTTTTAAGTATGTTAACAGAGAGGTTAACAGTCACAACTCATGAATGAACATTTTGTGGATTACGACCATTCACAACTAGGGCGACGATATTTGTGTTAAAAGTATTTTTAAGGCACTTATGTGAATTGCAGAATTCGCTTCGCTCATTCTGCAAACTTTCACATGCGTGCCTTAAAAATGTACTTTTAACACTTATATCATAAATAACTATTTTGGGTCTGTTCCCTATAATTATTATAAGTGCGGCTTCTACAGCTTAATAGTGGAGAAAAACGATTTTTGAAGGGTAACCACATGAAACCTATACAGGATGATCGGTTATGCATCTAAAATGACTAATTACGCGGGGTCAGACATTTTTTATCTCAAAAAATGTGACAAATATGTCAAAATGTTATTTTGAAATAAATGAAAATAATACCAGATACTACCTCGCTTTTTCTTGACGCATGAGGTTATTTATTTTCGTGTTTTTTTAAACCCACCACGCGATTACTCCGGAACTAATAAACCTATCAATTTTTTTTTTTTTAATCGGTAGAGGACATATAGGCGGTAATAACTGTGATAGTTTAAATCCCACAGTAACTTTATTTTTTTTTTGGAAAATGGGTTGAACTTCAAATCGTACTTTAATTGCAGCATGTTTTTCGGTAAGCGAGAAACTTTTTTATTTGAACGAATTTTGCCATAGTATCTGCGTATGATATAACGACGAAGTATCAAAAAAGTTTTTTAAAAAAAATCAACCATGTGTAACAAATAGTTTTCTAGTTATCCTCGATTAAAGTAATGAATATCCAGAGCGCGCGATGTGCCTATGTCGGCGACGCCGACGGCACGAGCGGACGTGGAGATTCTACTACGGATTTTAAATTAGGTATCTGATGCTCGACAAGTTCCAAAATTTGAAGAATTTTTTAAATCTTCTTCAAATGAAACGGCATTAGTTTTACAAAATATAGTGGGTTCTACCAGCACAAAAACCCTAAAAATAGCAGACTTTTAGCAAACAAAATTTGATTGACGAATAGGAATATTGAAAATTTGTGCAATTAGTTTCTTTTTTATAATTAAATAACTAAAAAAAAGTCAATAAAAAATACTTATTTTTTGTTTTGTAGAAACTAGATAGGTACTTGGAAATTTTGGTTGAAAAAACTTCATTTTCTTTTTCACCTTGTAGTCAGTAAACAGCTTCACAACAAAAAAAAATCCTGTGCAGTTCACACCCGGTAGAAGTGAAACCTTCATCGAACTGCATGCATTACATACATACTAACATACATAGTGGCGTCCCCCCCCCTCCAAAAGACTTGAGAAAAAACGCAAATAAATATAGTTTAAAAAAACTAAAATACACGCTGGGGTGCTTTGTTTCACATTTCTCATACATTGACCACCCCACGCTTTTTTGACAATAATTCTAATATTTTTTGTTCATCAATATTTTCTGTTTATATTAAAAATTATTTTTCACTTTTTAGTTCGATTTACTATAAAAGCGTGTTTTTTAGTTTTTTTGAAAATATATTTATTTTTCACTTTTTATTTCGATGTATTATAAAAGCGTGTCAGCCCCAGAGATTTCCAGACTTTTCCAGACATTATCCAGACATATTCAGAGCTGTACAGACTGATACGGATTCTGGAAAATGATCCCCAGGTCTTTTGGGACCTTTTCCGGAATTTTTCCTACCCTTTCAAGAAATTCCAAGGCCTTTTCCAGACGTTTCCAGAGATTTTCAGACATTACCCAGAGTTTTCCAGAGTTTTCCAGACTTCATCCAGATTATTCCAGACATTATCCAGACTTGTTCAGACTGATCCGGATTCTGGAAAATGATCCCCAGTTCTTTTGGGACCTTTTTCAGAATTTTTCCAACCCTTTCCAGAAATTTCCAAGTCTTTTCCAGACGTTTCCAGACTTTGCCAGACAATATCCAGACTTATCCAGAGTTTTCCAGAGTTTTGCAGACTCTATCCAGAATTATCCAGACCTTATCCAGACTTGTACAGACTGATCCGGATTCTGGAAAATGATCCCCAGGTATTTTGGGACCTTTGGCAGAATTCTTCCGACCCTTTCCAGAAATATCCAGGCTCTTTCCAGACGTTCCCGGAGATTTCCAGACATTATCCAGACTTATCCAGGGCTTTCCAGAGTTTTCTAGACTTCATTCAGATTAATCCAGACTTTATCCAGACTTGTTTAGACTATCCGGATTCTGGAAAATCATCCCCAGGTCTTTTGGAACCTTTTTCAGAATTTTCCCATCCTTTTGCAGAAATTTCCAAGTCTTTTCCAGACTTTTCCAAACAATATCCAGAGTTTTCCAGAGTTTTACAGACTTTATCCAGATTTATCTAGACCTTATCCAGACTTCTACAGACTGATCCGGATTCTGGAAAATGATCCCCAGGTCTTTTGAGACCTATGGCAGAATTTTTTCGACCCTTTCCAGAATTTTCCAGGCTCTTTCCAGGCGTTTCCAGAAATTTCCAGACTCTCCCAGACTTCATACAGATTTATCCAGACATTTTTCAGACTTGTTCCAGCTCACTTGGCTTGTTCCAGGTTCTTGTTGTGTGTTAATACCTACGTCTCAAATCACTCCCAACGATTCTAAACAAGTTTCCACTTCAAAAATTTGGATCAAAGCAGCATGTCTAGATATTATGTCTGTTTCTGCAGAAATCACAAACTAGTCAGAGTGAATTTCATTGGTTGAAACTAGTTTTCTGATTGTTTCTGACTGTTTTCAACCAATGAAATTCGCTCTGACTGGTTTGTGATTTCTGCAGAAAAAGACCTTATATCTTTCAAATTCCGCAAACCGCTCATCGATTTTTTTTTAGTTCGCGTGATATTTGAATTCAAAGTTAACCTAAAAGTTTGCTCGTTCCGTTTCACCGTTTCATTTGTCCCGCAGTTTATTTCTTGGATAAGGGGGGGCAAACTTATTGTCTGTGAAAAAAACAAGCATTTTGCGACGTGTTTCATGCAAGATTTATTATGATTCATCCAAAATCTCGTTCAAAATATTTGAAATTCAAAATATAAACTCATTTCAACACTGACACGGAACGCACTCTTAATCCCATTCCAACACTCAGTGATGAAATGAGATCTCATTTTGATACTGTAAGTAGTGTTCAAAGCCCGATTCGGATTCACCCCCCACTCCTCTGACGTCACATGACCTTGACACCGCCCCCCACTCCTCTGACGTCACATGACCTTGACCTTGGCCTTGAAATGTGACCTTGAGCGCCTCCCACTTTTCTCTCCCTGACCTTGAAATGTGACCTTGAGTACCCCCCACTTATTCTGATTTATAGAGAATTCATACTCTTTCTTAGAATATATATTTTTCCAATTAGCTATAATTTCAATAATGAGCAATTATTCCTAATTCAACCTTGTCAGGATTTCATGAAAAAACAGTACAAAGGCACCGTCGATCTGGGGATTATTCCATGGTACCAAAAAAGTTTCCAGGCTCAAGTGAAATTTCAGATCAAAGGCGCTAACAATCTGGAAAATTTCCCACGGTACCAAAAAAGTTCCCACGCTCAAGTGAAATTTCAGATCAAAGGCGCCTTGAGTTGCTCAAGGTCAGTTGAGCGACCCATAAGTTGGTATGTGAACTTGAGGTGTGACCATGAATTTCCTACAATATTTTCAAGATCGCAGAATATTTTGATCTTGAGTTGAGGTGTGTATAATTGAAAATCCACTTCTCTAACATAGTTGACCTTGAATTGTTAGGTTTCAGCACCCCCACAAACATCCACAACGGATTCCCCTCCCCCACTTCTCCAACATATTCGACCTTGAATATTCAGGTGTTAGCACCTCCCACCAACCGTGAGATGTATATAAATTCTTTTCCGATTGAGGAAAGTTGCCATAGTCACAGGCCAGCATCGTTTGTAGTACGATCTGTCACCTTCAAAGTCAACTAGAAATATTGTGTTTGTGAAGTATTCCGAAAGTGAGTGTGTGTTCAAGGTACCGTAAAAATTGTTACATTTTTCCTAAACTATGAGTATTTCAAAAGATACCTTGGTTGAAATCAATAATATGCTTAACAAAGATGTTAATTTTCTCGAAAGAAGAAAAATTTCTTCATTAAAGTTGGATGAAGTTTACATAATTAGAAAACTGGTGCCCATGGTAACACGGTTTGGTAAAACTATTCTTGTCACATTGTATGAAAAAACCGGAGATGTGGCTTTTGAAACATTTTTGCCAAAACGTGTGGCGGAAATGCTACCGGAGAACACCATCGAAATTATGAATTCTTCATCTGACAAATACACGCTGACATATTTGGGGCAAAGTTCGCAGTCATATGGGGGTAACACTTAGTCTCTTTTAAATTTTGGATGTTTCGAATAGATTTTATATTATGGGGTGTACAAAATATTATTATTAATAGTTTTTGAAAAATGTAATGAGTTTTAGGATATTGTAATTTGTATATATTAGAACACATTAAAAAATATTAAAAACTTGTTTATGTATAAGCCTTATATTTTACAACTGGGTATACACTTAAAACTAGTATAGTCTGACAAATACCATTTTAAAGTCACGTGATTTTTCTCTATCCTTATTGAATACATCTCAAACAGCGGTGATAGTAGAATTGACAAAAAAATTGGTGTCTAATTATTGTTCATAAAATTCTTACCTAAAATAGAATCCGTCACTGTCATCAATTAGTTTGTCAAAGTTATTATCGAAAATGATACAACGAACAAACACAGCTAATAATTTTGACTATATTAACCTTTTTCCAACTCGAAAAGAAGCAAATAGAAAACGAGTACCCAATTCAAGTTCAGAATGTATTAGAAGGGGCAGCCGAAACGACAAAAATGAGTCTCGCAACAATTGCAAGTATTAAAATTCTCATCTGATTGGTCAATACTACTTCAGAAACGCGTTTGTAAAATGCTAGTGGGAACATATCTTAAAATTCAATAGTTATTAACCACCAGTAACTTTTTGTAGGTGATATCAACGACATAATCAATGGACATACGTTTTTTGCCACCAAAATCACGTGACTTTAAAATGGTATTTGTCGGACTATATATATTTAAACAATATCAGACATTGTATGAAAATACGTTTGTCTACGACCTTTCAAAAATAAATCCGATACCTGCCTTCTAACAAAATGTCCCAATTGTTCGAGACTTGCCATTGTACTCGAAAGCCTGTTGTCCTATTCGACGGATAGATTTATGCCCTCAAAATATCCCAGATATTCGGAACACCTGCACTTTTACAAAATGTATTGTATGAAAATACGTTTGTCTACGACCTTTCAAAAATAAATCCGACACCTGCCTTCTAACAAAATGTCCCGATTGTTCGAGACTTGCCATTGTACTCAAAAGCCTATTGTCCTATTCGACAGATAGATTTATGCCCTCAAAATATCCCAGTTATTCGGAACACCTGCACTTTTACAAAATGTATTGTATGAAAATACGTTTGTCTACGACCTTTCAAAAATAAATCCGATACCTGCCTCCTAACAAAATGTCCCAATAAGGAACTTGCAAGTGAACTAAAATTTTCCAAATTTGTTTTAAATCGATAGTTTATACTGCACAATATTCATATGACCAGTTTTTATTTAACTGATATCGCCCTTCTTACACAAAAAATAATACTAAATTTGAAATAAAAAAATTCCCACCAAAACGATGCTTCCATGATGGCTACCTTTTTTGACGTCACGATTCTGTAAACAAACCTGTCAATAGGGAACTTGCAAGTAAAAAAAACTTACAAAAGCAGTCCTTTACAATATTCTTCATCCATTGCGACAATTTTCACAAAAAGCAAACTTTAACACACTTGAATAACACAAAAATAGCATTGCGTCAGCAGGAGTTTGTTAAATGCGTATTTGTTGTTTACACAATTTTAACGTCACAAGCGCTCTCATATTGAGATTTTGTGTTTTCGCGCCAAAGTTTTTGATTTGAATTTCAATAATTTTTTTTTCGTACAACGTATAAATTAAAATGGAAAAAAAAAACTATGTAATAACTGATCACTAGAAGTATCTAAAAAAAAAATAATTTGAGAAATATGAAAATTCCCTATTGTTCGAGACTTGCCATTGTACTCAAAAGCCTATTGTCCTATTCGACAGATAGATTTATGCTTTCAAAATATCCCAGTTTTTCGGAACACCTGCACTTTTACAAAATGTATTGTATGAAAATACGTTTGTCTACGACCTTTCAAAAATAAACCTGACACCTGCCTTCTAACAAAATGTCCCAATTGTTCGAGCTTGCCATTGTAGTCAAAAGCCTATTGTCCTATTCGACGGATAGATTTATGCTCTCAAAATATCCCAGTTATTCGGAACACCTGCACTTTTACAAAATGTATTGTATGAAAATACGTTTGTCTACGACCTTTCAAAAATAAATCCGACACCTGCCTTCTAACAAAATGTCCCAATTGTTCGAGCTTGCCATTGTAGTCAAAAGCCTATTGTCCTATTCGACGGATAGATTTATGCTCTCAAAATATCCCAGTTATTCGGAACACCTGCACTTTTACAAAATGTATTGTATGAAAAAACGTTTGTCTACGACCTATCAAAAATAAATTCGTACAGTAACGTTATCTTCAACATACAGGGTGGACAATAAAACAGTGCAAAGTTTGACAAATTTCAGGGTGTCGCCATTTCTTTTCAAACATACTCCTGCTTTTTTTCTGGGTTCAAGAAGAATCAGTAGTTCAATGGTAAAAAACAACTTGAAGGGTTTTTGAATAAATCTCGTAGTTTCGCAAAACTTTCAGTTCAACTGAAAAACGACTTTTATCACCCTGATTCTATGTCTCAGTTACTCAAAACAATTTTTTTGATTATTGTGGGTTCAACGTTTTCGTCTTTTTTGGTTTTGAGAAGATTTTATGCAGGGTAAAAAAAAAATAAGTTTTTATAACTCATTATTGGGAGGTCCGTAAAGATAATTGTATGTGGATAATTGGGCCTCAAAGTAACTAAAGATAGCAAGCGTCGTAACACGTAACATGAACTGCGATTTATAGGGGGTACAGTTTTATTTGTTAATTGATATGGCAGCAATTTTTTTTTTTTTGCTTTATTGTATAACCATTCTGAGAGCAAAATATGATTATATTATGTTTCCTAGGTGAAAAAGCTATTCTGTTCTCGAGACGCCAAGATATTTGGTGAATTATTTGCACGTACCATGGCATAAGGGGGCTACTTATATACAGGGGTGGTAAAAAGTACCGGAACCGTTGAATCTCTTTAAGCCCACTTATGCTGCTTTCCCAGATTTCATTATCTGGAGGTTTCTGGACAAACAAAATTGGACAATGATCATAGCATAATCGATTATACTTGATTATCCTCGCGAAAAATAGCCTATTAAAGCAGAGAAAGGTTGGTGAGTACCATATCAATTGATAAAGAGGATTGTGCCCCCTATTAATCTGAGTAGGTACATGTTACGTGTTTGGACGCATCCCAAATAGCATTTGGACGTCAGCCCCACGTCGCCGCACACAACCTGACGTTGGTTATTGACCACGGATTAACCATTTGCCGGCCCTTTTTTGCACTAATTTGAAACATTCAAATTTGAGTCGTGCCGACGTTGGTAACCAACTTCCGGAGTGCTGTATCATTCACCAAATGCAACGTTAATTTACGTTTAGGTATGTTAACGCAAAAATTTGAGATTTCGGTTCAATTTTAGTGATTTTATTTCCACCCCGGGAGCACCAATTCTCTACTTCCCAACCCTGATGCGACTTCTTTCGGAATCATGTGAGATAAACGGCAATAGAGAACTGGGTATTGTAAAAAACAATAATGGCGTACGAATTTTTGTAGTGAAGGTAATTAATTAGAAATTGCTGGGCCCTTGTTGAGACCAAATATTGCTAACGCACTACACTTTACTGATACACATGACCATGGTAGGTCGAAAAATATGCATGCCCCACGTATATCGTTGAAAGTTATCAAATTTAATTTAAAAAAACAATAATAATAAAAAAGAAAAAAGTATATAGTCTAAGAAATTTGATTTAAAATCGTACTTAAAACATTAGAGGAACAATATTTTCTTGAAAATCTCCTGTTTACTGTCAATTTCATACATTAATTGGAAAATAAAAATAAAATTTTCGTAATGGCTGACAAGATGCCTCATCGACGTAGCCTTAAAATATGGCGGAGTTGGTAGTTGAACTGATATTTTCTTAATCTAACCAAAGGAAAAGAAATCACCACCTAAAATTACGAAGAACAACCTTAAAGTCGGAGATACCACCAATTTGGACCATGTTGAGACGTTAGGAGCCGACCTCAGTTTTGGTTCCTCGAAAATTACTGAAGACGACGACAACATAACCTAATGTGTTTATTTATTTTGATTTGAATTTACTGTTGGAAACAGTTGAAATTATTTTATTCTATTTTATTTTTGAGGCTGTGCTGTGTGTGTTAATTTTTGGATGGATTATTATGCATTGTGGCAAGGGTAGTCCCACTCCGAGTAGGATTATCTTTGATTGTGAGCAAGTTTCCCAATCAAAAGTTTTGCTTTTTTCTATAAAAATAAGCGGTGTGCCTATAGGCTCGTTTGGCTGGCATTTCAAAACAAAAAATTATATTACCTATTACTATAACAACAAAATTGGAGATTAATAATTGAAGAGTATAACTTCTAAAGGGTCTAAGTGCCATCTTGCTAATCTTTGAGATAATGTTTGGAAATGGTTCCAAGTCTCAACCCAATAATACAATCAAAAAGGGTCTATGTGGCAACAATACATGTTTTTGGTTCTGATATTGATTTAAAGATGGTGCAGAATGTAAGTAAAAGCTTTATATAAGCATGTTTGCAGTATTTTTCTCTTTTTTCTCCAAATCAAAATTTTAGCACGAATTTAGAAATTATACTTTTCAATTATTGATCGAGTTTGTGTTTTTGTCTTTTGTAAACGACGATAAGGTTGAAAGATTAGGTCTGTTTCTGCAGAAATCACAAACCAGTCAGAGTGAATTTCATTGGTTGAAACTAGTTTTCTGACTGTTTCTGACTGTTTTCAGTCAACGAAATTTGCTCTGACTGGTTATTTGTGATTTCTGTAGAAACAGACCGATTATGTTGTCTAACCTTCGGCTCTTTTCGTAACCTTAATTGCATACCAATGACATTGATGCCAACGTTATACCCAACAACAATTTAGCTAACAACTTTGGTTAAATTTTTTTAGCTAGATTTAAAGTATACGAATAAAGACGTCTAACCGTGGTCGATATTGGTTGGATTCATTGCTAAAAAAACGCCCGTCAGAAGTTAACGTTTGCTCAACGTCTCCAGCTTTACCATAAAAAACTATACAATCGAAAACGTCTGATCTACGTTGACTACAACTATCATAAGTGCCTGAGGTTAATTTAACGTCGGCTGGAGGTCGGGTATTTACTTCGACTGAAAAGTTAATAAGTGAGCTAAATTTCTACCAATTACAACGTCGGAACTAGTAAAAATCTAGTCGTAAGTCGGAAAAATGCTACTTGAGATACTATCTATAGTTACTCAGAGGTGCAATTATCTTCACGGACCATCCAATAATGAGTATTGAAAACTTACTTTTTTTCCACCCTGTATGAAATCTTTTCGAAACAAGAAAAGATGAAAACGTCGAACCAACAAAAATGAAGAACATTGTTTCGAATAACTGAGACAAAGAATCAGGATGATGAAATTCATTTTTCAGTTAAATTGGAATTTCTGCAAAACTACGAGATTTATTCAAAAACCCTTCAAGTTGTTTTTTACCATTGAACTACTGATTTTTCTTGAACCCAGAAAAAAAGCAGGAGTATGTTTGAAAAGAAATGGCGACGCCCTAAAATTTGTCAAACTTTGCACTGTTTTATTGTCCACCCTGTATGTTGAAGATAACGTTTCTGTTCATCAGCACGATACCATATACCTTGGTGGACAATAAAACAGTGCAAAGTTTGACAAATTTTAGGGCGTCGCCAATTCTTTTCAAACATACTCCTGCTTTTTTTCTGGGTTCAAGAAGAATCAGTAGTTCAATGGTAAAAAACAACTTGAAGGGTTTTTGAATAAATCTCGTAGTTTTGCAGAAATTTCAATTTAACTGAAAAATGACTTTCATCATCCTGATTCTTTGTCTCAGTTATTCGAAACAATGTTCTTCATTATTGTTGGTTCGACGTTTCCATCTTTTCTTGTTTCAAAAAGATTTCATACAGGGTGGAAAAAAAGTAAGTTTTCAATACTCATTATTGGATGGTCCGTGAAGATAATTGCGCCTCTGAGTAACTATAGATAGTATCTCAAGTAGCATTTTTCCGACTTACGACTAGATTTTTACTAGTTCCGACGTTGTAATTGGTAGAAATTTAGCTCACTTATTAACTTTTCAGTCGAAGTAAATACCCGACCTCCAGCCGACGTTAAATTAACCTCAGGCATTTATGATAGTTGTAGTCAACGTAGATCAGACGTTTTCGATTGTATAGTTTTTTATGGTAAAGCTGGCGACGTTGAGCAATCGTTAACTTCTGACGGGCGTTTTTTTAGCAATGAATCCAACCAATATCGACCACGGTTAGACGTCTTTATTCGTATATTTTAAATCTAGCTAAAAAAATTTAACCAAAGTTGTTAGCTAAATTGTTGTTGGGTATAACGTTGGCATCAATGTCATTGGTATGCAACGAAAAGAGCCGAAGGTTAGACAACATAATCGGTCTGTTTCTACAGAAATCACAAATAACCAGTCAGAGCAAATTTCATTCACTGAAAACAGTCAGAAACAGTCAGAAAACTAGTTTCAACCAATGAAATTCACTCTGACTGGTTTGTGATTTCTGCAGAAACAGACCTAATCTCTCAACCTTATCGTCGTTTACAAAAGACAAAAACACAAACTCGATCAATAATTGAAAAGTATAATTTCTAAATTCGTGCTAAAATTTTGATTTGGAGAAAAACGAGAAAAATACTGCAAACATGCTTATATGTACAGGGTGTCACACCAGTATTTTGGTAAACAAATTACTTGCAAACGAGTTTTTTAGATTTTGCGTCAGGAAAAATTAGAAGCACGAGTGGTTTTTGTTAAGAATGTTTCCTTACTGAGCAAAACAATACATTTTTATTAATTTATTAACATTTATGAGTATTTTATTTTGTTTTCATGTCATGTCATGAAATTTTTCCACTTGAAAATAATTTTTGACCACAAAATGAGATTTTTTGATTGGTTTAAAATGACAGGAGGGAGATATTCGATTAAAATAGTTATTTGCAAATACTTGAAAACGAATGCAGATATCGGATTGCGGTTTGCGCGAAAATGTAGATAATTTTTTGCTCTTTAAGCAGAGTTATAAAAAAATATATCATGCCATTTGGATTTTTCCAGAAAATTAGAAAAAACTGGATCTTGGTTAAACAGCGCCCTCTAGAAGACGCGGTGGGAACTATCGACCCCGAACGAAGTGGTGCTCTTAACAACAATGAAATTCTCTTTCGAATAAGCCCAAATTGAATGAGTTTGGATAAGGGGTATGGAAGATACAGCAATTTTTAAAACTATTTTTTCACCAGCTTCCCCCACCCTTATTAGTGAAGATACGAAAAAAGGCTAATAAGCAAACTGGCGCAAAAATTAACGAACTTTTGATTTCTGTTGTTAAAACAGTACCTTAATATAGCGATTTTTCGAGAAAATTTGAATTTTTAGTTATATCATCGTGATTGCGCCCCCTAGCGGCCATCTTAGAAACTTGAAAATATTTTCCATCAATTTCTCTTGGCCGATTTAGTGAAGAAAAAAAAATCCCGATGCCGTAAGGCTTATGGTTTCCATAATAACGTACCTCATCGACCTTAGTGGGACACCCTGTATAAAGCTTTTACTTACATTCTGCAACATCTTTAAGTCAATATCAGAACCAAAAACATGTATTGTTGCCACATAGACCCTTTTTGATTGTATTATTGGGTTGAGACTTGGAACCATTTCCAAACATTATCTCAAAGATTATCAAGATGGCACTTAGACCCTTTAGAAGTTATACTCTTCAATTATTAATCTCCAATTTTGTTGTTATAGTAATAGGTAATATAATTTTTTGTTTTGAAATGCCAGCCAAACAAGCCTATAGGCACACCGCTTATTTTTATAGAAAAAAGCAAAACTTTTGATTGGGAAACTTGCTCACAATCAAAGATAATCCTACTCGGAGTGGGACTACCCTTGCCACAATGCATAATAATCCATCCAAAAATTAACACACACAGCACAGCCTCAAAAATAAAATAGAATAAAATAATTTCAACTGTTTCCAACAGTAAATTCAAATCAAAATAAATAAACACATTAGGTTATGTTGTCGTCGTCTTCAGTAATTTTCGAGGAACCAAAACTGAGGTCGGCTCCTAACGTCTCAGCATGGTCCAAATTGGTGGTATCTCCGACTTTAAGGTTGTTCTTCGTAATTTTAGGTGGTGATTTCTTTTCCTTTGGTTAGATTAGGAAAATATCAGTTCAACTACCAACTCCGCCATATTTTAAGGCTACGTCGATGAGGCATCTTGTCAGCCATTACGAAAATTTTATTTTTATTTTCCAATTAATGTATGAAATTGACAGTAAACAGGAGATTTTCAAGAAAATATTGTTCCTCTAATGTTTTAAGTACGATTTTAAATCAAATTTCTTAGACTTTATACTTTTTTCTTTTTTATTATTATTGTTTTTTTAAATTAAATTTGATAACTTTCAACGATATACGTGGGGCATGCATATTTTTCGACCTACCATGGTCATGTGTATCAGTAAAGTGTAGTGCGTTAGCAATATTTGGTCTCAACAAGGGCCCAGCAAGTTCTAATTAATTACCTTCACTATAAAAATTCGTACGCCATTATTGGTTTTTACAATACCCAGTTCTCTATTGCCGTTTATTTCACATGATTCCGAAAGAAGTCGCATCAGGGTTGGGAAGTAGAGAATTGGTGCTCCCGGGGTGGAAATAAAATCATTAAAATTGAACCAAAATCACAAATTTTTTCGTTAACATACTTAAACGTAAATTAACGTTGCATTTGGTGAATGATACAGCACTTCGGAAGTTGGTTACCAACGTCGGCACGACTCAAATTTGAATGTTTCAAATTAGTGCAAAAAAGGGCCGGCAAATGGTTAATCCGTGGTCAATAACCAACGTCAGGTTGTGTGCGGCGACGTGGGGCCGACGTACAAATGCTATTTGGGATGCGTCCAAACACGTAACATGTACCTACTCAGATTAATAGGGGGCACAATCCTCTTTATCAATTGATATGGTACTCACCAACCTTTCTCTGCTTTAATAGGCTATTTTTCGCGAGGATAATCAAGTATAATCGATTATGCTATGATCATTGTCCAATTTTGTTTGTCCAGAAACCTCCAGATAATGAAATCTGGGAAAGCAGCATAAGTGGGCTTAAAGAGATTCAACGGTTCCGGTACTTTTTACCACCCCTGTATATAAGTAGCCCCCTTATGCCATGGTACGTGCAAATAATTCATCAAATATCTTGGCGTCTCGAGAACAGAATAGCTTTTTCACCTAGGAAACATAATATAATCATATTTTGCTCTCAGAATGGTTATACAATAAAGAAAAAAAAAAAAAATTGGTGCCATATCAATTAACAAATAAAACTGTACCCCCTATAAATCGCAGTTCATGTTACGTGTTACGACGCTTGCTATCTTTAGTTACTTTGAGGCCCAATTATCCACATACAATTATCTTTACGGACCTCCCAATAATGAGTTATAAAAACTTATTTTTTTTTTACCCTGTATAAAATCTTCTCAAAACCAAAAAAGACGAAAACGTTGAACCCACAATAATCAAAAAAATTGTTTTGAGTAACTGAGACATAGAATCAGGGTGATAAAAGTTGTTTTTCAGTTGAACTGAAATTTTTGCGAAACTACGAGATTTATTCAAAAACCCTTCAAGTTGTTTTTTACCATTGAACTACTGATTCTTCTTGAACCCAGAAAAAAAGCAGGAGTATGTTTGAAAAGAAATGGCGACACCCTGAAATTTGTCAAACTTTGCACTGTTTTATTGTCCACCCTGTATGTTGAAGATAACGTTACTGTACGAATTTATTTTTGAAAGGTCGTAGACAAACGTATTTTCATACAATACATTTTGTAAAAGTGCAGGTGTTCCGAATAACTGGGATATTTTGAGGGCATAAATCTATCCGTCGAATAGGACAATAGGCTTTTGAGTACAATGGCAAGTCTCTAACAATCGGGACATTTTGTTAGAAGGCAGGTGTCAGATTTATTTTTGAAAGGTCGTAGACAAACGTATTTTCATACAATACATTTTGTAAAAGTGCAGGTGTTCCGAATATCTGGGATATTTTGAGGACATAAATCTATCCGCCGAATAGGACAATAGGCTTTCGAGTACAATGGCAAGTCTCGAACAATTGGGACATTTTGTTAGAAGGCAGGTATCGGATTTATTTTTGAAAGGTCGTAGACAAACGTATTTTCATACAATGTCTGATATTGTTTAAATATATACCTACTAGTTTTAAGTGTATACCCAGTTGTAAAATATAAGGCTTATACATAAACAAGTTTTTAATATTTTTTGGTTTTATTTCAGATTTAATATATGTATTAGTACAAAATTAAAAGTTTAGAAACAGTCATAAATTTTCTGTACGGTGGTGAATCTAATAAAGATGGTGATGATGGGATTTGTCATTCTTCACTTAAATCCCAATGTGATCCTTCTAGGCTAAATGACTCGTGGGAAAAAGATGGTGGAGAATCTTGAATAATTCTGGGGTTTGGTTCTAAAAGGGCCAATGTCAATTCTCTGTGATTTTGGCTTAAGTGCATTTTCAAGCTACATTTAAAAAGAACTATCATCAGTAAAAAGGGCCAATGCCTGCTTAGAGTGGCAAACACGTTTCAAAAGTACGTAGGGCCAATGTTCAAATTCAAATTACATTTTATTTTACAGGTAAAAAGGCCAATGTAGACATAGGCCCAAAAAACTATGGAACATAACTTATAAAAAGGTCTAAGTGAACATTGGCCTTTTTTTTGTTTATCATCTACATATTAGTGCTACATTGGCCACCACCTTCGAAGAAATCATCTAGGCGGGTAATTATGACGTTTTCAGTTTTTTTTTGACATTTTTTGCTAGCATGTCCTCCCGTGGTAATAGAATATTGAGTTTGTGTTCAGCTTCAACAAACAAAAAAAATAATGAGAATCAAGGTAAGTAGTTTGAATTTAGCCATTAAAATTAGGTTTAGGTAATGCGTAAAAAGTAGACGATTTATTGTTGAATTTCAATTACCAGCGGTATGCCTACCAAAGTTCTAAGTAACAATGTTTTTTTTTTTTTGTCTTCTGCCACAACAAGCCCAAGTCACATGCCAGGCTCGCCAAACCACGCGCTATAGTGGAATGCCGATTTTACTACGTACAGACATTCCATTTGCTGATGTAACTAACCGTCCTATTTCTTGCTTGCCTGGCACCAGTAAATCAGGTAAGTCATAGTATTTTATGTTTATCCAAAATCAGAATGGGTTATACCAACCCCTCTTTTTTTTTGCAGAAAGTAATGTTTTTGGAGTGGTGAATCCCCGGGTGAATCAAGATTCTAGAGAAATCACCAAGAAACATGAAAATGATCAACGGACAGCACCTGGATTATTGAATATTTCATATGAAGAAAATGGCCACAATAATATTGATAATCTTGAAGATGGATCTAGTAATGGTGAGAACAATAGTTCGAATTCAGATGAAGAACCCTCGGAAGAACCCTATGGCATAGATGTTACGGCCGATGTTCGAAATAATATTCATGCTAATCGCAACACATCGAATGAGAATAGAAAGAGAAGAGGAAGAAAAAAGGTGCAAGACAGTGAAGACTCTAGAAAAAGAAAGCGCGAACCTAAATATTGGGAAAAGAATAAACGAAAATCTCTGAAAACTCAAGGCAAGTCATATGTCACAATAAAAGGAAAATATATTCCCGAGAAGTCCTTGCAAAATCCTTGTCGCTGTAAAAAGAAGTGCTATGAAAAATTTTCAAATGAAAAAAGACAAGACATCTTTTCGGATTTTTATAAATTATTACAGGAAGCACAAAATCAGTTTATTGCAAATCATGTTGTAGAAATTCTCAAGAAAACAGAGAGGCTGAGGGGAAATAACAGAGAAAGCAGAAGAACCTACAGTAGAATTTATTACTTGGATACAAAAAATTTTGAGAAAATTGAAGTTTGTCAAATTATGTTTTTGTCAACACTTGATTTGACCTTAAAGAAAGTTCGGATTATCGTAGAAAAAAAACGCACTTCAAATTCAAGCATCTGTTTTGATGATGCGAGAGGGAAACATGCAAATCACCCAAAGATAAGTGAAGAAGAAAAAAATATTATAAGACGACACATTGAGATGTTTCCCTCGTATGAAAGTCATTATTCAAGAGAACAAACTGCAAAAAAATACTTAGCTTCTGATCTTTCAATATCAAAAATGTATAAACTGTATGTTGAATACTGCCAAGAAAACACTATAGTACCAAGAAATGAATTCATGTATAGGAAAATTTTTGTAGAAGAGTTCAACATAGCTTTTAAAAAGCCTTATAACGACACTTGTGGTACCTGTGATAAATATGAATGTTTATTGAAGTCTGTCCGAGACGAAGAGGAAAAGATCAGAATTGAAAATGAAAAAGCTGAACACTTGAATTTAGCAGATGCTGCATATAAAGAAAAGAAGAAAGACAAGCTTGCGTGCAAAACCAATCCTAATCTTTTAGTTATAAGCTTTGACCTACAAAAGTGTTTGCCGACACCCTATTTGAAGAGCAGCATATCATTCTATAAACGAAAACTATGGACGCTAAATCTCACTATCTATGAATCACACGGAAGTACTAATTCAGCAAAATGTTATCTTTGGGACGAGACCATCGGTCAAAGGGGTGGACAAGAAGTTGCATCGTGTTTGTATACATACATTATTAATAATATTCCTCCCCATATCAATGAAATCAATATGTACAGTGATTGTTGCCCTGGACAAAATAAGAACATCTTGGTATCCGTAATGCTTCTTATCCTCATGGAAAAATTCAACAGAGAACAGAAACACATGAAAATTTGTCATAAATTTCTAGTCCCAGGGCACACTCACATGGAAGCAGACCAAATCCACGCAGCGATTAAGAAAACTAAAAAATCAACAACAGCTAGAATAGATATTCCTCGTGATTGGGCTAACTTGATCCGTTTAGTACCAAGAAGACCACCTATTCTCGTTCATGAGATGCGTCAAGAAGAATTTCTTAATTTCAAATCACTTCTTTCTGGAAAGTTCCAACATAAAAAAGTAAATACGTCAGGGGAACCAGTAGTTTGGTCTACAATAAGAGTAATTCAGTATTCCAGTGAAAACCTCGGTTTGATACAATACAAGACGTCTTTCGACGATGAACCTTGCAAAAGCTTGGATTTGTCAAGAAAAAAAACTAGACATTCGGAAACCACAAACCTCCTACCAATCTCAAAGAAACCTCTTGGTATACCCGCGAATAAGTTGCAACATTTAAGAGACATGTTACCGTACATCCACGAGAACAGTCGACCTTACTATTTGCAATTTATCAATGGCATCAATACACCACAAACAGCAAACGATACAATGAGCGAAAATGAAGACGAAAATCAAGATATTGACGACCTTCATTAGTTTCATAATATTATTTTTTCTGGTTATATACGTTTCATGTGTTAAAAATAAAAATTCGTTTAAAATTCTTTGCATTTTCATTTCCAGGCGTTAGGCCAAAGTGTATTTTTTTACTTTTATTTTAAATCCAAAAACGGCCAATGTCTATTTTGTTTTTGAAAAGAGTTTCAAAAAATCTCAAACCATTTCAAAAGTATGAGAACGATCCGCCTCAAAATACCATTTTATAAGAAAATTTCTGGAGCTAACATTATGTTTTTAAAAATACTTTGAAACATAAAGCTTTTTTTTTTTAAAGTCGATTTGTCAAAACTTACATTTCATGACTTTGGCCCTTTTAGAACCAAGCCCCTCAATTATTCTTGATGGCGGTCTTCGGGGGGTTTGCCATTCTTCTTCTTCTTCATCCAAATCCCAACGCTGTCCTTCTTGACTAAATGAAGCATCGGAAAAAGATGGCTGAGAATCATGTAAAAATATTGAGGATGACCTTTGTGGGGTTAGCCATTCTTCTTCCTCACCCAAATCCCAACGCCTTGGCTAAATGAAGCATCGGAAAAATGTGGCGGAGAATCCCGTAAAAATATTGATGATGACCTTCGAGGAATTTGCCATTCTTCTTCACCAAAATCCCATCGTTGTCCTTCGTGGCCAAATGACTCATGGGAAAAAGATGGTGGAGAATCCTGCAAAAATATTGCTGATGATCTTCGCGGGGTTTGCCATTCTTCATCACTCAAATCCCAACGTTGTCCTTCTTGGCTAACTATCGAGGATAAATTTTCGCTTTGCTCTTGGGGTGAGTAGATTGGCACATCTGATAAGTCGATAACAACATCTGATATGGGTATTGTTTGACTTGGGCGACTAGACGAAATCGGTGTGTCCGATATTTCAATTAGTGCATTAGAATTCACCAAACTTGGTGATAGACTGCTTTGCTGTTTGGCACCGGAAGTATTCATTTTTCTGATTCCTAACTTTAACTGTTGAAGGTGTAGACAAACTAATGAGTTTTAACTTAGATATGGGGGTATAAATACTGGGAGCTTCGGGTGAGAAAGTGGGGGTCGATGGTGAATACTGATGAAAAATAATAAATATCCATTTTCTCAAGGGCGCTTTTGTCATATTCTTACTTTGCTAGCTGCAATCATACTATCAGCCTTCCTCTCAACACCCAACAATATTTTCATATCCTGTTTCATTCGCTTTTCCAAATCAGCTATTTTCTTCACAATATTTTCTTCCTGTGCATCATATTTTTTTATTTTATTTTCAAATGTAACCATTCGGTCATCAACGCTTATCAAACTTTCATGAATAGCCTGATATATTTTGTTTATTGTTTGTGCTAACTCTTGGCGCACTTTATGGATCTCCGTCAACACATATTGTTGGGTAGTAGCATCATCACTGGTTTCCGATATTGCAACATTCATCAAACGCTTTCCCACATTATTAAATTGATCATTGGGTGTTTGCACAAATCCAATCCCCGACGCACCACGTAAAATTTGAAATCTGTCATCATGAACTGTCTTCTGGCGACCAAACTTATCTATTGTTTTGTTAACGCTCCCCATTTCGATGAAGAAATGAAGTTATTAACTCTTGTGTCGATATTTATTAGCTTTTTTTCATTATTTTCCATCCATCGTTCTAAATTACGTATTTTTTTATCATTCTCCAGATCTTTGCTTATATAGATGTTTCCAATATCATCCATTTTTTTATCTGTGCTCTTAAATCTTTCGTTTATACGGTTTTCTAAATCATCTAATGCATATTTCATTTGTTGATGAAACAACCGAATTTTGTCAAGCACAAACTCCTGGGTACTAACGTCATTATCTGCTATCGGTTTTGCAACATTTGATAGACGCTTCCCTTCAATATCATAGTGACCATCAAAAGTTAACTTGAACCCATTTCTCTGTGTACAACGTAAGAACTGATGTTTATTATATACTCTTTGTCGACCAAATTTATCTATAGTGTTGTTAACACGTCCCATTTTCAACTAGAACTAACCTTGTAATTATCAACCATTTCCTTATATGGGAAACTAACCAAGAGTAAAGGATGAAAACAAAAACGCAAACCAATATGTACAAAAATTTATTATTACAAAGGTAGAATTTACTAATTTTAATTATTTAGGTGCATTATTTTCTTCTTGAGTTAGACCACTTTCCTGCACCAACCCATATTTTGTTACCAATTGACTTGGCATATGTGGTATTTCGATAAGGAATGTTTTCAGTTCTTCCTCGATCATTCGGCTACAGAATTCGTCAAGACCGAAGGAACCACATAAGTATCTTCGGCATAAGTTTGCTCCGGCATTAAAGTTGATGGCATCTTGAACATATTTTGAATCGTTTTGACCATTTGCAGGAACATCCGAATTGAAATATTCAAAATGTAATATTTCTTGGGCCATATGTCCCAATTTGCGCGCCAGCCAGACCACATAGAAATCCAAGTCTTCATTAACACTTGGAGTGTTATTGCTGATGTTACACATCTTCAGAAATATTTGAAATATGAATGTGTTCTAATATATACAAATTACAATACCCTAAAACTCATTACATTTTTCAAAAACTATTAATAATAATATTTTGTACACCCCATAATATAAAATCTATTCCAAACATCCAAAATTTAAAAGAGACTAAGTGTTACCCCCATATGACTGCGAACTTTGCCCCAAATATGTCAGCGTGTATTTGTCAGATGAAGAATTCATAATTTCGATGGTGTTCTCCGGTAGCATTTCCGCCACACGTTTTGGCAAAAATGTTTCAAAAGCCACATCTCCGGTTTTTTCATACAATGTGACAAGAATAGTTTTACCAAACCGTGTTACCATGGGCACCAGTTTTCTAATTATGTAAACTTCATCCAACTTTAATGAAGAAATTTTTCTTCTTTCGAGAAAATTAACATCTTTGTTAAGCATATTATTGATTTCAACCAAGGTATCTTTTGAAATACTCATAGTTTAGGAAAAATGTAACAATTTTTACGGTACCTTGAACACACACTCACTTTCGGAATACTTCACAAACACAATATTTCTAGTTGACTTTGAAGGTGACAGATCGTACTACAAACGATGCTGGCGTGTGACTATGGCAACTTTCCTCAATCGGAAAAGAATTTATATACATCTCACGGTTGGTGGGAGGTGCTAACACCTGAATATTCAAGGTCGAATATGTTGGAGAAGTGGGGGAGGGGAATCCGTTGTGGATGTTTGTGGGGGGTGCTAAAACCTAACAATTCAAGGTCAACTATGTTAGAGAAGTGGATTTTCAATTATACACGCCTCAACTCAAGATCAAAATATTCTGCGATCTTGAAAATATTGTAGGAAATTCATGGTCACACCTCAAGTTCACATACCAACTTATGGGTCGCTCAACTGACCTTGAGCAACTCAAGGCGCCTTTGATCTGAAATTTCACTTGAGCGTGGGAACTTTTTTGGTACCGTTGGAAATTTTCCAGATTGTTAGCGCCTTTGATCTGAAATTTCACTTGAGCCTGGAAACTTTTTTGGTACCATGGAATAATCCCCAGATCGACGGTGCCTTTGTACTGTTTTTTCATGAAATCCTGACAAGGTTGAATTAGGAATAATTGCTCATTATTGAAATTATAGCTAATTGGAAAAATATATATTCTAAGAAAGAGTATGAATTCTCTATAAATCAGAATAAGTGGGGGGTACTCAAGGTCACATTTCAAGGTCAGGGAGAGAAAAGTGGGAGGCGCTCAAGGTCACATTTCAAGGCCAAGGTCAAGGTCATGTGACGTCAGAGGAGTGGGGGGTGGTGTCAAGGTCATGTGACGTCAGAGGAGTGGGGGTGGCGTCAAGGTGATGTGACGTCAGAGGAGTGGGGGGTGGTCTCAAGGTCATGTGACGTCAGAGGAGTGGGGGGTGGCGTCAAGGTCATGTGACGTCAGAGGAGTGGGGGGTGAATCCGAATCGGGCTTTGAACACTACTACTGTATAAGAACACACTGCTTATTTTGGCTTTTGAGTTATGAACCACTTTTAACAACAAAAATCAATGTCAAAAAGATACCGTTTGGTAACTGAGGAGGCTTATTTGAAACGTGCAATTCAAATTCGTTTGACTAATGGCGTTTCCGATTGGTAGATCTAGTGCAGAACTAGTGCAATTTTTCTTATTTCTGTCTATTTCTTCTACAGGTCGATTTAAAGGATGCAAATACACTCAGTGCGCAATGAATCTACCAATCGGAAACGCCATAAGTCGCATTTTTTAGCATTGAAATACCGGCAATAATTGCGACTTAGGGCGGGTATTATAAAACTTCTTTGACAGTTAACTTAAAGTTAACTTCTGGAATTACATGAGGAGCCTAAGGAGGAAGGAGTTAATTTTAAGTTAACTGTCAAGAAGTTTTATAATACTCGCCATTAGTCAGACGTTTTTGAATTTTTGTTTTTATAATATTTACCGTAAATGTTATATCACCTTCTTTATATAACTTAAGGTTTTGTATCCATTTACCGAAATATTTGTGTTTCTCCTATAAACCCTTCAGAGAGCTTAAATTGAGCGTTTATAAAGGTTTCGAGAACCTGTGTTTAGTAACGGTATATAACTTTAATTTATGTAACCATTGGTAACGGGAATATTGTGGTAGCCACTATATAACTTTTGTCAATTCTGTCATCATTATAAAAACATATTTTTTCTCTCTCAAATACATTGATTTGGATGGTCTACTATTCTATTCCCACAACCCAATAAACATTTTTCGTCACTTATGGTAACACCAAGTTTTATACTGGTTATATAAAAGTAATAGAAGTATATACGAAAGTTTCGTAGTTTTATAATCCGTACCTTTTGGTGATGTATTTATATAACGGTTCTATATGATTACTGTAAATTAAAAGTATATAATAAGGGGATATAACTGTTTCCATCACCATTTTATAAAACTTTTAGTAACCGTTACCAATGTGTTTATAACAAATTTATATAATGTTTGCCATTACCTTATCTATATAACTAAAATACCCGTAGTTATATAGACGTGTGATTAATCACTCTTATAGAAACTGGTAAATTGTAGTAATGGTCTAACTTTGTTATAAAACTCTTGGTGATATTAATTATATTAGGCTTCTCCTATAAAACTTCGCAAACTTTAGTAAACAATGTCTGGGCTTAACATCATAACCTTATTTTTCAGTATCTCATTCTTCCGCCTTCCTCTAGTAAACAAATATATTGTAACAGGAGTTTATTTTTATTTATTATTATTATTAATCATGGATTATTTAAAAAACTTGCAGAACACAAAACAAAACTTTCCAATTTTTATATCGTTACTTCATTGATTCCGCCATGATTGTTTTGCCAAGATCAATATTACCGAATTACTTTGTGAAAATCCAATATTTGACTTATTTTATCAACAATTAATATGAAATTAACCCATACTTGTCAAATGGTGGCTATACAAATTTCGTTGGTCATTAATTCGTCGCAAATAAAAAAACAAACATACCTACCTATGTATATTTTTTGGTATTGGGTAATTGGGTATTTTAAGGGCCCCTACGTTTTTTCGAAGTACTTCATCAATATTTACTGTAAAAAATCGTTCCCACCTACATTTTTAGTCACGGAAGAGCCCAAAATTAATTTAACAAAACAAACCAAGCCGTATTTTATAATTCGCTCTTTATTTTCATTTTCTAAGTTTAATCCTCTAACTACTGACTGATAATATTTCAGAAGTAGAAAAAGGCCAGATCTTTGTATATAAAATATGTTCGATAGAGAGAGAAATAAACCTTTGTTTTTTTTTATAACTGATAGGTGACATATATGAGTTATAAAGGGCGGGTATTATAAAACTACTTTGAGAGTTAACTTGAAGTTAACTTCTGGAATTACATGTAATTCAAAAAGTTAACTTCAAGCTAACTGTCAAAGCAGTTTTATAATACCCGCCCTTAGAAAGTTATATAAAGGTTACCACAATATTTCTGTTACTCGAGGTTACATGATCTAAGTTTATATAGCGTTACTAAACAAAGGTTTTCGCAACCTTTATAAATGCCCCGTTTAAGCTCTTCAAGGAGTTCATAAGAGTAACAGAAAGGTTTCTGTTACCAAATATATAACTGTAGGTTATTTAAGATAGGTGATATAACATTTACGGTGACTATTATACAAACAAAAATGTTTATTGGGAATTCTATTTCAAGATGTCTGTTACTAAATAAAAACAAATATGGAGTCCAAATAATAGTAATATTTACCTATTAGAAAACGATGGTACTTTGTTATAACTTTACAGCATTGGTAGACTCAAAATATAGTTGGAAAACTTTTTCTACTGCAAAAGTAGAACCGGTACTTCGAAAAACGCAGGGGCCCTTGAAATATTCAGTTTTTATTAATTTCAAATCAGTTTTCTCACAAAATATATACATATATATATTAATTAAAAAATTAAAATGAGATTTAAGAAGAAATTAATGTCATTTCCATTTTGCATATGCCAGTATTAAACAATTATTTCATATTTTGCATCAAAATCAGCTAAACCTAGTGTTTTTGCAACGCATCTTTCTTATTATTATTATTATTTTGGGTAGAAAAATATGGCGGATCACTTCAGTAACAATATAAACTCTGGAAACTATAATATCACTATTAGTAACATTATATACTTAACTTTTAACCAGATGCCGTCAGCGCCGGTATTAACAATTTTGTTCTCAAAATAGTGTTGCAATAATCATCATGTTTATCAGTTCCCTCAAGTAATTTATTTTCTTGTCTAGGAACTTGTGTACCTATAGTGTCCTCGTGGAAGATACTGAGGGCGCTGAATTTGAGATTTTATTAAAGTTTTTTGAAATTTTTCGGCGAAATGATGTGCTGAACTGCATTTTTTTTCAAAGCAATATGCACAGATTTCTTATAACAATAATAAACAACAACAGTCACCTGATTATTCTCATATGCCAAATTGGGTAGTATCGTTTTACTAAAGGTTTTATACAAGAAATTATCGTTACCAAAAGTTTTATAACATATACTGCGAACACTACTAGTTTCCGAGTTTTATAAAGGTGATTGACAACACTTCTATATAACTAGGGGTATTCTAGTTATATAAATGAGGCTACGGTAACCTTTATAAAAATTTATTATGGATACTTTAGTAAGGGGTACTAAAAGTTTTATAAAACGGTGATAGAAATAGTTACATCACCTTATTATATACCTGTAACTTAAAGTAAACTTATAAATACTTTATAAAAATATGTCAACAAGGTTGCAGATTATAAAACTTGGAAACCTTCTTATATACCTTTGTTACTATTACATACCCATTATATAACTTGACGTTACTATAAGTTGCGAAAAATGTTTATTGGGGGGTGGGCCAATTTGGACACTTAATAGGAAACGTCAATTTCTGGAAGAGATACAAAAAAATAAACCTCCACACTGAGGCTCAAATTTCATGAAATCTTGATTCGTGCAAACCGCATTTTGATATCTGCAACCGTTTAGCCGCTAGAGGGCGATTCTCGATTTTGAGCAATTTTGTGAAACCTTCATAACTTTTTTGTTTATGAAAATAATTGATTTCTGTAAAGACTTTCTTGAAGCACTTTTTTAAGCAGAATTCAGTGACGTTTTCAGTTTTTTCCTATTTAACTCCGATTTCGAGATATTGACCAAAATCCGATTTTTTTCAATGGAACATCCTTTTGCCGATTTCAATGATTTAAAATTCGATAGGTTTATCACCAACGGTTTTCGTGAAAAAAAAAAAATCTGTTTTTGTCATAAGAAACAATGTGTTAGAAAGAGACCTATCTCGTTTTTCTTACAGATATAAAATCCTTTTCTCTTCGAACATTAAATAATACATTAATTCTTGCTCGATATTAAATTGATTAATGATACGAATTCTACACGCCCCGTGGATTCCAACCCGGAATCCACGGCCTGTTGACCGATCAAATTCTCCGTATTTTCGGAATACACGGGCCGCAACGAGACAATACAAACAAAACATGAGTGACGTCTATTGTCAGATCACCAAACTTTCAATTTAAAAAAAAATTAGGGCGGGTTTAGACTTCTGCTGATTGTTATTTCTCACAAAGACTTATGATTTGCTTTCAAAAAGTTCGAAGAGAAAGTATAGTCTTCTACTCGCAAATAATGGCTATTATTCACGAGAATGAAAATTCAAACACGAGCCGAAGTGTTGGAATCATTCTCGTGAATAAAAGCCATCATTATATGCTCGTTGAAGAATATACTATTCCAACACATTGTTTGTTATGACAGAAATAGAAATAATTTTTTTCTCGGAAACCGTTAGAGATAAAACTATCGAATTTTATATCATTGAAATCAGCAAAAGCAGAGCTTTCCAATAAGCTATGATTAATAGGATATTCCATTGAAAAAAATCGGATTTTGGTCAATATCTCGAAATCGGAGTCAATTAGGAAAAAACTGAAAACGTTACTGAATTCTGCTTGAAAAGTGCTTCAAGAAAGTCTTTCTTAACAGAAATCAATAATTATTTTCATAAACAAAAAAGTTATGAAGGTTTCACAATATTACTCAAAATCGAGAATCGCCCTTTAGCGGCTAAACGGTTGAAGATATCAAAAGGCGGTTTGCACTAATCGAAATTTCATGAAATTTGAGCCTCAGGGTGGGGGGTTCATTTTTTTGTATTTCGTTTTCAGTTTCCAATGATATTAAAATTTTTAATTAAAGAAAAGTAAATGAAGCATTAAATCAAAAATGCATACCTTATGCGAAATCATACACGGACATGCTTCCCTAAGGTTCCTACCTGACATGCTTCCCTAAGGTTCCTACCTTATGGAAGCACGCCGTCTTTATTGAACTTGTCCAAAACTAGGCCTGGATGTAGGGGTAGGAGTAGGACCCTATCAGAAAATTGAATTACTGATGGTCTATTTTTCATAAAAAGAAATGGAGGTATAGACAAAAAGCTTTTCTTTGAAGTTTATAATAAGACGCAAAGTACATGACTCACCCTGGACAAGGGGTTCCTAATATCAAAGATTATTTGGTACGCGATACAGGCACTGGCATCACCAGAGGTGGTTGCAGATCAAGATAGGCTGGAGAAATAATTATAAACTAAAGGGATGTTCAGGATATAATAGGATTTGTGACATATCTAGCATGTTCCAATAAAATCACGAAAAAAAAAGTGACCGAGTGGACGAATAACTATTTCATTAATTAGCCGTGAAAGTCACTCCGCACCACAGAGAAAGATATGTGAAGGATTCACCCCTTCAAGAGACTTTTTGAGAGAACTTAGCTCGTTGGCCAAAAACAAAAGGGCTCGCTCACGTCACTGACGTCGACTTAAGCGAGTCGACGTCAGTGACGTGAGCTAGCCCTTTTGTTTTTGGCAGCCAAGAAAAAGTGCCTTGTCTTGAAACAAGGTCGAGCGCAATTTAAAAAATTGCAGCATGAAGCTAGCAAAAAAAAGGTGGCGTTAGCAGCCGGAAGGATCGGTATTAATCGAAAGGATGTAGAGCTGGGCGAAAATCAATAAATCGAGATGGTCTGGTGCCACCTGAATGAAAGTAGTACTTACATAAAAATCAGGTTGACTTCTAATTTTAATCTAAACCTAAATTTAAATGGAAATACTTAGGTATACTTGCTTTAAATGTATTACAATAATAAATATATACAACTATACCAGTGATCACAATTAAAAACACCTAAAATATAATCAATTTTGTTCAGTTTCATCTACGCGCGCTCTATATAGTTGTAGGCTAAATTGGGTATTTAGGATGTCAAATCCTATTTGGGAATGGAAATTGATTCGTTTTTTTTTCTTTATTTTTTTTTTCTTTCATTCTTATTGAATTGCGCGCGCTATATGTCTAAAAATTGATACGGCTTTGCTAAATCTGGCTTTTGAAAATGCACGCGTTAAACACTAAAAAAGGATACCGACAAAGTCCACACACTGCCGTCGAGTAAAATCAGTCGCCAAAAACACTCCGCCCGCTTCGTGTGGTTCGAGAAAATAGATCCGCGGTTTTTCGTTTGCCGCGACCAGTTTGAATCAAGACAGTTTCGTTGCACTCCTACGCATTGGACTTGAACTTCCTGAAAGAGCTGGCCGCCTGAATGAAGTTTGGAAGTAAAGCCAGGTCAGGTGAAAAAATATCCTTTTCAGTTTTGATATCTTTCAATTTCATTTCAAATCTTTCATCGATTACCATTCTATCAGCAACCTGTGGATTTTCCAGTTTCAATTTCGCACAAATTTACAAGCTTCAAATAATAATAAAATGACAAAGTACCTAGCATAATTGCTACAATGATTTGAATGCGAGAGTCTACTTTTTTTGCAGATGGGACTTTTGAGTTTTCGTCAGCTTCAATTTGCTCTACAATTAAAATCTTGCAATAATTTGTCTAAAAGCCTATGTATCCGAAGTGTGTTTCCCTTTTTTTTTCGCTGTGTCTAGCCTCCCGGCACCGGTATTCATATGAATCCCGGTTGTGACGTGTATTCAATGGCGCCTGGAGCCATTAAGGACCGCCGGGATTTATCGTAGATACCGGCTATTGGATTCAAAATTCAAAGTCGTGTGTCTCTTGCTGCTTGAGGCTGTTATTTATTCCGGAATAGCTTTTGTGTATTATTGTTCCTTGTTGTGATATTGGTATAGAGTGGTAAGTACTTCGTTAGTCCAATTTTCGTAGTAGTCGTTTAAGAAGGGAATAGTATGGTTTATTTTCATTTATTATTCAGGACTATAGCTTTCTAAAAGCCTGTATTGTTTGCCCAGCGGTTCTGAGTCTACGGAAGGAATTCGGACGTAAATGTGCGATGTTGCAACGTTTAAATATAAAAAAGCGAAAATACTAAGTATGAGGTATAGTTCAATTGAAAATTTATCTTCCAATAACAAAATATAGGTAGATTACTGCTAATTTTAGGAACTTCTTCACTGATACTGCATGGCAAGTTGTACAGAATGGAGTTTCAATGAAAAGGCTTCGGAACGAATGGCTTTGTGTAGTGTGCAATACAAATTATCAGGAATCAACCTGATTGTATTATGTGCAATTTATACCATCTATGGAGACATATTAAATGATCAACGTTAAAGAAAATACCAAAATTTTCTAAAAATTGGATTTGTTTCGAATGTAAGATTTGTATGAATAATAATTGATACCAAAAAGTTGTGATTACTTATGTTCGAATAGGGATGTTCACAAAATAAAAATATCCCGTTTAACAATCATCAAATTATTAAGCATCGTTTCTTAACTAAATTTACAAAATTTTACGAAAATCGGAAAATTCTTTCTATGAGAAAAACGGAGACGAAATATCAATATTCGTTTAAAAGCAAGAAACGCTCTCTGACGTCACAATGCGTAACGAGTTAGCGCGCGCAAGTACAGTGGCGCTACTTTCTACTTGGATCAACTTTTTGTGACGTTGCTTTTGCGATTTTTGTTGGCAATAAAAAATATTAATATTATTATCACTATTAGTGTCTTTTTCTTTCATATGCATTAAGATAAAGATACTGATGAACTAATTGGTGATTTAATGTTAGGAAGCACCCTGAGTAGTAAACTCTATTAATTTTCCAAATACTTTTTGCAATGAGCGGAAGAGAGACAAATACATTGTAGGCAATTATTATATCGTAAATAGTTGCAGATAAAATGTCAATATAAGTACATTCCTTAAACCTTATTCTATGGATTGGTCATCTAATTCGAATTTTGATTATTCCCGGCTCTTGATTCGCTCCAAGTAGGGTTTATCGAAATTAAGGTAGAAAAGCTACTATGGCTAAAATGGAAGAAGGTTCTCAAAAGGCCGATTTACATAATCTGCCAACTGTAAACGTTAATATGGTATCAGAATTTTTAGTCAAGTGTCAAGACTTGAATCGAATCTGCCCCAGTCCAGTGGAGTAAAATTAAAACAGACGTATTAAACGTAGGTATTGAATTTGAACAGCGATAAGTATATAGTTATTTACAGTAGGTACCACTTTTTTCGACTCATTTCATTTCATTTCATTTCGGTTTAACTTTGTTTGAGTCTCCCATCATTACACAAACACAGATAATTAAAGTGAATGAACCTTCTTGGAATAAAGCAATAGCCAGCAACACAATAAATTCAATGTAAACTTGTAAACAAATCTCGCCAACGCGCCAGCTGATTATTCGTTCCGCACAGTGACGTCACAAGCGCTACTCTCGCCGCAAGGGGTCGTTTTGCTAGCCTCGCTAGTTTCGTTTTTTTGTTTTCGATTTATTAGAAAAAATGAAGGGTTTCTAAATGTTTTAACGTTTGATACGTGTTTTGTGGACCTAGAACCACCACTTTTTATTACAATTGAAAAATAGTGAACAGTCCTATTATAGTAATTATACCCATTTATTCTATGTAGGTGGGTACATATAATAAAAAGTCATAATTTTATTTCCCATAAATAAAAGCTTATCGCGCCCGACTTTGTTTACTCTTTTTAGCGCCGGTACTTTTGCTTGCATTTGACAGCCGTTAAAAATAATCAGGGATTAGAATGTGCTCTAACCACATCATACTTATAGACCTTGGCCCATGCAAAACTTTGACAACGTATCAAATTCGTTAATCGAGAACAAAAGTATCGGCCCTAACTCTACATAATAATTCTGCTCCAATACCAATGAAAATAATAATTATTACCATCTTGTATAGCAATAGCCGGTATCTACGATAAATCCCGGCGGTCCTTGATGGCGCAAGCCGCCATTGAAAACACGTCACAACCGGGATTCATATGAATACCGGTGCCAGGAGGCTAGACACATCGTTTTTTTGTTTTTGCCGTCCAGGTAACAAGTCGTATTCAATGTCAAAAGAAGTATCAAATAGGTTCGGTAAATTTTTGCGTGTTGAGAATAAACATATCTGAAAGCGAATGGCATCTTCTGTTCAGATTACAAAATACTTGAATACTATTGGTGCGACAACCTTGTAGGATAAAGGCCTGACCAACCAGGGCGTATATTATTAATCAACCATCCAAGGACCTTTTTTTTCAGTTATACATGTAAACCCAATACTTTGTGAGTGGCTTGCTTACTTCAAGTCCGACAACTTTTTCCTCTACGACTTTTCTCGGAAATGGCACGTATGCGCGCAGGCGACTCGCAAACATGCCGATCCGACGTAGCTATGTTTTCTGATACATGTAAATCTAATTTTACAAATAATGTTTGATTTTTATGTCTAAATCACGGAAATCAACTTGGCCGACAAAAATAATGGCAAATTGGGGAAGTCCGACACCCCCAAAATGTCGATCTGACGAGGTTATGTTTCTTGACACATGTAAATCCAATTTTACGAATAATGTTTGATTTTTATGTCTAAATCATGGAAATCAACTTGGCCGACAAAAATAATGGCAAATTGGGCGAGTCCGATACCCCCAAAATGTCGATCTGACGAGGTTATGTTTCCTGATACATGTATGCAGTGATGCCAACTCTAGGGATTTGTCCCTAATTCTAGGGATAAATATGCAAAAAAAATTGTCTAGGGATATAGGGAAATTCTAGGGGGTTTTCTGATATTCTTAATTTTTCTACAATTTAATAAATTAAAAAAAAAATTAATACATATTATACCGGGTGTTTTTCAAAACCCGCTCACCCCTATAACTTTTTTATTTTTTCAAATAAACAAATGAAATTTGGTGTGTTTATTTATGACCCGGATGTGCATTATTTGACGTATTCAATTTTTTACTATCACTTCCGGGTTGACCGGAAGTGACCCTAACTTCCTTATTTTAAATGAGATGACAGGTAAATTTTTCCTCATTTCAATAGAAAACTACATTACGAGTACAATGACACCTCATTTGTCACTTTTTGACATTTCACCTCCGCATTATTTAAATTTTTACTTTTTAATCTAGAGCGCCATGAATAAGTTAAAATGCTTAATTTTGCTCCTAGAAATATGGGAGAATTTGTTTTGAGCTTATTTTGAATTGTATATCCTCTAAAGGTTCATTTAAAGTTTGTAGCAGCGCATTTATTATTATTTTTTCAAATGGAAAGGGTAGGTATGGCTCATTAGCATATTTCGAAAGAGCATTTTCTAACAAACAATTCAGTACCACACAATCGCTAGTTTATCCAGAAATATTTAGAATGCTAGAAAAATTCTTAATTTGAGTGATGAACTAGCGATTGTGTGGTACTGAATTGCTCGTTAGAAAACGCTCTTTTGGAACATGCTCATGAGCTATACCCTTTCCATTTGAAAAAACTGATATAATTCTAAAAATGCGCTTCTACTATCTTTAAATGAGTCTGTAGAGGATATAAAATACAAAATAAGATCAAAACAAATTTTCCCATGTTCCTAGGAGCAAAATTAAGCATTTTGACTTATTCATGGTGCCCTAGATTTAGAAGTAAAAATTTAAATAATTTGGTGATGATGATATGTCAAAAAGTGACAAATGAGGTGTCATTGTACTCGTAATGTAGTTTTCTATTAAAATGAGGAAAAATATACCTAGCGTCTCATTTAAAATAAGAAAGTTAGGGTCACTTCCGGTCAAACCGGAAGTGATAGTAAAAAATTAAATAAGTCAAATAATGCACATCTGGGTCATAAATAAATACACCAAATTTCATTTGTTTATCTGGAAAAATAAAAATTTATAGGGGTGAGCGGGTTTTGAAACACACCCGGTATATTCTTTAAAAAATCGGAAGTGACCTTATTATTGGTTCATTTCAGTAATCACATACAACTTCTAACCGTCCCATTTTTGTATGTTGTGAAGTGCTCTTTGCCTTTCGTATAACGTGATGCCAAGTGATGTGTATGGGGGACTCCCTCAACAATCGCGTCGAATCAGAAGACAGTTGTTAAGAGTCTGTCGTCACTAGCTTTGTTTTGGTTTCACTCAAAACTAGTTCGGAATCATTCTGCACATGCGCATTTTAAAAAACGCGTTTTCATTATTTCAGAATCGTAATCGAACTGTTTTGACAGTGTTTTGGTTTATCTAGAACTATTTAAGAACAATTCTGGGATGATCTAGAACGGTTCTCTCAATTCTTGGTCTCAAGGGGGAACTGTTTCAGAATTTTGTGATTTGCGGCGTGTTTTGGTTTTTTTGGTTCCGAATCTGTCCAGAACTAGTATTGGAACAGTCCACAATTATTTTTTGTGCGCAAGCAGTTCTGCGCAATCTCAGAACCTTTCCAAATTTCGATCCAAAACAAAGCTACTGTCGCCACCCCACCAGTGACGTCATAACAATATTTTATTGTTTTTGGAAATTCTATGTTGTTTTTTAAAGACTTGAGTCGCAATAATGATTAGTTTTGAAAATTTGATTTTTTTTCTTGTAAATTGCAAGTATACATTACATATTACAATTATTATAGGCTCTGTTATAATAATTCTAAAATGAATTTGAAAAAAATAAATTCTAGGGAATTCTAGGGATATTTTTTTGCAAATCTAGGTATTTCCAAATCCCATGAGTTGGCAACACTGCATGTATGTCGGACAAAAGTAAGTCTTGATCAAATAACGTTTTCTGAATGCTAAATTAGTCTTGTCCGACAGGAAATAAAGTTAGGACTAGAAGAAGAAGAATTTGGAATAACTGACTGATAATGTTGAATAGATCGATGGGAAAAAGAAAGCGCCTTATATATTATATAATGATCACGTTATATTGCATGCTCATGCTGATTTGAATGACAATTTTTGAAGTTTCAGGATATGATGAACACAAATTCAAATTCTGGTAACCAGAGAGAGTGACCCATGCTTAAGCCAATGTCTTGAAACTTGACGTCATCATTTCTAATTTGAAAATGTTAATACAAAAGGAGTCAAGACTTGTGTCTTACCAGGCGCGGTCCCAGGATTTACTTGAGGGGGGGGCGCAAAATGAAAAAGTACTTGCCATACAGCTGAAAGTTATGCATTACTGTCAATGTAAATAATACATTAACAGCAGCAACATTAAAATCCTGATAACGATAATTATAGATGAAATGAAAATTAATAAACTTACCAACTAAATTTTGTATACATTTACAGGACAAAATCAAGTTTTCGTTTTGGCTAGCAAATCTGTCAATAATGCGCTCTATATCTAGATCAATATCTAGATCAAAGCTCTCATTACACCACGTAATAGGGGATCCGGGGATTCTTCGAATAACCCTAAAAAAATATTTAAAAAAAATCCTTCTGGGCTATTTTTGGTAATAATATTAAGAAGTGAATGTGGAAGTGGTAGGTATCTTTCGTTGATTCATAACATAATGGTTTATACAAATTTGTTGTTAGCCTTTAAAACGCATTATAAAAATTGCAAAATCTTTAAATTACAAGAAAAACTGATCTGACAACCAAAGTCCTCCATTACATAGTCAAGAGTTTTTACGCTGTTTCCGGACATCCTGTATATGAAAGAGCAAGACCATTAAGTCAGTAAGTAGCATAGGTATAAATTATCAGATAAAGAGTTTTATTTTTAATAATTTTTAAACTTTTCAATATTTTTCATAAGTTAAAGTAGTCTATAGTACATTAATTACCGATTACAATAAAATGTATCTTTGCTGTTGATATTTTTTCGATTATGTATTATTTTTTGCAAATTTTTGCCATTTTTTTTGTCGGACACACATTTCTTTACAATATAGAGCTAATTTAAGATCGAAAAAAAAAATGTAATGAGACTTACATGTATCAGGAAACATAACCGCGTCAGATCGACATTTTGGGGGTATCGGACTCCCCCAATTTGTCATTATTTTTGTCGGCCAAGTTGATTTCCGTGATTTAGACAAAAAAATCAAACATTATTCGTAAAATTAGATTTACATGTATCAAGAAACATAACCTCGTCAGATCGACATTTTGGGGGTGTCGGACTACCCCAATTTGCCATTATTTTTGTCGGCCAAGTTGAGTTCCGTGAATTAGACATAAAAATCAAACATTATTCGTAAAATTAGATTTACATGTATCAGGAAACATAGCTATGTCAGATCAACATGTTCGCGAGTCGCATGCGCGCATATGTGACATTTCCGAGAAAAGTCGTAGAGGAAAAAGTTGTAGGACTTGATGTTAGCAGGCCACTCACAAAGTATGGGTTTACATGTATAACTAAAAAAAAAAGGGTCTTGGATGGTTAATTATATTGGAATCAGTTGGAAGATAAAAGACTGTGAAATTGAGAACAGCGAACCATTCAAAAATATAGATCTAGATTAGACTGAAAAAGGAAAGACTGCACGAAAAAATATATTTGTACATTAAAGGCTCATTTTCATTTGTGACTTTTGATGATCTACTTCGGGGAAACATTAGTGATAAGCGTTTGCCTTTCAATTCGGTTTCATCAAAAGTGTATACTAAAAAAGAAGGATGAAACGATTCGATGAAAAAAGCATTTCCGAACCGATTAAAAAGGGTCACCGTCAACTCGTCGTAAATTAATCTGTCGTACGTCAATTCGTCGTATGCCAATTCGTCGTACGTTAATTCTTCGTGGAGTCAGTTCGTCGTATACGTCAATTCGTCTTATACGTCAATTCTTCGTAAAGTCAATTCTTCATATACGTCATTTCGCTGTAAAGTCAATACGTCGTATACCTACGTCAATTCACCTCAAATTCATTTCGCCATATACGTCAATTTGTTGTAAAGTAACATTGTATTGGGGTAGATTGGGTCAAACGACGGTCGGCATGAAAGCAACTGAATCTTATGCATCACTGGTGAGTCATGTGGTAGCCAATGGTTAATGGTTTGCAATTTTATATCAGAAATTATCAAACTAACCGATAATAACTCGGTTAGTTTGGGTTAGTTTGCAATGTGATGTGTGATTAAAATTGCAAACTTACCAAAAATAGACGGTTTATCATGTTTAGTTTGGGAATGTCTGATGTATACGTTGACGTATACGACGAATTGACTCTACGGCGAATTGACGTGTACGACGAATTGAGTTTACGGCGAATTGACGTACGACGAATTGACGTACGACGAATTGACATAGACGTTTCGTCCGGTCTCCTGCCTACTCGAAAAACCTCACCTGCAATGCACAGTTATAGGTCCTTCTTGTCCGAACTGCTCCTTGGTCTTATGCACCTGTCCGATAAAATCAATGAAACCGTCCCGGGACTTGGGTACCCCTTGTTCGGGCCATTCAGTAAACTGGAACTGACGCATCGTTCTCGAAGATCCGTCCCGCGCGTCCGTAACTTTAACTTCTCGCAAAATATACTGCGGCATATTGTATTCGGCTATCGGATCCACGACGTAGAATCCGTAATGGACTGATCGGTCGCTCGGCCAATATTGATGACACTTTTCCTGCATGAAAATATTCAGGTATTTACTAATAAACAATATCACTTACAATCCTTACTCTTCCCATTTCCTTAAGTTTAGTCAGCATTACGATGATAGTAGAATTTTGTTCCCAAAGCATACGCCACAAATCGTTAGTGGTGTCGGATAACGGGCCTTGTGTGGCAATGTACGCTTTGTGATACCTATAGCCATCGATAAAGCTACCGTTTATATAATCAGATCCTTCCATATTTTTTATCGGTTGCAGACAAACCCGCGTGCTGTCATAAGGTAGGATATGTACTAATCTGAAAGCAAAAAATTAGTTTGGTAACAAAAATGTCAACGAAGCTGCGCTGATGTGCTTAGGTACCTATTTTTATGCTTATTGCAAGGTAAGTTTGCAGTGACAAAACATGAAGAAACAGTCTTGATGTTGCTTAGCTTTTTAAATTCGTGTTCCAAGCCGGTGATATTCTCGCCCAGTTGAAGCTGCATCAGTTTGTGGATGTGGAGGTACAAGTTTCGGGTCGGTACCTCAGTTGCACCACAAATGAAAGCCTGAAAAAATCCAATCAAATTTATAGTGGACACTTCAACACACATCCCATTAATAATCATGCTGGACACAGGCTAGTTTTTCGGAAAAAATGACATTCTGTGGGGGTGTTTTCCATTTTTCTATATTATTTTGTTATTCCGAAAGAGTATTTTAGAATAATTCACCCAAATCATCCCAGATATCGAAGCTTACCTCCAAAAGCGAATCGTGAATAAACATGTACTGGTCCTCGGTTTGCACCATATAATTCCTCTGGGCCCGAAGACAAGTAACATGGCCGTAAACATCCACAGTCCTTTCATGGTTCATCCGTTCCAGCATAGAGTCGATGACGATAAAACAGCCCGTCCTTCCCACGCCCGCGGAGCAGTGCACCAAAATCGGTCCGGCTTCTATCGAATTCAAACTGCGCACCCGCCTCAGAAATTGCAAGAAAGAAGCTGGATGGTCTGGAACTCCATGTTCAGGCCAAGCGGTAAACTGGAACTGTTTCACCTCCCTAGTATCCGAGTAACCCTTTTTCCGTATTTGGAAGGATCGTATGCAATAAGTGGCCAGCTCTTGCACATCCGATATGGTCACGGACATCGAGCCGTAGAGTTCAGTGCCTCTCGTCGGCCAGTACTGATCACACTTGATCCTGGTTCGTTCCTCGAGCTTTGTTATCATCACCACCGTGGCCGATTTCAATTCCCAGCACATCCTCCAAAAATCGGCAAAAGTTTCCGGTAGAGGTCCTTGCGTCGCTACGTAGGCGTTGTGCTTTCTGTAACCATCACAGTAATTGGCATTAATGTAATTGAAACCTTTTTGTTTATCTTCAGTGGGCAGTATCACGCGACTATGATCATAGGAAATTACGTTAGCGTATCTATTCTTTGGTTTATTGACGTCCATATTGGAAAACTCCCACGTAAACGTTTGACCGGGCTCTATACTCTCGTATTCCTGTGAGAACTTGAGATTGTCGTTGGCCTTCAATCGTTCGATGTGAATGGCAAGGTCCGACACATGAATAGGAGGGTGCGAGATCATAGCTAGGGTTTGGAAGTTTAATCGTCTCTGTTCCACGGGGTCACTAGGAGCTAGGCTGCTTTTCATGGCAGGAATTGAAGGCTTGGTGATGGCCACCTGATCGGAAGCCTTGCACGGTTGTCTTCTACGACGGAGTATGAACAAAATTACTAGGATATAGCATAAGAGGACTGCGGCTATCACTGGACCAATAACCCAAAGATAGGTAGCTTCTTTTCTGTGCGAGCTTACTTTTACGTCGTTGTCGGTGGGAGCGTTGGGGTTGGGCCTAACTGGAGGCTCACCTGGTGGGGGAGGACGCATATCCAAGGAGAGAAATTCGGAAAATGGACTGCTGGTGTAGAGATGCTTCTGGGGAGTATCTACAACCTGTGAAATAGTAATCATTCTTGAAGTGAATATTTCCCTCATGTGTAAGTAATCGCATAAGAGGAATGTAATTATTGAAAACTTACAGCGATAATTGCCCAGCATGTACCGATAAGTTGCGTTCAAGCGTGTTTTCTTGGAAAACTGCATTCGTTCATTTACATATTTTCTAAAAGAACCTTCGGTTTCGGGATCTTTCGCAAAATATATGAAAATCAATTCTTGCAGTTTTTAGAAAACACGCTTTCATCCAAAATTATCGGTAATTTGATGCACTTGTCCTATTACCCCCGAAAATTTTTTGACAGTTCCAACAGCCAGTTAAATTTTGTTATTTATCGTCATGTGACACAAAGCACCTTATCATGTCAAAATTATACTGAAAACAGGCCTAGGGTTGTTTTCACTTTATGACAGCCTCGACATTGCTGTCAAAAAAAATTCTATCCGAATAACATTCGAACATTGATAAATGCTCAAAAATTTCATAACAACTTTCTCAATCTTGTTGCTTATAGAAAACAGACTTCCGCTCACGCGGCGGACTGTTTTCAAGCAACAAGCTTTCGAAATCTGTAATAAATTTTTTTCGGACAATTATCAATATCCTTGGGCTATTACTACTGAAAACTTCCTTAGGCGCATCCAGCAAAAAGTTTTTTTTGGGTATTGAATGAGATTGGCCTGTCACGCCCGAATTGTTAATGCTTATTAGGCCGGTTCGAGTCGAGTTCAGCCAAGCGAGAGAAAGAAACAGTCAGCAGTGCGAGATAGATATATAGCCAATGCTGCTATACTCGGCAGCGCATTTTAAACTGTGACCCCAATGGGCCCAATGTATGATAGAAAAAAATTACGGTGTGTGCTGACAAAAGTTTTTAACTTAATGGCGTTTTCGATTGGGTAGATTTAGTGCGGAACTAGTGCAATTTTTTTAATTTCTGTCTTTTTCTTTTACAGGTCGATTAAAAGGATGCAAATACAAGTCAGTGCGAACCTAATTGACCAATCGGAAACGCCATTAGTCAGTTTTAGGCATACAGGATGCGCCAAAAAAGTGTAGAAAGAAAAATTATACCATTTAAGCTTTAGAAAAAAATTGTTATAAACGGATTATTGTACAAA
Source organism: Ceutorhynchus assimilis (assembly GCA_917834065.1). Taxonomy (NCBI): domain Eukaryota; kingdom Metazoa; phylum Arthropoda; class Insecta; order Coleoptera; family Curculionidae; genus Ceutorhynchus; species Ceutorhynchus assimilis. Next base: position 13,712,137 of record OU892286.1, on the reverse strand, counting down.
TTTTATCCACTAATTTATAAGGTCAAATAAATATTACAATAAATCCAGCTGTTTGAGTTATTATTATTATTAAAAAAAGGTAAAAAAAAATGACATGAGAAACCTAGGAAGAGATTTTCGCGTTTTTCTGTATAACTATAGGAGATAAACAGTGAGCTAAACATATCAAACCATATATCGTTGAAATCAGGTTGAAGGAGACTAATAAATAGCGCACAATATTCGTGGTCTTCCATTTAAAAAAATACAACTTCGCTCCGCTACACTTTTTTGACGCACCCTCTAATGTTTAAAACTGACTTAGTTAAAAAAATTTAACAATTTCTCAAAACTTTTGTATTTAACACTTCTGACAAAAACGTCAAATGAAAAAGTTAGTTGGGGGGTGACATTCACTTTTTCCTACCAGTCAAATATAGTCGAAAATGTTATCTACGACTTTCTCGACTTTCATGTTTTTTTTTTCCAAACTTTGACTCTAATGTTATTATATATTATATTATAAATTATATTATAAATAGTTAAGAATATACTTGGTGCATACAGAGGTATTAAACCTCTAGGTGCCAACAAAATAATTTTTAAATACAAAATACATGTATTGTGAAAGAAAAAAAAAATTATTGTAAAAAAATATTTAAACCTGAATAAAGATTATTTATTTATATTTATTTAATGTTGGATGGAAAAAATGAAATATGGTCGAAAATATTATCTACGAATTTTTTGGATTTCTTGTTCTTTCAAAAACTTTCGACAGTACCGTTCGATAAAGAAAGTGAAATATAGTCGAAAATGTTATCTACGACTTTTTTGGTTTTATTGTTTATTTTGAAACTGTGACTCCATTGTTTAGAAAAGATGAAAATGTAGTGGAAGTATTATTTCCGACTCTTTCGATTTTTATGTTTTTTTTTTTTTTCGAAACTGACTGAAATGTTTGATAGAAAAAGTCAAATATAGTCGAAACTGTTATCTACGACTTTTTCGGTTCTTGTCTTTTCGACTTTTTTGGATTTCTTGTTTTTTTTTTCAAAAATTTTGAGTCTACGGTTCGATAAAAAAAGGGAAACATAGTCGAAAATGTTATTTACCTACGAGCGTGCGGTAAAGTGCACTCTACCGCACTTATTTGCAAATGGAAAGTAGCACTTTACCGCACACTATGCGGTAAAGTTACATTACCGAATAGTGTGCGATAAAGTAGACTTCTTTGGTATTAATGATTAAAAATCCTTTCTTTTTCAGAAAATGGATTTTTGGTCATTTCTAAATCTAATCTAATTTCATTAATTAATCTGATTCATTAATTAATCTAATTAATGCCTTTTTTTGGAGATGTAGATGCTCATAGTATTAGGTACGGTTGCTTAGCGAAAAAAAAACGCCATTTGATGATACAAGCATGAACTTTGGCACAGTTGCTAAGTAGACCATTTTAATCGATTTGAGTCGAGGACCCATCGACTTTTCTCATTGGCACTAAAAAATCGCAATTTTTTCAAAATGGCGGTCAATTTTTTAATTTTAATTTTTATTCTGGGTAGACAAGCATGATTATACTCTAGTCTATATATTTCAGGGACGCAGAATAATAAAAAAATAAGTTTTAGACCGCTGTGATCTTTGGATGGCCTCAAAAAAGTCAATTAGGGTCAAAAAATTATTTTTTTGAAAATAGCTGCCAAAGTTTCAAAGTTAAGTTTGTCTTAGCAATGCAGGCATGATTATAGTTTATTTTTATAATTTGAGAGAGATAATTTCAAAAAATATAGTTTTAGACCGATAACGTCAATTCACCTTGAAAAATATCGATAAATATATTTTGTTGTAAATAATTTGAGGATAAGGATTTCAAAAATAGTTATTTACATTCCAGGCTGCAAAAGCGTACTTTTAGGTGCGAGTAGTATTCGAATATCCGAGGCGAAGCGAAGCGCAGCCGAGGCTATTTGAAATTTCCGAGCACCTAAAAGGGCTTTTGCAGCGTGTAATGTATTAAACTTTTCATTCTTCCCCTTCAAAAATCGTGAATAGGCATGCGAAAGTGAAACATGCTAGTAGCGTGTTTCACGTTCGCTTTCGCTCGCCTATGCGCTAAAGTCAACAAACTTTTTGCAGTGAATAGGGATTTACATGAAATAACAATCATTACATTGGGCGCCGGTTTATTCACCTTCTGATAAACTGTCAACACTCTGTAATCCCATTGGTCAGCCAGTTATTCGACAACTAATGGGATTATAAAACGGTAAATTTTTCTTGCAGATAGTTACCAGCAAGGGCCCGATCGAATAAATGGAAGGTACAGATAAGTTAATGACATTTTTGCCAAATTTTTCGAATTTATTTAAAAATACAATCCTCACGAATTTTTGAAAATGATGTTGCGGTCTCTACTCTCATTGACTTATTATACGATACTGATACTACGGAATGAAGTCACATAGTATTAGTCTTTTCACTGCTGTAACTTTGTTGATTTTGGAGATATTCAAATTTTGTTTACACAGATCAGTTCCGAGCGTTTTGAGGAATCAACTCAAAAACTAAAAAATAAAGGGTCAAGTTCCCTATTAATTTGAAGTGATTATCTAAGATAAATCAAGCCTTTTTGTTTTTATAACTTCCTTTGCAAGTACCTATCACAAGCAGGAGTGCAAGGGAGACAATTGAGACTAAGGTGGTGACAGGAACACCTCATAGTATCGCATTCTGTCTTACAATTGCATTTTTCCATGCCTCGCAACTCCTTCCACACAGAAGACAGCTCACTCCATTTTTATTTGTTTATTTATTTTTGCTCATCAAGGTCCAGCCCCAGTTTTCGGGAGATGGAGAAAGCGACCTGCCTCATATTTGTCCAGCTTGATAAGTTGCCCTTTTGGCTTGTTCCAGAACGCTTTGGGACGGAGGAGTTGAACTGAGTGGTCGCTCTCCAGAGCAGGAAAGAGATTCTCGAGTCTCGTTCACAATAAAAGATTCACTGTTTATGTCGTACATAAGTATAGTGAATCTTTCTATGCCTTTTAAAACGTTAGTAGGAAAAATATAGGAGCTACTTTTACTGCTCAAATATACAAATGCTATATTGATCTCTTCCTTCCTCCAGGATCCTTATTCTTGAAACAAGGGAGCAGCGTTCTCAGGAGAACGAGTGTTCCGCTTTTCTCAATAATATGAAAATGATAATATAGGTATCAAAGACAAAACCAGCGTTTTCCTGGAAATGCTGCTCCCCGGTTTCAAGAATAAAGACCCAGGCCATCCAGGCTGTTTTTGCTTCTGTTTGCAAAAAAAAGTCACCGTGTCACAATCTGTGTTATGTGTACGCTTATCACGTCCCACATTTGCTGCGATGGCATGACCAGCAATATATCTTTTGTTTCTTCCCGTTCCAAGTAGATACCATACCATAATTCGCAGAGTATGAAGTATTTTTTTGCGGATAAGAATAATATGATGTTAATAATAGCGGTGTTATTCGAGCGAATAAACTATGACACTTTAGGACGCTTCTTGCGGTTTATATCGTTCAGGCCAAGACGTGGTAGGAGTAGGCACGGTTGGCAATTTTCGAAAACCTTTTACATTACTGAGTAGTATGCATCAAGGTTTTGAAGGTCATTTCAACCTGAGAGTACTTTTTTTTTTAATGTAATATACGAGGTAATCAAGTTTAGTCACACCAATATATTATGATCTGACATTGGAATTTTGGACGCCATTTCAGAAAAATTGGGGGTCTTCAAGGTCATCTAGGTCAGCTCAACCTCAAGAGTATTATTTTTATTGTCCGTATCTATAATCGTTTATAATATTATCCCAGTGTATTTGAAAATAAGAAATTAGTACTAAATTACTAATAATGGACGCCATTTTACAAAAATTACGGTTTTCAAGGTCATCGAAAGGTCACAGCGGTCTAAAACATTTTTTTTATTATTTTGCGTTCCTGCAATATATAGATTAGAGTATAATCATGCTTTTCTACACCGGATCAAAATTGAAATTAAAAAATTGGCCACCATTTTGGAAAAATGGCGATTTTTTTAGTCCCAGTGAGAAAAGTCGATGGGTCCTCGACTCAAATCGATTAAAATGGCCTACTTAGCAACTGTGCCAAATTTCATGTTTGTATCATCAAATGGCGTTTTCTCTTGAAAAAATCCCTTAAGCAACCAGACTATAGGTAAAGTTTTGTACCAACACATGCGGAACGTACCTTTACCGCCCTTTACGGTTTGACCGAACTCCGCTTCGCGATGTTCGGTCAACTGCCGTTGCGTGCGGTAAAGTATTACTTTCCGCATTTGTTAGGTAAATCACTATCATGACTTTTTGATTTTTATGTTTATTTTGAAACTCTGACTGCAATGTTTGATAGAAAAGATTAAATAAACTCGAAAATATCCGAAAATATACGGAAATTTTTCTTCCCGCATAACTATTTCGACTATATCTGACTTTATTCTATCAAACATTTCAATTAATTTTGAAAAAAAAAAAACATGAAAACCAACAAAGCCGTAGGTGGATAATATTTTCGACTATATTTCATCTTTTCTATCAAACATCAACACGATGATGCTCCAATTGCTATTTAATTTCCAGTTCTTAACAGATTTCTGGCCACCTGCTTAAAGATATAGGGTGAAACATAGGTTGGCGATTTTTTTGCGATGGTTTGGGTTCACCCCATTCTGCTGGACGGAGGGAGGGTTAAGTAGATTTTGGGTATTCAGTTTAGAAGAGTGCCTTAGTACCTCGAGACGATTTTGAGATTTTTTGAATATCGTAGCCCACTACGATTTTATCTTGAGTTATGCGATTTTATGTAAAATATAGCCGAGAATATAGCTATCGACGTCATTATTTCTTTCGAAACAAATACTACAATTATGACGCATAATATGGAAACACACTTTAAAACATGGTATACAGGGTCATACAAAAATATACAGTGTGTCTATTTTTCTAACCAGAGGTATCTTGGTTATTATTAAAGATACGAGGTCGGGTAAATTAGGGTCGCGCAATTTTATGGCCAATAGACATTGCAGGTGGTAAACCAAGAATTACTTCGGCCCGCGATGACAACAGAATTCTTTTACCAGTGTGACAAAACAGCTCTCAATTCTTCGCGAATAAAGGCCGGGACACATCTATCAGGCTTTTGGTGGTGGCGGCGTGACAGTTTGGAGAGGCGGGGGGGGGGTTATTTATTGGAATGGGTAGACTGGACTAGTAATTTTATTGAGAGAAAGCATTAATGAATAACGGTACCGGGATTTGTGTTTAAAGGCGGTTACACACGGACGTGGATGTCTTGAAACATGTATGTACGCACATACATGAACACGCGAACAAAAACTTGTGTAGTGTATGCAGAATACCATCGCGTTTTTGAATGTGCAAGCGGTAGAATGACGGTCAGGTGAATTTCTACGCATCAATCGAACTCGAACATCCTAATTTTTGGTCACTTTTTGTAAGACCATAACTCTAAATCTAGCAGGCCGATTTTGTTTAAATTTTCAGTAGTGAAAGGCTGCTCTAATTGCTAATTAATTTCTATTTGCTAACAGATTTCCGTCCACCTGCTAAAAGATACAAGGTGGAACAAAAGTTGGTGATTTCTTTACGAAAATTTGGGTTCACCCCATTCTGCTGGAGGGAGGGTTAAGTGAATTTTTGGTATTCAGTTTAGAGCAGTACCTCAGTACCTCGGGACGTTTTTGAAATTTTTTGAATATCGCAGCCCACTATGATTTCATGAGTTATGCGATTTTATATAGAATATAGCTTTTGCAGTCATTATTTCTTTCCGAAACAAACACTACAATTATGACGCATGTGGCGAAATCCGGAAAAAACTGAAATTTTGCAAAATTGTTTTTTTCTGAGTTTAGTTGATGTGTTATTGAGAAACAAATGTCACTTCATCATTGCCACTTTTAGCGAGATTTATTAGAGTACTAATAATAAATTTAAAAATAAATATAGTTTAAAAAAACTAAAAAACACCCTTTTATAGTAAATTGAACTAAAAGTAAAAAATAATTTTTAACATAAACAGAAAATATTAATGAACAAAAAATGTTAGAATTATTGTGAAAGAAGCGTGGGGTGCTCAATGTACGAGAAATGTGAAACAAAGCACCACACGCTTTTTTTTCACAATAATCCTAATATTTTTTGTTCATTAATATTTTCTGTTTATATTAATATTTTCTGTTTATATATTTTTGACGTTTGGAGAAAAAAATATTTTTCACTTTTTAGTTCGATATATTATAAAAGCGTATTTTTTAGTTTTTTAAACTATATTTAGTTTTTAGTTTTAGTTCGATTAATTGATAAAAAAAAAATTGTAAGTTCTTGTGAACATGAACATGAACAGATTTTTTAATATAAATATTTTTTTTTATTTATGGGATTTACTATTGTAAGTAGTGGTGTAAATCTCCAATAGAGGGTGCACGGATATAAAATTCTCTTTGAACAATATATTAAGTTAAGTTTGAAGTGTTCATTTCTAAAACGAATACTGATGCAGGTAGTTTTGTAAATCTCAAACAGAGGGCGGGCAGTTGTAAGATTTTCTCCGAACAGAAAAAAAAGTTTGCGGCGATAATTTCGAAAAACAATCCGATTTTGTTATTTTTATATGGAATTTAATTTGAATTATTTCTTTAATTATGATATTTTGCTAAGTGAATAAGTTTCTCTTGAATAAAATTTTCAACTTAATTTGTACGTCTAACATTTCAATTATGATTATTAGATTATAAAGAATATTTAAGTAACTAAATATTTCGTCAATGCCGATTTAGGATAGAAAAAAACATTTTTTTTTTTCGGCCTTGGACGGGATTAGAACCCACGATCTGTGAGTCTGGAGGTTTGTTTGTTTGTGTTGTTTGGAGCAGCACTTCCTGCTTTGGGGCGTTCGTTTGTGTTATAGTCCGGGAAACTTGAGAATATAGGTCAAAAAAAATCCCAGAGTTTTTCTGAGACCTGTTTTGGGTTCCTGTGATAGTGCTCTACAACGTATAAAAAGTCCCCAAAAATCCCCTCATTAGCATTTTTTTTAGAGGCCTTTTAAATATTATAATAAATAAATTTTTTAATTTCTGAGTTAGAAACAGTATTGTTTTTTATTCAAATTGAATTGACGTGTCTCGCAGAAATAGAAAAAGAGAGCCTAATTGTAATAAATTCAAGTTGAAAAGTAATGAATAATGACATGCGCGCGCAACTCGTGGCTACAGTGTAGCCAGATTGTATTGTTGCAGAACAAATGTAGACAATACAAATTGAACATTATAATATTAAAGAAGTGATATATTGTCAAGTGTTCTACAACGCCTCAAATCAGACAAAAGAAAAGTTTTAAAGTGTATGTTAACATCGATGGCACTTTTATTTTGATAAATGTTTCATCCGGCAATATCGCACAATGAAAATATATCAAGTATAATTTAACATAACCTTAAACGACACTGGGATAAGTTCAATTAATACGTAAAGTATTAGTTTGCTCTTTGTCGAATTACACGTTACAGAGAGAGAAGAAACGAGTAGTTCTGAATTCGTCCCTGAATACGAATATGACGCAAGCCCGTAACAAACTCGATTTTCATTGGACGCTCACCTGCAACCCGCAAGCTGCGCGCGCACACCAGGTATTACGAGACACGTCCATTAAGTACATACTTGGCACATATTTTTTTAATTAAAGAAAAAACTAGTACTAAATTTGTAAAATCTTTCAAAATACATCAGAAATTATCTGAAGAGTTTCTCACAGGGACGTTTTCCTGAAACGAGAAAAGCACTCGCTGTTAATGCATGCTGCTTGGACGGATGGTCTAAAGTCCATAAGCAAGTGTTTACTTACTTTACATCGTCAGGTCATCGATGTCTTCGTCAGCGTCTGTTTCTGCGTCATCGAGAACTACAGGCTCGTTATTGGTGCAGTTGCCTTCACATCTTGCGCAATAGGACTTGCAGGGCATACCTGCCCGGCGGCATTTTTGTATCGAGCGTCCAGTAACCCGCATTCGGTGTACCCGACCTCGGCACGTATCAAGCGCACGGTAGTACGAAAATCACTCGGATTACCGTACGCTCGATACTCGCGCCTACAGTCACGAATATCTTCTTGACTTTCCCTGGCTCCTCGTCATCAAGCTACTTGATAATATTAGTTTAATTTTGGTTCTGGTAGTTAAATCGTAAAGCAATTTTAATCCTAGTAGTTCACTAAGTGGAATGGCAAGTAGCAAAAAACTTAAAGATTAATAAGATTTTGCTATTTGCCTAGTTATTTGATGCTGTCTTTAACAAACTAACCCTAAGGCTGTCCTTACCTTAACCTTTTGCTCAGCTCCAATTTGGGTCAGTTTTGGTTAGTTATGTTACTTAGAGACAGCATCATAAATAATTATTTAAATCTGCCTGAATCTAATCTCCGCATTTGTCAAATAACGATTGCAGGGATACAAATGCCTAAGTAAATAGCAAAATCTTGTTAATTTTTACCTGCATTAAAAATTCAATTTTTAAATCGTTCTAACATATTTCAAAAAATAGGCATTTTTTTTGGGAAAAAAGTATACTGATGATAATGTCATTGGAAGAATGGCTAACACAATAATTCAAAAATGTTTTCGAAAAACGTGAAAGTGGCCTATATATTCTACGGTTTTCTCGCCATTCTATTCATGGTAAGGTCATGTAGATAAAACATAATTTTGCTCTTACTTATTCACTTACCTCGACTTCTTGCTTAGTCTTAAAATTAGTTCGTATTTCGCTGGAATTGACAATGTGGTACCTACATATAATTTTCTGGCCAGTCCATAATAAATGATTAACAATTTAAAAAAAAAACTGAGTTGTTGGACGCCGATCCATAATTTCGCAGGCCTAGTATCAAGCGTACGGTAGCTTGACAATCGATCGGGAAATCAGACGCTCGTTATGAGACAGACTACGGTTTATACGATGTTACCCGAATGCGGTATACTTGGCGCTCGATACAAAAATGCTGCCCGGCGGCACCCACAGTTCTGATTGCAGCCTGTAGTGCAGCCACATCTGACAAGTTTCAGTAGGCTGTCCGGAGCAGGAGGGTCGTCCGAAATAACTGGCAGCAATCGACCAAAACCTTCTCGCCAGCCAAACTGTGTGGCATCCAGTTTGTGCCCGAGCCAATCCTGCACCTGCACCGTACATAGGAATGAGTACAACATATTCAAAAGTAACGCAAGACGAGAAAAAAAATCACGATATTTACCTGAAGATACACGCGAAGTGTATGGTAGCGTGCAGCCCCACTCGTGGGTGGCATGAGTTTTAACTTGAACTCCGGGGTGAGATCTTTCCTGGCCGTTGGCCTAGTGAAGATGCTGTGGCGCACGCCTAGGAGCGTCTGGCTTTCGGGCACACCGTACAGAGCGCAGATAGTTCGCTAGCAGACCAGCGCCAGCAGCCACATTTTCTGGCATATCTGTTTCGAATTCAGATACGCGGCTTATTTCCGGAACTTTGAGATACAGTTTAACGCCAGTACTGTTCCAGTCACTCCCGAACACTTCTTCAATGCCACCAAAGCTTAAAATAAAGTTCGGAACGAAGAAACGCGAAAGAAGCAGGACTTCTACGGATTTGAGCGCTATTTGCCGCGAGTAACACCCTTTTAATCGAGAAATACGACTTACCGTGATGTTTTTCTGGTGTGTTGGTACAGTGGTCATGCATTCCAACCGAAAAAATGCATATGAACATGGCCCCGACGTCTCACAGCGAACATGAAACTATTGCTACTTCTCAACCTTTAGTGTAAAAGTTGTATATATTTAAAAGGCCTCTAAAAAAAATGCCAATGAGGGGATTTTTGGGGACTTTTTATGCGTTGTAGAGCACTATCACAGGAACCCAAAACAGGTCTCGGAAAAACTCTGGGATTTTGCCTAACATTCCTGGACTATTATGGCAATGAACTGACGAGCGTTCGTTTGTGAAGTGCAGTTTGTTCCAAACTGTTTAGTTCATGTTCAACCTGCACTTGCTTTCGAGGAGGAGTAAGATAGGGCAGCCTAGAGTTAAATGTCAAAAACGCCAAAAAAGCCATATTTAACGGTTCCGTTCCCTGTTCCCTCCATCCTTGTACTTGCACTTGCTTCAAGAAAGTTTTTTATGCATTTTCGTTTTTCCTTTGTATAAAAAAGGCTCGCTGCAGCGTCACAATTCTCTCCACTATCCTCATCACTTGACAAAACAAATTCAATTTCGACATCGTCATTCATTAAACAAGATTCTATAATTATTGTCCAAGTATGCCGCCCACAAATCATTAAAAATCACATAAACTCCGTTCGTTTGTGTCAGAATTATTTATTATTCTAAGCAGTGAAGGCGGTTTTACACTGACAATTTATTGGTCAATTTATTGATCAAGTCGCTTGTCAAGAAATATTGATAATGTAAAACGTCAAATTGGCGGAAATTTAACTTGTCCAAGTTCTCGCTCAATTTATTGACGGATTAGCGCATGTTCTATTCTTCCGTCAATTTTTGTGTCAATAGGGAATTCTCATATTTTTCAAATTATTTTTTTTAGATACTTCTGGTGATCTCGAATTACATGGTTTTCTTTTTTTCCATTTTAATCTATATGTTGTACGAAAAAAAATTTATTGAAATTCAAATCAAAAACTTTGGCGCGAAAACACGAAATCCCAATATGACAGCGCTTGTGACGTTAAGATTTTGTAAACAACAAATACGCAGCAACGAACTCCTGCTGACTCAGTGTTAATTTTGTGTCATTCAAGTGTGTTAAAGTTTGCTTTTTGTGAAAATTGTTGTAATGGATGAAGAATATTGTAAAGGACTGTTTTTGTAATTTTTTTTTACTTGCAAATTCCCTATTGACAGGTTTGTTTACAGAATCGTGACGTCAAACAAAGTAGCCATCATGGAAGCATTGTTTTGGCGGGAAATTTCCCTTGTGCAAATTACACTGGAAATTTTGCATACAAATTGTCAAAATTAACAAGTGGAAATTTTTGGAAATATCCCGGGGAAAATTTCCGGAATTGTCATTTTTGACATTGATACCCGCTTTCCCATTTAAAAAGCATTGATGTCAGAAATCTGTCAAAGTGTATATTTTTGACAAACGCAATTTAAATGGGAAAGATTAATAACAATAAGCAACAATAAAAAAATTCGACACAACGTAGTAAATAAACTTCAAACTCGGGAAATTTCCTATCAAAATATAACACGTGCATAAAATATTTCCTAAGGGAAATTTTGAAAAATTTCGTCTTTAGCCAATTTTTTTGAACAAAACCATTCGTGCATAGCCCTTCGGGTTCGGGATTTTTTCAGGTGCTATGCACTCATGATTTTGTTAAAAAATTGGCTTCAGACAAAATTTTCAAAAATTTCCGGAAATATTTTATGCACTAGTTATATTACTACTGGAAATTTTTTAATTCAAATTTAGTATTACTTTTTGTGTAATAAGGGCGGTATTTGTTAAATAAAAACTGGTCATATAAATATTGTGCAGTACAAACTATTGATTTAAAACAAATTTGGAAAATTTTAGTTCACTTGCAAGTTCCCTATTCAGGATTTAAACCTAGAAATGACTTTAAAAATATTAAAGCTAGGTGAGGATATTTATTTTTATTTATCATTTACTTGTTCATGTTCAGTTTATTCTTCTACCTTCAGTTTCTTCTAGTTTTATTATTAAACATCTTCAAATATATTTCTGGGTGAGCCATAAATAAAAATACATAACCTTGAAACTCTGGTTAAGTCGGCAGAATTGTTTATTGTCGTTTGTGTTGTCAACAAGCTGATCCGGTGTAAAGCGAAGTTGAGCCATTGTTGAGCCAACATAAATTGGCAAATAAATTCACAAACGAATTGATCAATTGTAAATTGTCAGTGTAAAACTAGTATTAGAAGTTGAACTAGTGACGTCACAAACTTGAAATATCTTGCGCTCAGTTCAAGTTAGTACAACACAAACAAACAAATCTTGGGAGTTGGCGTCAGCGAAGACCCGCGTTTTAAACCGCTCGGCCAACGAATGACCTTAAGGTAGAGGGATATACTAACAGTAATAAGTCTCTTGCTTTTAGTCCAAAAGAGAGTTACTTACAAACATACATACAAGTGAAGCTAATAAAAGCGTGAAAAAAAAAAACAATTCTTATAATTAAAATAAAATAAAAATAAAACACACATTAAATCAAATTTAACAAAAACAAGAATAAAATTAACATGGACTTGATAAAAGGATTAGTACTTGGTAGGCCTACCCCGATTTCTAAGAACATCCGCCACTCTCCTCGGCATACTACCTATTAAATTCCTTATCAAATTCTGGGGAATAGCTTTCCACTCTTGCCTTACTGCATTCACCAATTCATTCAAATCTTTAAAACCATTTACCCGTTCAGCCAGTCTCAATTTCATTCTACTACATGGATGCTCAATCGGATTCATGTCAGGCGACTTTGCAGGCCACCCCATTCTTTCAGTATTGTTATTCCTACGAATTTCAGTAACAATATTTGCTCGATGTGGACGAGCATCATCATCCACAAAGACAAAATCATTACCAAAGTTGTTTGCATATGGAACAACAATATCTCCTACACACAAATCACGGTACAGTTCTGTATTCATACTTTCTCTCATTAAAATTACCAGTTCAGTCTTCCCATTCCGATTAATACGCCCCAAACTGTCACGCCACCACCACCAAAGGCTTCTCTTGCTTCCATACATTCTGCTCTATATCTCTCACCCGTTTCTCTCCATATTAATACACGCCCGTTTTTCTGATACCACGTGAATCTACATTCATCCACAAACAAACATTTCTGCCATTCAGCTACTCCCAGTGTCTATGAATATTAGCCCAGTTTATCCGTGCTCTTCGATGGATTGCTTTCAATAAAAGACGCTTCTGGCTCTTAAATTTCTCTCGTGGAGACGTCTTCGAATTGTAGATTTTGATGCTTCAACTCCTACCGCTGTCCTTATTTGCGAAAAATTTAGAGATCTGTTTCGTCGCACTGTCAAAAAAAGTTGTCATCCCGGGCAGAATTAATTTTTGGTCTACCACCTACATGTCTATAAACAGCGGTGCCAGTGTTATGAAAACGATTTAAAACGCCCTTTATTGTAGAAGGAGCTTTATCATATATTTTCCCAATACTTCTTAAGGAGTAACCTAGTCTGGTCAATATAACTCCCATGAATACATTTATTTTTTATAATGTCTTTAATTGTGATTTAAGCTTATAATATTCTCCATTTCATTCGGGCTTAGTCGTGACCGTTCCAGTATTATTATTTTTATCAATAAAAATATGACTAAATTCGCAAAATTAGGGAAAACTGTCAAACTTGACTATTGCCACTGACACTATTGGTTGTTATGTGGAACTTTTTGTTTTTTTAGACCATCTACAATGCCTCGCGTACTGATCAGCCGATATTAACATTTTTTTTAATTGAAAACCTATTTTACTTATTTAAAGTACTCCTCAGCGTGTTTAAATCCAACATTCAAAAACGCGCGTGTTTTAAAGTTACCCATGACAACATCAACAACCCAATAAAGGTAAAGTCTAAACGTCAACTTTTTTAATTATTGATTTGTCAAGAGTAGGTACTTGTAGATAACGTCAAATAAAATATAACAAGCACGAATTTAACATTATACAATTACTAGCTGAACCGGCGAACTTCGTACCGCCTATGAATTATTAAATGCCTATTAAATGTTGTGTTAACGTATCTAGTAGATGAATTAAATTCAGTTTTTTCCAATGGTGAATTTGGCATTGGTTGAAGAACACTAATGTTTACTATCTGGATCAGAAATCACCTAAAATTAAAATTTTACATCATTTGGCTATTGATTTCAGATAGGGTGCCTCGCTTGGATCATAAGCGCTCTCGGAGCACTTCCGCAGAGATATGCGACGTCACCGCCCAAATAGAGAACGCTCTGGGAGCAGTAAAGCCGAAAATGCTATTCGATAATACTGTTACGTCGGTTGAATGGAATAAACAAAAATAAGTTGAGTTATATAGTGGTGAGAAGCAAGAAAAAATTAAAGAAATTTGGGGTGGACCACCCTTATCACTTAGGGGTATAAAAATTAGCTTAAAACCTATTCTCAAACCTACCGAATATACATATAAAATTTCATAAAAATCGGTAAAGCCGTTTCGGAGGACGAAGGTAACTAAAACTGTGACATGAGAATTTTATATATTAGATTAGTAGTTTATGATTTGAACGTATACCAATAAAAAAAAATTGTGTAAAGTATTCTTGGATAACTGGTCTTTAAAACACTTGCACTAGACCCTTTTTTGTGGGGTTACATCAAAAGCAAAGCGTATGTTAACAATCCCCCAAACAATTCAAGAGTTGAAAGATGAGATTCGGCGAATTATTCGTGAGATACCATCGGAAATGTCCACAGATGCAATCGAAAATTTTGGCAAAAAAATTGTGTGCTGTGAGAGAAGTCGTGGTGGCTATTTGTTGGATATTGCGTTTCACGTATAATAATTGTAAACGATCATGTTACTTATTGCTAGAAAGTATTATAATGTTTCCTAGTTTCCCTTTCATTTGAATTGAGAAAAACATCCGAAAACTCTTGTCAGAACACCCTATATATTTTTGTATGACCCTGTATAATATGTTCTAAGTATGTTTCCACATGCGCCATAATTGTAGTGTTTGTTTCGAAAGAAATAATGACGTCAATAGCTATTTTTTACATAAAATCGCATAGCTCAAGATAAAAGCGTAGTGGCCTGCAATATTCAAAAAATCTCAAAAACGTCCCGAGGTACTAAGGTACTCTTCTAAACTGAATACCAAGAATCTACTCAACTCTCCCTCCAGCAGAATGGGGTAAACCCAAACTTTCGCAAAAAAATCGCGAACTTATGTTTCACCCTGTATCTTTTAGCAGGTGGTCAGAAATCTGTTAAAAACTGGAAATTAAATAGCAATTAGAGCATCCTTTCACTCCTGAAAATTTAAACAAAATCGGCCTGCTAGATTTTGAGTTATAGCCTTTCAAAAAGTGACCAAAAATTGGGGTGTTCGAGTTCGATAGACGCATAGTTTAGAACAAAAAAAAATACATAGGTACTTTTATTTTTTGTACTTGTACATACGTATTTTTTTTAGCGAGATTATTGATCTCGCCAAAGTGTATAATTTAAAGAGATATTTTTGATCAAAAACAAAGTCTCTATTTTATAGAAACTGAATGATTTTTTCTGGCCTTGTAGATGCTGAATTAGAGCCGAAAGAATATAAGGTTCGTTTCACCAGGGTTCATACTTGACCTTGAAACTTGAAAAAAAAGGGTTGTCGTAGATCAATTCATATGACACACAATTTTTTTGACAAATTAAAATGAATGACGTCTGGTTAAGAACCGACGAACGTTTTTGACGTCATTGATTTGTTTCAGTCAATTTTTATTTGTTAAAAAAGGAAGGCAAATGCTGGTGGCAAGTACAAACCCTGGCGAAACAAACTTTACCTACTTATTTTACTTTGGAATTTAATATCTATTTAACAAGAAATTTCTAGGGTAAATCAGAAGAACTGCTGCCCAGCCATACCAATCACTCTCTAACTACCAGCAAAATTTGTATCACTTACCGCTCTAACGAAAATCCTATATCTCTTGCCGTGCTTTAAATTGAAATTCATCAACCCCTCCTTTTCATCGCCGGTCCCCAAATGAAATGTATAGGGAATACTCCTCTGTGGAAATTTGGCAGCTATGTAAGGCACTGTTGGATTGTGTGGTACCCTCTCAATATTATTCAAAAGTTGGTCGGTTAAAAACTGATCCGGATTCTTTTGTTTGGTTGACTGATCTTCTGGTACAACCACTAAATAATAGTGGCTTATAGGACCATATTCCTCAGAGGCCTGAGGTAGGATTACATGAATCTCCGCGTTGACCACACCATAGAAATCTGGCTTTACCATTGGCTGTGGAGCAGCCATTTGCGTTGTAACAGTGATTTTGGTGGGAGGACGATATGAATTGTCGCTAGGCACGGCGCTTACGTTAACCTTGTACGTTGTAAAAGGACTCAGTTCGTCTATCGTATACAATTTGACTTCGGGGTTTAAATCTTTTTCCACCCTTGGTATGTTTTGGGTTTGCGTTATGCCTTGTGAGTCGACAAACTCTTTGAGGGCGTCAAACGAAATTTTGTACTTGATGGGATTTAGTCTGATTGGGGCTGACCAGGATAAGGTCATTGAATGTGTAGTGACTTCACGGGCTCGCAGGTTAAGGGGCACATCTTCCGGTTTAACTTTGATGGTGTCTTTTTCCGATAGTCTTCCCAAGCCGCTTTTTGTCCTGACTGCAACGGCAATGGCGTATTCAGCGTATTTTTCCAAGTTGACTAAATCGGCCGAGTTGGTGAGGCCCACGGTTTTTTGTTGCCACTCGTCTAAGTCCTCAACAGCAATCATGGTGTAAAATATTCGATAGCCGATTACTTTGTTTCGAGAGGGCACCGGTTCCCACCAAACCTCTACGCTGGATTCTGAGGTGGCCATAGCTGTGATAGCCATCGGTGCTCTACCGATATCTTTCTCGGTTTGTATGATTTGCTTTTCGCTATTCGGACCAGATCCTTGATTGGTGTATGCTCTAACATGAAATACATACTCTGTGTTTTCTTCTAAATTTGTGAACACTGCCTTGGTTTTGGTGATATTGCGGTAAATTACGTTATTTTCATCCGATTTTTTGTGGAATTTGATGTCGTATTTGACTATTTGACCGTTACGGTTCTCTCTCGTGGGTCGATCCCATGTAACGCACACTGCGTCGGGGGTTTGGAAGCGATAGGTTATGTTTGTAGGCGGACCTGTGGGAGGACCGTTGGGGGTGCTTAAGTATTTAATTGATTCCTGTCCTATGCCTATGTGATTAACGCCTGCAACACGGAATTCATATTCTACGCCTTGTTCCAAGTCGTTGATGCGGTAGCTAGTGTCCGAACCTTTTAAATGAACATTTTTGAGCAGATGATCTTTAACTCCGTATCTCAAGCGATAGCTTCTAAGTTCACCGCACGATTTCGATGGCCTAGACCATTTCAGTTCAATGGTCACTGCTAGTTCTCTTTCAATGATTCTAAAAATACTATATTAAATATTTTATTTTGGAAGCTTCGGGTCTTACTTTAAGGTTAATGAAGGGCGGTTGGGTACACCTCCAGGCGTTCTGACTTCGACAGATTTACTTCGATCAGCATCTCCTTTTCGAGTTAAAGCGGCTACTTGGACATAATAGGTCGTATCTGGTTGAAGGCTAGTAATATTAAGCTCTGATGTTTGGTCACCTAGCACGTTAAAACGCATTGGTTCGTTCAGGAAACTGTTACTCTGGGGAGAGAAAAGTAATGTTAGACTTTAGAGTTTTATTGCTGAGAAGCGCAGATCTACTCATATCCATCAATATTTTTGAGGTATCCAAAAGAAAAAGAAAAATTCTTGAGATTTAGTGGTTCTATGCAGTCACTGGAAATAGAGTGATTAAGTTTGATGATCAGTAAACTCGCATGACGTCTGCTACAACTAGGAGTCTATCAAGGGTGCAAGAAGGAAGTCCTGTGATTACCAAATACGATAAAAAAGGACACAAAAATTAAACGTAGCCACATGGAATGTCCGCTTGCTCATGAAGAGCAATAGACTACAACGGAGAACAGCATGTGAGCGATATACCATCGATATCGCTGCACTGAGGGAAAAAAAGACGTGCGGCGATCGGAAATCCACAGAATATTGCGTAGGCTAGACTTTCTTATGGAAAGGAAAGGACGATGATGAGCCTCGCTTTCACGGGGTAGGCTCTGCAATAAATAGCCAACTCTTGGAGCATCTTAACGAGCTCCCTTCTGAGATAAGTGAATGACTCGAGACTCTTTGTCTCAAGCTCATAAACAACCAAAGAGCTACTGTAATCAGTGCATACGCCCCAACTCTAGATTGCGACGATGACAACAAAGAAGATATCTATAACCATCTCGATAGAATCAGAACAAATATTCCTCGATCAGACAAAGCTATTTTGACTTGCCCCAGTCGGCAGAGGCGACGCTTTCTCGAATTGCACCATTATTGGCAAGAAGGGAATAAGCAAAGGTAACTCAAATGGAATCCTACTGATCGAATGCTGAGAGCACGAGCTTGTCATCACAGATACTCACTTCCATCAAAAGAAGCTGAAAACAACGAAACAACGTGTTAACATCCAAGATCAAAGCACTGGCATCTCATCGACTACGTTATTGTACACGCCAAAGACCAATGAGTCGTGCTGATGACTGCTGAACTGACCATGTAATGGTCCCATTTTTTATGACTCTACAAGTACCTATTCCAAAAGCGATGGAAGCAATTTGTCGAATGATGCTGAGCGCCCCGCTACGTCGGTAGCCAACATAAAATTGAAAAACACCCTAATAGACCGTCAGATAGTGACAGATTTTTTGACCCATTTTCGCATACAAGCCTCGAAGAGGGTTGAAAAGTACATCGATTTTGAGTAGGATGAAAGTATTTTTACAAGTTGCTCCTGGGGATAACACATGGAAAATTCGATTTTACTTATGTTACCCTAAAATGTAATTTTCCATTTGCGACACTCAAGCCAATATGTTTTCTTGCTACCGATGTTGTAGATTTTCATCTTTGTGTGGAATAATCGCCCAAAATCTGGATTTTTCCTTACAAGATTATGCTCTTATTTCAAACCTTTAGCCATCTGCAACACCTTCTTCTTTGTTTTCACGAAGCCAGGTTTAATTAATTAATTCTT
Organism: Ceutorhynchus assimilis; assembly: GCA_917834065.1. NCBI lineage: Eukaryota > Metazoa > Arthropoda > Insecta > Coleoptera > Curculionidae > Ceutorhynchus > Ceutorhynchus assimilis. The sequence continues at coordinate 13,693,199 of OU892286.1, read as the reverse complement.
TGGTGAATACGGCTTTCGAGAAAATATATGCACTAGGACGTCTTTCATTTCTGTTACGGAAAATCGAATTTTCCATACGTTATCCCCAGGAGCCACTCGTAAAAATACCTTAATTCTACTCAAAATCGATGTACTTTTCAACCCTCGTCGAGGCTTGTTTGCGAAAATGGGGCACCTAAATATGTCACTATCTGACGGTCTATAAACGAAGCAATGAAATCCTATTTGGAACGAGCTCAGCAGCACGACGAATTCATGAAAACCGAAAAGCACCAGTTCGAGATTGGCAAGAAACATTTGGCCAATATGATGGGAGAAAATCCCGAGACTTTTACCCAAGACGATATAAAGATGTATATATTTTGATTTTGTGTACCTATTTTATTTATCATTGAATTATATTGTTTTAGAATGCTATAGACTAGACTAGAGTATTTGTTTCCTGTGGTAATGACCACAGCGCAGAATAAAATAAATACTGAGCGACTGAAAAATGAAGAAACCAAAACAAACTTCCAGTTCTAGGTGAAAAATCACTTGAGAGGATTCTTCTAAATCCACTTCTTCCTCTGGCCGAAGCAGCCCTACCTGAAACACAGTGCAACTTTAGACCTAATCGAGGGATAACAAACATTACCTTCAGTGCAAGACAACCACAAAAAAAGGATGTGCCATTGCGACAATTCTAGTTCATATATTTGTAGGAGCCGTACTTCACCTTCCCCAAGAAACCTACTGTTGGGCGTTAAAATCTCCTATTAGAACTGATGGTGAGCTATTATTTATCCAAACTAAGCAGACTTTCAGGTGAGAACTCGGTATCCACAACTGTTTGTGTGCCTCAATATCCTCATGATAACGCTGTCCTGGCAAACACCAAGCACACTACTCTAAATGCATTTAAGCAAGCATACGGAAGCATAGGTCTGGAAATAAACATGGATAAGATAAAAATCTTATTCCAGCCTGCCCCAAATACTAATTCCCCAGAGGAGCAACTCTGAAAAAATAAAGAACAGTATGTGGAATTCTGTCCATACCTTGGCAAATGTAAATATTGACGCTGAAATTCAACACCGACTAAAGTGCGCCAGCTTTGCCTTCGAAACCACCACTAAACAGGGTGTTTGACAACCACGACACAAGTATGACGAGGGAGGGGGTGTTTCATATGGCAAAAACGTCAGGTAACCACTGGCGTTCTAATGAAGGGAGACACCAGCTCACATTCCGTCGGAGTATCAGATTAAAATCGTCGGACAATACCCATACTCGTGGTCTACAATGCATCGTCATACCATCGCTTTTCTAAGGATGTGGACACCTACAGGCGGCACCTGAAGGTCTTTAGTGACCAGCGCGGTTTAAGAATACCAGAAATAAACTGGAGGGATCGAACGAGCAACAGTATCCTTGAGGAAACCAAGTCCACTATCATTGAGGCAATGCTAATCCAACATCAGCTTTGCTGTGCTGTCATCCGCATGCCAGATTCACGTCTTCAAAGGAGGGCAAAGATGTCCTCAAGGCAAATATGAAAGTGTGTCGGATCGATATGGTGACTGGAAGGCTACGGCTCTGAATAGACAAGTATGGCGACAAAGTATTCGTCAAGGCTCCGAGTATTTCAAACGAAAAAGGCGAAGGGATGCGGACGACAAACGGAATAGTAGAGGACAACGGGAACGTCTGATAAAAGCTGGTTTGCCCTGGGCTAAATAATTTCTTTTTTTTTCTTGCTGATAGAAGCTCTCAGCACAATTCAACTTCATCAACACTGTTGACTGACAGAGAAATGAGGCTTTCCGTAAACCTAATGATAAGCAGACTAATAGTAGATAAAATAAAGGTCAACTCGTACCTTATGCGGTTGATCTCCAGGATTAGCTCAGAATAGTTCACGATGTCGCCAGGAACATATTATGTCTGGAGCAGCTACAAAATTAAAATGAGAGTCGATACCCGGCAGCAATTAAACACTTTCAATAAACAGGAAAATCAAGTATTTCGAGCAAATATATGTTTGTTCGGAAGCGAACGGAAGGGAATTATCTAGACAATTCTAGAAGCAACGACGTGCTGTTAAACGAATTTGACCACCAAAAATAAGTTAGTATTAAATTAAATGAGAGTTTACCAAGAATCATTTAGTGAAATGCGGATTATATCGGGTCTTCAAAAAAAAACCAATCAAATATTGCTTTGGTTACGAAAACGTACGTCGCATTATTGTTTCTTTATTGGTCAGGATTTTTGACACGCCATTTTGACATTAAAGTTCATTGACAAAATTGAAGAAAAATATTACTAAGACATACGTTTAAAAAGCCATAGCAATCTTTGATTGTTTTTTTTTTTTTGAAGACCCGATATAATACCAAGGAGAGGTGGCTGCTTGCATGTGGCGAATGTAGAATTTACTTTTTCTTTTTTAGGTAGGTACTCACTTGTTAGGTTCCGACATACATGAAAAATAGTTGAAGGACAACGACGACGAGGATAAATTACATTACGACACGACGAGAATTACAGATCTGTACACGATAAATGTCACAAACAATATAAACTTTCTGAAAAACAATCTAAAATAATTCGCTCGCGGAAAAAAGAATATCAGACGCCGCCAGAGAGTCAAGATTTCCAATAGAAGTTCAATATTTTATGTTAAATTGTCTAGTAAATATTAAAAAATTTCTGTTTGAAAATTTTGATGTCAATGTTTCTGGCTTTAGGCGTTCACCGAAATAAGAGAAAGAAAATTCAATCTTTCCAAATTCTGCAAGTCATCCCTTTTTTGGGACATCAAATCAAAGTCAAATCTAATGGTAGAAAACAGCTGTGAAAATTTTCACCTGTCAAAACGCAGAGCAGGTGGGTTGCGATTTTCGAACCTTATTGGTAGATGTAGCAAGTGAGGTTGTGTTGACCAACTAAACTAGCTGTCTCCTGTGTAAAGGCATGTAATTTCTGTTAAGGTTGACATGGGTGTTAAGACAATGGTTACTATCTTTAACTTCTCTGTTAATCTCAATCTCCTCGAGATCTTGGAAGATACAGCCCGTGTGAGGTTTAAGTTAGACTGTGGATCAAAACTATGTTTTGAGGTGCGGATATTCTCACTAAATTCTGAGTTAGTTCTGGACATGTTTTCATTAATGCGAGTTTTCAAAGCCCTGCCTATATAAGAGAAATTGCAAGAATCACAAGAAAGTTTATAAACTCTAGTTCTTGTGAGTGGGTCTATTTTATCAAACCAACTGAAAACCCAGTTGGTTTGGGGTTTTCAAAGATATTTTAGATAATAATCAATTATTTATTGGAAAAGATCGGCAGAAAAACAGAGTGGTGACTAATTAAACATGATTATACTTATTTAAGTGTTGTAATAAGGCTAGTTTGTTCGTGATTTTTAGGTTTTTAATTAATTATTAAAATGTACTTTAGTGTTGGACGAGTGAGAGTAGTAGTAGTAGGTATCTACGAATCTGCTTATGTGACAATCTACCTACTAACTTTATTCTAATAGTACGGACAACATAAGGGTTAAACGTCCTATTCGATTATAGTTCGCCACACAAATCAAAAATTTAATGGCTACTAACTACTATACCTATGAATTGTTTCTCAGCGATTTGGACACTCGGAAGACAGAAGACAGTAAGTAGAAAAACCATTAAATTGTATAAAAAAAGTTCACGGTGCATATTTTCATGGTCTAGTGCTATTTGGATTTTGTAAGATAGATAACTTAATGTGTTTTCTGAATAAGCCGAGTTTTTGAAGTTTTTGTGAGAAAAAAATTGAGAAACGATAACAGAAAATATTCTAAATCTATGGCACTAATCTGCCAGAATAATAATTCAATATATTCAAAAATAATAAAAAATAATTAACTATCTGATCATTTTCTACTAAAATATTCTAAACTAAACACATATGGCGATTTGGCAAATTGTGGTAGGACATCTGGATCTGGCTCTTTTGACGTGTTCCACCATGATGTTTGCCAAATATCAAATATTTGGCGGATGGCATCAAAAGAGGAGAGTGACTCGATCTAAGTGAGTCCATTGCATGGATAGTTTCAATATTGAATTATTGGTCAATCAAATGTCGGCATACCTACCCAAAAAAACCATAAACGTCAGGTTTATTCCCTACATCTGTCACATTCCAATATACTTAATCAATTTACCAATTACCTCATCTTCAACTTCTTGCACGTGCACGTGATAACCCAAAGTAATACCGTTACGGTCCATGATTTGCGGCGGTTTCCAGTTCACTTTAATTGTGGTCGAATTGATGGGTGTTACTTTGACGTCCTGTGGTTCGCCCGGCACTGTGGAAGCGTTTGAGTCAATTATTATTCGGAAGAATGCTTGCCTTGTTCAATTGAACTTTTTTGGTTTTCATACTAGCATATAGTTTTCTGTGTAAAACTTTGAATTTTTGTTTAACATCCTGTCAAGTTTTTTATATTTGAATACCAACACACGAAAAAATTGGTCGGGCATAGTTGTCTAAATCTAAGACCATAAAAAAAAAATCAGGAAATGATATTAAAAAAAACTATATTTTTGAGGGGCGAGCTATTGCATTTAAAAAATTCTCAAAAAAAAAACACAAAAGGTCTACAAGCGTCACTTAAAAAAAGCTTCACTACTAGCACATAACAAGGAAAAAATACTCACTCCTTTGTCTGTTGTAACGTATTGGGCAAAAAGTCGAGAAAAATATAAAATAGAGGGTGTATTATACAATATATTTTCTTTCCAAAGTTTTTTCCGCTACAAAAAAAAGGCGAACTATATTTTTTCTACGAGCATACTAGAGGTGATGTCACGAGAAATGTAATTTGAATAAAAAGGTAAAATTAAAAAATATCTTCCGTAACACCGCTATCTAGTAGGTACCTAATAAATTTATTTTTAAATTTTTATGGGTTTCTTTAACTATTTTTATTATTCCTCATTAACAGTCGGTTATTTTTATTTGAAGAAATTATGTTTATCTTGCTTTCAGCAAATAAGTATACCTATTTCTGTCTTTCTCTAACTTCTGATTCTGAAATGATTATTTTTAATTTGATGACCGTAATTAATTAGTGGTTTTGTGTTTCTAGGATAACCTTAAAATCATAATTTGTGGACAATTAGCACATCCAAAACATGTGACTAAGCAAACAAAGGGATGTGTGCCTCTTGGCGGACATTTTAATTTAAGTTTGACAGCAGGTTGGATAGTCTAGCCTATCAAGTGACTTTGACAAGCAAACAAAGGGTTTGTATGCCTCTTGGCGGACATTTCAATTTAAGTTTGACAGAATCTTGGATAGTCCAATTAGAATGATTCTAGTATGTTTTTATCAATTCTCATTTAATCAGCGTGGTGTTTCATTGGTGAAGTGGATACGGTCTTTTGTGTGTGTTGAGTGTTGTTTTCTGATTGGTCGATGGTTACTACGCAGTCAAGTATAAAAAACAAGAGACTGGTTTTCTTCAAGGGATTTGGTTCTGAAAAGGTCTTTTCTTTTGCAGACCGTTGCTCAGGCCAGTCGATTTTTACTTTGTAATTTTTTTTTCTCTTCAGATTTCTAGATTTTCCCTTAAAATTTTTCGTTTTATTTCACCATCAGTGTCTAACTATCACTGTTAGGTTTTTATTACCTAATAGATCTTATCTTATCTACCTTTAAAATATAAATATATATTTTTTTCTACATCTGTCAAAAAATGATGATGTTTGCACACTGATGACAATTTGCGAAGTGACACTTTTTTCCCAGGTAGATTTTTTTTAACGTCCCCATGACGCCTTGCGCGAAATTCTTCTCCAGTATGCGAAATGCCTAGTTCACACACTCAGGTAACAAATACCTGATACCTGACAGGAAGCCAAAAATAGAAAAATTTACCTGCCTTTGATTGTAAATGCAATTTAAGCTTCGAATGACCGATATTTAAATAGAGTTGTAGAAAAAATATTGTTTGTCTCGACTATTTTTTTAACTCGGCTCGCCTCGTTAAAAAGATCAGTTCTCGATCACCAAAGTAGCATTTCGCGCACTAGATACAAAAATAACTATTTTTTATCTATTATGAACCTCCATTTTGTTTGGTACCGCATTTTTCTGAGGAAAATCAATTCAGAGTTTTGGCAAATAAATACGTATTGCTGCTTTGGTTTTCGGAATCAATTGTTAGTGTGGGATTATTGGACCATTTGCTCTAAAAAGAATAGGTGTAAACCAAAAAAAAACCATCTGGACAATTATTATTTGACTCCCTTATTATCTTCTCGAGTAAGGAGAGTGCTGGAAGGGTGAAATTTAAGATAGAAATCCGGATAGGTTAGAATTCATTTGAAAAGTTTTAATTAAAACATCTCAAGAATTTTGACAAATCCTTGGATTTGATTTATTTAAACCTCAGCTTTTGCTTGTGGTACCAATAGTAGGTACCTTAACTTAAAAGGAAAATTTATCTATTTGGGGAAGATCTAGAAAAATATTTTTTCTACTGACGTTTCATAATAGCAACTTTTCGATTGTCATTTCAGTTTTGAAACGACATTCTTTTAGGCACTGAGTGCGTGAAAGTTACTTTTAGGCACTCAGTGCGTAAAAGTGACTTTTGAATGCGTAAAAGTGACTTATGAGTGCGTAAAAGTAATTTTTAAGCACTAGTGCCTAAAAGTGTCATTCATTATTCAGAAATAAAAAACACACTAAACACATATTTGAATTTTGTTTTGTATTTATTATGAATATTGAAAATGGAATTACTGAATTGAACGTTTGGGTTACTCAAAACAGAGCTTTGTGTTATTACCTACTTTCTAGGATTTTAATTATTGATGTCGAATTTTCAAAAGAAAATCGCATGAAAAGTGTCAGGTGGCAAGTAAAAGCAGGTAACAAAGATTTTGGGTGTAATCGACTTATTCACATGAAATAAAATTGTATTTTTTTATTATAAAATGCCAGTAGAAAAAATCTTGTATACAATACGTTACGAAACGATGTCTTTTAGTCACTCGACGTGTTGTCCAACTCGGCTTTGCCTCGTTGGACAATTTTCACGTCGCGTGCCTAAAAGACGCTCATTTCGTAACTTATTGTATAAATAGCTATTTTCTACTGACGTTTCATAATAGCAACTTTTCGATTGACATTCTTTTAGACACTCAGTGCGTTAAAGTAACTTTTAGGCACTAGTGCCTAAAAGTGTCATTCAATGAATTTCAGAAATGAAAAACACAGCAGAAACTTGAATTTCACCTATTTATTATGACTAATAAAAATGCAATTATTAAATTGAATTTTTGGGTTACTCAATGCAGAACTTTGTGTTGCTACTTCCTGTGAAATTTCAATTATTGATGTCCAATCTTGAAAAAAAATCGGTCGAAAGTCAGGTATCAAGCGAAAGCAGGTGACAAAACTTTTTGGGGTCATCGGCTCTTCACATGAAATAAAATTAGGTTTTTTTACCGTAAAACGCCAGTAGAAAAATTTTTGTATACAACACGTTACGGAACGATGTCTTTTAGTCACTCAACATGTTGTCAAACTCGGCTTTGCCTCGTTGTACAAGTTTGACGGGGGGTGCCTAAAGGACGCTCATTTCGTAACTTATTGGCCTGTTCAGCGCCACTGCACGTGAAGCAGCATTTTGCTTAATGTTAGCGAGCATCTATTTCCAATGTTGTTGTACTTACTTACCTACTTTATTTTTCATTTTTTTTTTATTATTTAATTGGTTTTCTATAGAAATATTTTCCCACTTTGCAATAGTTGCTCATAAAGTTTGTTTTTTTTTTTAAATATAATTCCCCAAGTCAAGTAACTATGTTGGCAACACAAGCCTTTCCTACATAAAAAATTTGAAAGCATTGATAATTTTACATTGTATTGCCAACATAATGTCATTTTGAGTTTTATCTTTATAAAAAAAAACAGGCTTTACCTGATTGCGTTGGAAAGGAGTGTCTGCACAACAATAGCTTTATGATAAACTAATTTAATATTAATTTTTTTCTTTGCAAGATACTCGCTTTCCAACAGAATTCAGGAATTTGATATTCCAAAATTTGATGAAGCTGATACTGTAAATTCTTTTCTGGGTACCTATTCCTCAAGATCATCATTTGTAGTCGGGATTAGCTGGAGTGACGTCACAGCAGCAATCTATCGTGGTTCCTGAATATAGGAAACAACCTGAAGAAATTAGAGTAGCTTTTATTCTCAAAGCAAAAGGATGTAGCTACACTGATCCAAAAGCGTATTTTCAATCAGCCTTGCATCCTTTTCTTTGTGCAGAATTGAACTGGAAAATTGGTTTAAAAAAATCGTGGGTAAATAAATCTTGAGGTATGAAATCAACGGCTGTGACGTGGATTTACACTGCTATCATCAGACCTATGCTATGATTACCTATGAAGCCTTATGGCTCCACAAGCCAACAAGTAACATCAATGCTTAGGCTCACTCAGGTCGAGAGAGAGACCTACCAGACCATAAAGGGAGCTTTGGGAAAAAGACCAACCAGAGCTATGAAAGTATTGTTGTGATTGCCACCTCTTGAAAGTCACATCAAGGAGGTGGCTCCTACGACAGTACTGAATTCTAAAGCGGTTCGCGTAAAGACCAGACCTTCAGCAAACACTATATCATTTACATACATTCTCATGAGCCTATCATCGAGGGGCAATTATTATCAGCATGGCTCTAAGTATTCAAATGGAGCCGGTTGAGGGAATTATTCCTGACGGTTGAAGTTCGATCAGAAGTGATCTGTAAATGCAAAAGCGTAGTCGAAATCGAACTTGCCAGCATATCTGTTGCTGCAAAAATCGAGGACAACACATTTATAAACTATATAGATAGTAGGCTCTGAATAGCCACAAATTTGGTGCGGGGTCTGTGAGAGAATGACTTACAGCCTCCTCTCGATACTCAGATTTAAAAAAAAAAAAAGGAACTGCTTAGGTAAAATAATAAATTGTGATAATTTTAAAATAATAAAGTTGCAGGAAGGACGTACCTGGCCATCATGTCCAGAAAAAGTTCACGTCTCGTCACGAACTTTTTGACATTCCAGCTAAGAAACGTCTCCAATCAATGTTATTAAACGATAAAAATGTGTGTGGATGCGTGTGAAAAGTGATTTTGTTGTTGAAATATGCCAACATCGGTACTTATTTTCCCAGTCAGACAACATGGATAGAATTGTAGAGTTACTTATTCCAAGCAAAATACATATATTTTTAGTGGGGGTTTTCCGATGTGTTGAGGCGCAAAATGCTTTAAAGGTTACGAATGCACGGCCCTTTTTTTTCTCAGTGATAAAAATAGGTCTACTAATGAGAAGTATACTGAAGTTACGTAAAAGAATAGTCCGGCTAATCTGTGATTATGGATAATATGTCTGGCAAGTGAAAAATTGAAGACCCGAAAATTTCCAGCCAGACTCACTTTCACTATCTGATATAAGCAAAATTGCTATTTTCATATATTGTAGTAAATGTGAAATATTCATGACTGGGAAAATAAGCGTACTTGTATATTTCATTGATCTTGTGAACTCATCCGAAAATTTTAGCCAGACTCAAAAATTCTTGCTTTGTATCACCAGGAGAACAAACTATTTAATAGAAACCAACTGGGAAAATAGGTGCTAAAAAATGTCACTGCCTCTCGGACTAGTAGAAAGAGAAAACCAAATAAAAGGTGCAATTGCACTTGATGCATACTTACTCAAAAAATCACATGCCCAGTACTTCTGCAGTGCTCTTAAAATAAAAACAGAAAAAATAAAATCCACTTACTAAAAAACAAGTTAGTGCATGCTTTATAATAAAATGAATCCAACTTTTTCGTTTTTTTGTACAGTTACATTTGCAAACTCATTAATAATAGATATTTATTTTATTAGGAGTATAAATAATACCTATGTGACGCGCATGGAAGTTTGAACGCCGAGCGCAGCGAGGCGAATCAAATCCATACAAGTCACATGAAGAATACTTATACTCCGAATGAAATACAATATTTTTTTTCTGCGATTTACAAGAAATGTCATCATTTTTGACCAGTTGACAGGTCGCAAAACTCAATATTCTGGTATTTCAATTATGTTTCAATAGTTGCTAAGGAATGAATGAATAACAATACGGGAAACACTTTTCCGGCCTAGGCCGGGAAAGTGATTCTCGTATTGCTGAATAATTGGAACTAAAAGACAAACATTTAACAGGTATTTAACCGATCGCAGAAAAAATAGTATGTGTATTTCGATGGAACAGCACATTCTCGGCCTTCGGTGTTTGCCGGCCTCCGCTACACCTCGCCCGTCAACTTACACCGTCGGCCAAGAATGTGTCACTTTTCCACCTAAATACACAATTTACTAATTTTCAAAAAATCTTTATTCCGAAAAGTGCAGAATTTTTAATTTAAATTTTAACATTCATATTTAGAAGGATCACGGAAATTTCTTCCCGCAAGAGTTAGGAACTATATTTTTTTTACGAGCATACAAAGCTGATGTAGCGAGAAGCTTAATTTAAATAAAATGCGATTGTGCAGAAGGTAGAATTAAAAATGTATTCAGAGGTATTTATAAAAAAAAGGTAAAGGTATGAAAGGTAAAGGTATAGGTGTATCAACAATACAAACAATTCTTTGCACAGAACGCACTGAGTGCGGGAAGAAATCTCTTCCCGCACTGGTGCGGGAAAAAAGTCTTCCCGCACAGCAAATCGTGCGGGAATAGCCATTTCCCACACGCTCGTAGAAAAAATATTTTTCCTACAGCCGTACGGAAAAATCGATTTTCCGCACTGATATGCGTGCGGAAAATGAGTTTTCCCGCACGGTGCGGTAAAACTTTTTTTTTTTACATATCAGTGCGGAAAAAATTTTACCGCACTGATATGTCAAAAAAAAAAAGAAAAATTTCACATTTTTTCGCCTGTAGGAAAAATATTGTACCTAACACTTGCGGAAAATATTTTTCCGCACTTGTTAGGTAAATAGCTATTACCAAATTCACAGTAACCTATTTTGGCAAAGAGACGATAATGTAAAATTTGAGATGGAAAGATTAACTATGTGTCGTGTGGAACTTGAGTTAACTTTTCCATGCTGAGTTGCCAGAGAGAGTTTGAAGTCTCACTTAGGTACCTTCTGCAATTTCAACAGGCTACAAAAATTGGATTGTGATTTCCTTATCGAAGTTTACATGTGAAAATTAAATAGGACCTAGAACACTAAATTTTTTTTTTTCAAGATTTTCTGAGGATATCTAAAAACAGATATCATTTTCAGATTCCTTGGCCCTACTAACTCGTGAAATGATAAAAGAGTATTCCGGTATATCACTCCTTTTACACTTTTTCAAGGCAAAATAAAAGCAATTTAAGGGATTAAGGAAACCGAATATGTATCAGTAGGTATTTGCTTATCATTCAAGCCTATGATGTTTTCTCTCGTGTTATCTCAACAGCTGTTCTGTAGCTCACAACATCTTTATTTGTCTCTATTTTGAATTATAGAATAACAGTGACAGATAACTTAACGCTGTTGATAAAAAAAATAGAAACTGATAAGTACATCATAGGCCTGATTATTCTTTTAATGTCAATAACTCATAGGTTCAATAATTATTTTTCAGTAGTCTCTTTGCTGAAAAAGGATATTGGCGATACCTATAAAAACGATGAATTTGATGAACTTACCGACGCACAGAGGTCTAAATGTAAAAATTACGGGGACATTAGGTGACAAACTTGACTTCACTGGATATTGATAATATGTATGATTTTTTAGACAGAATAAAGTGAGACCTTATGTGTATATCAAGGTTTTTTGTTTGGTAGATCGGAATGCGATAAAATTGGGGACAACGGAGACAAAAATATAAATCCTCATTTAGTTAGAATTTATTCTCGATTATCTTCGAGTTCGTTTCGATAGTTAGTGTTGATAATATAATATCGTGTTTTGTTCAATTATTCAGGCATGTCTGCTGATTTGTTGGGTAAACTTAGTTACTTATTTCGTAGCACTAATTTTGATATAAATAATTTTCAAAGAAGTACTCAAAATTTTATTTAAGTTCCAAGAATGGAAGGCCCCAAAAAAAAAACAAACTTTTGTTAACCGTCAAACTCAATCTATTTTAAAGCTAGTATTCCTGACTTTCTTGAAACTATATACTCAGCTGCAACCAGCTGCAATCTTGTGAAATTTTTATTTTTTTCCTCTTCAGGTACTGTTTCGGGCGTGACTCGAAAACAGTTATTTGAGTTTCTGAATGAAAATGGCTGGATGGGAAGTGCCAATTCTTCGATTGTGAAAAACAAGATGGGCGACTTTGTCAATCAACGCATCCCTACTGCCGACAAGGATGACCTAACCAACAGAATTTCGTGGTTTTCGACACAAATTGCGTTACGTTGGAAAAGGTGCCACCGAAATAAGATTTACTTTTTGAATAAACATGAAATTTGGCTCAATGAGTTTGTTTATAAATCTAAGTGCCAAAGCACCTTCCAGCGACACGCAGAAAAGCCTTCGAGAAAGAACACAAGAGAATTTAGTGACGTTAGTGCTAGAACCAGGAGAAGACGAACACAAGAATTGGTTTCTCACCATAGTCCTGCTGAACTTGCGTTTGCTACTCAGTCTGGATATACGAAAAGAGGAAAGAGAAATGTTGCTTTCGTCATAAAAAAAGCCACGATTTCTAGTCCAGAAGAGTTGACTAAAATAAAACAGTTAGGAAGTTTCAACAACGAGATACGACCATTTTCTCCAGTAGACGCGTCTTTTTTTATGACGAAAGCAACATTTCTCTTTCCTCTTTTCGTATATCCAGACTGAGTAGCAAACGCAAGTTCAGCAGGACTATGGTGAGAAACCAATTCTTGTGTTCGTCTTCTCCTGGTTCTAGCACTAACGTCACTAAATTCTCTTGTGTTCTTTCTCGAAGGCTTTTCTGCGTGTCGCTGGAAGGTGCTTTGGCACTTAGATTTATAAACAAACTCATTGAGCCAAATTTCATGTTTATTCAAAAAGTAAATCTTATTTCGGTGGCACCTTTTCCAACGTAACGCAATTTGCGTCGAAAACCACGAAATTCTGTTGGTTAGGTCATCCTTGTCGGCAGTAGGGATGCGTTGATTGACAAAGTCGCCCATCTTGTTTTTCACAATCGAAGAATTGGCACTTCCCATCCAGCCATTTTCATTCAGAAACTCAAATAACTGTTTTCGAGTCACGCCCGAAACAGTACCTGAAGAGGAAAAAAATAAAAATTTCACAAGATTGCAGCTGGTTGCAGCTGAGTATATAGTTTCAAGAAAGTCAGGAATACTAGCTTTAAAATAGATTGAGTTTGACGGTTAACAAAAGTTTTTTTTTTTTTTGGGGCCTTCCATTCTTGGAACTTAAATAAAATTTTGAGTACTTCTTTGAAAATTATTTATATCAAAATTAGTGCTACGAAATAAGTAACTAAGTTTACCCAACAAATCAGCAGACATGCCTGAATAATTAAACAAAACACGATATTATATTATCAACACTAACTATCGAAACGAACTCGAAGATAATCGAGAATAAATTCTAACTAAAAGAGGATTTATATTTTTGTCTCCGTTGTCCCCAATTTTATCGCATTCCGATCTACCAAACAAAAAACCTTGATATACACATAAGGTCTCACTTTATTCTGTCTAAAAAATCATACATATTATCAATATCCAGTGAAGTCAAGTTTGTCACCTAATGTCCCCGTAATTTTTACATTTAGACCTCTGTGCGACGGTTACTGCATTATAAACACAATATAAATAAATTTAAATTCATCAAATTCAAAATATGTTAGGGAGTTTTATTTCGAAATATACATAAATGCTGAATAATTTAAAATTTTCAAAAACGCCACAGCAGAAATCTATCATCTATGTATTTTCAATCCGTGAGTAAATGTGTTGATTCGGATAGCAAACGTTCTAATTTTTAATTAAATCGCCTGATACTTGATTCGATAATCTTACCATACTGCTTAGTTCGGACAGGTATAGGGGGCGTAGTAGCTCCCTCGCCCCTTTGGGACCTCGCAGCCAGCCATACGTAGTACAACGTGTTCGGATACAGTCCAGTCAATATGTAGGATTCAGAGATGGGTATTCTACGATTATGCTTCTCTTTGGCATATGTGTCGTTCCAATACAGCTCATAGCTGACGATACTTTCACCGGAGTGCGTGGGTTTGCTCCACTGGAGTGTGACCGAACTCTCGCCGATGTTAGTAGCCTGCAGGCTACTCGGTTGACTAGGAACACCTAGAGAGAGAGAAGAACTTTTGAAGCTCAGCAAAATCAGACTAGAACCACATGGATTCAGTTTCGTAAAAGAATTTATTGAATGAGTTAGATCGGACTAACTGAAATCAGATTCAAATATACAAGATCCTCAGCGCGTACAAAAAAAAAGTTGGGTCGTGAATTATACATAATATGTAGATGTCGCAGGCTTATTGTGAAATCAGTCTTATTATAATACGCCTAGGCTTCTTTAATACGACTAGGCGTATTGCAATACTACCCAAATAATTAGGAATCACACAATTTGACTGATAATTTTAGGCTTGTTATAATACGCCTGCCGCTCGCTAGTCTTACTGTAAAAATGAACCTGCAAGCGATTATTTTCCAATCCGACTAAATAAAATTCGTCGTATTATAATACGACTGACAGTGTGTCAGTCGAATAATAATAATAATTATTGTTGAAAAAATAAAAACTCTTTATATTGCAATTGAAGTTCCTAAAGTAAGTATATAGAGGAGTGGACCACTGGACCTCAAAATTAAATTAAGAACTGTAGTGAGTAGTGAGTATTATGAATGAGGTTTATGAAATTGGTACCATACACGGCTTGTTGAATCGATGTTTTTGAGAGAAGAAATCACTGACTGCCAAAGTAAGTGTCATAACAATAAATGTTTATGTTTTAAAGCTCATATGAAATGTAGTAGCAAATGCCATGAAAGCGGATCATGCTCTAATAAATAATTCAAATTTATAAATTATATTTTATATAGGTAGGTAATTTAAACTCTACAAAATTTATGTTAAAGTACTGGGTGTTCACAGATACATGTTGCGCTGAAATCTAGCTTTCCTATTAGTTATGCTACAGAGATGAAATTTGGAAAAAATACTTAAATCTTGGTAATTTTAATGTCTATTTAGTATAAAGAATAAGAAAGTTAGTGTTCAGTACAATATATCGGCCAAAAGGAGCATTGAAAGTTTTATTCAATACAATTCGCCTGGTGCGCCATTAGTCGTATTATAATAAGACGGATTCATCTAGCTAGACGGATTCTAACGCAGGCTCATTTTGATAATAAGACTAACACGCATCAGGCGTATTATAATGCGACTGAAATTACTAGTCTTATTGTGAAATTCTTAAGTATTTGGATAGTATTACAAAATGCCTATTCGTATTCAAAAAGCCTACGCGTATTATAATAAGACTGATTTTACATTAAGCCTGCGACATAGATACGATAACAATTGCTTATAAAATAAAGGGTCGAACTCTCCTTGAACGCCAGAAGGCAGACATTCACGATTATTAACACACCTCATCATCTGAACCGGCAATATACAACCAGTTTATTTCGTTAAAGCCAAAAATTAGCGTGAAATTTTTGATGAACAACAAAGAGAATATTCAAAAATACCTACCTTTCGGATTTCAACAAAAAACTCTTTATCAGGAAAACTAAACATTGACAACTAAGAGAAAAAAGACCAATAAACTGCGAAAGGAGGCCTGAAATCCGGTGAGTGAATTTAAGAATAAGTGCGAACAAACAATAAGGGAAATCGGAGAAGATCCATTATTGGGCATGCCTACGGACCACTACCATAAGCCACATTTTCGAAAACCATTTCGAAACACAGAGACCAAAGTCAGAAATAGGGCTCACCAATAACGGCAGAAGTGCTGTGTTACACAGGTAGGTTCAAAACCGAACCAAAAACACGAGCTGGACTGCGCCACGGACAGAAACCCAAATCATATTACCCATGGGGAGTTTTTCCACAGTCTGTAATGCTGAAATAACAGCCTACCTACGCTGTGGAGAGGGAATGGGGGAGCCATAACAAGGTGACGCTCGTTTGTGTGCCAGGACAAGAGGATCACCGAGGAAACGAACTAGCCGTAGAAGGCGCAAACAGCCCATGACTAGACCAGATTCATTTTGCAGTGACCAGGCCCATCGCTAAGGCGGTCACTAGGTGGTGGGTGAAACACAGGCCCCAAAAGTGGCGGATGAACCTGCCGGGACTAAGACACTCAAAGGAATTTGGAGGAAAGTCGGAGACGAAAATCCCGACGGAACTCTTAGTCCTAAACAGAAGGATCATTCGTATAATTGTCGATCCTCTAACAGGGCACTGTCGAAGAGGAATGACATAGCAAAACCAATCCTATGGGACTGCGACGGAATCACGAGACACTCAGGACAGCGTCAGGAAACAATTGGTGAAACAAAACCAGAGGCAGGAAGCTACTCACAGGAAAAAATATCGTGGTTATGGAGTCAAATAACAGAGACAAAACTTGATGATGTAATGGAAAAATGTGGAAGATAGTGGTTAACAACTAGCCTAAAACAGAGAAAAATGAAAGAACATAGTAGAGCCCTAATTATGTCCAAGAGTGGAGCATTGAATTTTTTTTCTGTCTACTTAACCTTTTGACTTTCTCTCTTGAAGGTTGATCTGAAAGTGAAGTGTTCTTGAATCTTAATTTGCTCTGTGGAAGTCAAGTGGCCAAAACACACACCAAAAACAACGAATTTTTTGCGCAATACCTACTAAATGATTGCCCATGATTTTTCAATTTTTCATCTCTAGAATAAGTCTATTCACTGTTTTCACATCGTAGGTCAAAGATTAGACATCTGCCACCAAATTGTCGATGATTCTTAAAAATATCAAAACTCGCGGCAAAAATGCGACCCAATGTCATTGCTCTCAGGGTTTACCAATATCAGAAACAAAAAAGCAGAACTGCTCGTCGGCGGAGGAAGAGACAAGAGTAAGCTCCATCCATTGTGGAAATACATCCCAATAAATGCAAGGAAAATCGAACAGAGCACATAAGATGAGAAAGTAACTCCATTCTACGACAACGTAGCCCGATAGCCCAATGGATAATATTTCTACAAAAGCTGTATCCTAAACTATCTGGGCACTGGTCAAGATTTTCTTATGGAAATTGGTATAACTTAC
The DNA here is from genome assembly GCA_917834065.1 of Ceutorhynchus assimilis. NCBI lineage: Eukaryota > Metazoa > Arthropoda > Insecta > Coleoptera > Curculionidae > Ceutorhynchus > Ceutorhynchus assimilis. The sequence goes on along the minus strand of OU892286.1, from coordinate 13,675,870 downwards.
CTTGTTGAGTTTTAGCATGAACCGGAGCACTAAGAGGTCCGGGACCTACGGAAGTGAAAGTCTGCACTCGTATCGTATAAATGGTGTGAGGTGTCAGCTCGCTGATTGTAGTCAGCTGGTTATTATCAACCATTTGTGATTCCCATTGGGCGATCGGTAGTTGGCAGTCGGTGCTGTAGTAGATTTTGTAGCCCTGGAGGAGAGATTCGCGGTATAAAAGTGATCAAAACAAAATACTATGTAAAATATTGGAGGAAGACAAAAGACATCGGAGGCATACAAATATCTTAGTCTTTTCAACTCACTGTCACTTGTCCGTTTGGTGTTTCCGGTTCGTCCCATTGAATAACCATCGTGCTTGAGCTAAGTGGCCGCACTTGAACGTTTAGAGGAGTAGTTCCCGGTTCTTATATTGAAACAAAGAAGTAATTCTAGTTTATGAAGTCGTAAAACCGTGTTAGTAAACTTACTGGCACCTCCAAAAAAAGTGGTACTGCAAGATCAGAAAATAGTATTAGAGGATAAGGTAGATATTTTTTGTTGGGGAAACTCGCCACATACTAAAAGTTTTTGCGACATTGGTGTACAAAAAACGATCTACCAGTTGCTCGAATCTATAAACTAGGTCTGTATAAACTTACATTAGCCGTCATTAAATCAAAAAATCCATTGTCCAATATTCATTTTTGATGTGGATGCATGAAAAAATGGTATTAGAAGTAAAATTTTCTATATTTCATCAGTCCCTAGGTTAGGTATTGGAAAATATATCCATTTCTCACCTGTTTCTCCAGTGGTTACTATTGCAGGAGCGCTAGGAGAGCCCCGTCCCATATTATTAACCGCAATCACGTACATTTCATATTCGGTGTAAGGACTCAAATTTCTCACAGAATAGTACATGGTGATGATGCCGCTGATTTCGCTGTAAGCCTGATTAGCGTATTTCGGTTTGAATTGGATGACGTAATATTGTAGATCTTCTGGCCCGGTAAAAGACCAGGTAAGTCTCACTGAAGTTGCACTGATTTCTGATACTTGTACGTTTGTGGGTGGTCCCGGTAATGCTAAGAAAAGTGATTCTGTGAAAAGTGGAGTTGAAAGACATTTTTTAGTGCAACCGGCAGCGAAATAGGTTTTCGCAGCCGCCGCATAGTTCGCGAAATTCAGTTTTGCGACCGGTTCCAAAACGTACAAAATATATATACAATGCATAGAACAAATAACCACATTCAATTGCTGCTCCATTTCATTAATTAAAAGTGCGAGAATAGCCTTCTGCAACGTGAGTTTTATATTATTATCTCGATTTTGGATTTAATTTTTAATTTTTTCAAAATTATTTATGGTCGCTGTTGGTGGGGGATTTTTTTTTGCAAAATATGTCCGTTGGTAACACTTACTTACCAACAAACTAACAGGTGGATTTTTATTATTTTAAAGGGTTTGACAATTTTGAAGGTACCAATAGATATACCTACTTTGAAAACTAAATGTCACTAAAAATCGTTGAAGAATAAGCTTTCTCTTCGAACATTAGATAATACATTCATTCTTGCTCGAAATTAAATTGATTAATGATACGAATTCTACACGCCCCGTGGATTCCAAACCGGAATCCACGGCCTGTCGACCAATCAAATTCTCCATATTTTCGGAATACACGGGCCGCAACGAGACAATACAAACAAAACATGACTGACGTCTGCTGTCAGATCACTAAACTTTCAATTAAGGTGGGTTTAGACTTTTGATGATTGTTATTTTTTACAAAAACTAATGATTTTCTTTCAAAAAGTTCGAAGAGAAAGTATAGTCTTCTACTCGCAAATAATGGCTATTATTCACTCGAATGATTCCAACACTCGCCTTCAGCTCGTGTTTGAATTTTCATTCTCGTGAATAATAGCCATCATTATATGCTCGTTGAAGAATATACTATTATTCTGCAATGATTTTGCGTGCGAGAATAACGATATTCTCACACCAAAATCGAGAATAATATCGAGAAACCAATTACTTACATTGAACTTTAACCTGAGCTGCAGATGCAACAATCCCCAAATGGCTGGCCGCGATACATGTATAATTAGCCGAAACCTCAATTTTCTTTAATTCTAAAGTGTTTTTGCCAATAGGTAATTTTTCTTCCGGCGTGAGCTCTTCGGTGGCTCCCTTTTTCCATTTAACGAAGGGCATCGGAGATCCTACAGCCACGCATGTCAAATTGAGATCGTCGCCTAATTTAATTTCGCTGATCGGTGGGGGAGGGATAGAGAATGACGGTGGAACACGGCGCACTGAAAAAAATATCTCAGTTATCCTAAAAATCTCTGTTTATCAAAGTCGCTTTAGTCGCTAAAGGTACGGTTTGTTAGGGCAGTGCGCGGCGCACAACTCACATTCTGTCGAACGCAGCGCGCGTCTGCTAAAATCAACTGAGTGTAAATTAAATAAACCGGTTTGTTGGCTTTGCGCAGGTGAGCGCGACGTACAGCGTCAGCAGTGTGTCAACGTCGTGCTGAACCTGAACAGATTCTACCGACTTACGTTGTGAGTTGTGCGTCGCGCACTGTCCAGACAAACCGTACCTAGGGGTATACCTATTTTTTTTCCGACCTATTTTTCTTTTGGTGCAATATTTAGAATAAATACTGTTTTTAGATTTCCTTTTTTTAAAGTAGCCTTTTCTTACATACCTTTAACGTAAAGTATCGCGAACTTCGAATGGTCTGTGCCAATGGCGTTTTCAGCTACACATTCGAATTTTCCGTGGTCCTTTTCATCGCTGGTTTTAATTTGGAGTGCACCTGGAACAAAAAAATTGAACTTCTTTTCAGCTTTATTTTCCTTCTATCATTCTTGCCGAGATGCAATTCCGGAGATGAGGCAAATCGAAAACAGTCATTTCAAAGTTTTATTTGTGCAACTGGAAATTACCAAAATTGGGCCAATTTGGAAACTTTTCATAGGAAACGTCAATTTCTGAGTGACATACAAAAATAATAAACCACCCCACCAAAATCTTCATTGGTCCAGACCGCATTTTGATATCTTCAACCGGTTTGCCGCTAGAAGACATTTCTCGATTTTGATCAATAAATAATACTTTGAAAGCTTCATCACTTTCTCGCTTATGAAAGTAATTGATTTCTGTATAAACTTTATCGAGATACTTTTTCAAGCAGAATCCAGTGACGTTCACAGCTTTTTGATATTTGGCCCCGTTTTCGATAAATTGATCTAAGTCCGATTCTTTTAATAGGACACCATATAAACCGATTTTTTTCCATAGACCATAAGAACCAATGTGTTAGAGAAGGATTCTGTATCGGTGAGGGAAAGGAGAAAGGCCCCTTTCTAATACGTTGTTTCTTATGACTCGAACAGATATACAGTGTCCCCATAATGTTCGCTACACATGGGATTTTTTTTTATTTGTAAGATATATATATTTTTTCTTACACTGAGAAAAAAAATAGGCTGTTATAACTAAAAATTTCGCAAATGTAACTAGAATCGTGGATAGCATAGAGGACAGGTCAAAAATTTAGTTGCAACGGCAAATATGAATTAGTTCGAACGACATACGACCTTCGAGGTTATATCAACTAATATTTTAGTTAGCCGCAAACATTTATTCTTAACCTAAAAACTTGTTGCAGCAACTATTATTTCATAGTTGTCCGGAGTTATTCAAGCTATAATTTTGTATTGGTGTAACCAGTATAATTATCGATGACAACTCATTTTCTTAGTTGACTTTGCCTTCTTGCTTAGCAGTGGCAACTAAAAAGTATTTTTTCTACAAACGTGTTAAAAATGCAATTTTTAACACCCCCTCGAAGCATTAAAAATGTTACTTTATTGCACTAGTGTTAAAAGTCTTTAAGGCACTAGTGTTAAAAATGAAACATCAAAATTTGAAAGCAAACGTCAAAAAAAGTTTGTATTTTTAATTATTTACATTAATATTAATGGTAAAATTTGAACAACTGAGGAAGCTCCATCGGCCGCCTCCTCTATATTTTTCAAGGGATTGATGCAACCCTCTTTTTCTTGTGTATTTTGTTGCATTTTTAGCAAAAAGCTTACTGACCACGATAGACCATACGACAGACTTTCAAGAAACTGACGAGACATTTCATTACCTGTAAAACAAGGTGCTGGTTGTTTGAATTTTTTGACAAATATCAAATTCAATAATTTTACGTAGTAGGAAAGATGCTTCCAATTTATTATTCATTTAAAAATCCAATTTGTCACTGGTTATTGCTTGTTATTGCCGTTTGTAGAAAAAATATTGTATGATATTTGTGTTAAAAGTATTTTTAAGGCACTTATGTGAATTGCAGAATTCGCTTCGCTCATTCTGCAAACTTTCACATGCGTGCCTTAAAAATGTACTTTTAACACTTATATCATAAATAACTATTGTTATAATAGCATGGAAACTAGTTATACCAGCAATTATTTTTGGTTTACCAAAAAATATGGAAATTCAACAATTTATAACTACCACAATAACATTAAGGTGAATATTGTATTTATTCAAATAAATTGCTGAAGTCGCATATTTTTTTGTAACCTTAAAATTCTTGCAAAAAATACCTACGATGTCGTTTTTTTTGAATTTTAGGTTTATAAAAAAATATGCGAATTCAGCAATTCGTAATTAAATAAACACAATATTCATCTTAAGGTTATTGTGGTAGTTACAAATTGTTGAATTTCCATATTTTTAAGTAAATTCAATAGAAATATAAAAATACAAACATATTGTTTTTAATAATTATTTTTATTCCAAAATATAGTACATGTGAGTATGAGGATAAACACAAAATAAATTCCTAACGTAAACAATTTTTGAAGAGAAAAAACATGTATAATGTTGATATTAAGTCGCGATTCAACTTCATAAATCAGTTTCTTATACTAACTAGTCAACTATAAACATGTGACAAGTGGTTTCTATTGTCAATTATTATTTTTTTGTTCAATACACTGAATTCACAGTATACGCGCACATCACCAAACACGACGTTTTCTGCGTTTTCCCGAACTCCGAAATCGACAATCGAATTCTGCGCATCAACTGACCGTTTGAGTAGACTGACTGAATACACGCAGGCGACTCGTGGCCAAGTACGGAAGCAAAAACAAGATCGGCACTGGTGGGGAAATGAGCGCTGCATTCTATTGGTCCGTACAATTAACTAAGAAATACTAGTTGTGAGAACCAGGTTGCTGCAACTGGTTTTTTAGTATTAATAGGTACATATTTTGGTTATTTTTTATTTAACCAGCTTAATTAGTAATCACAACATGTTGTAACAACCAAAATTATAGTTAGCTATGTTTTAACAACAATTTTTAGTAGAACTTAGATACTTAGAACTGATTATGTCAGTTAAGATAATTTCCAAGGTACAACTAATTTGAAATGGCTTCAATAACAAAAACAAAGTGGTCGTTATAACCATTTTTCTAGTAATGACTACTATAAAAATTCAAGCCACGTGCTTAGTTGACGCGTTTTTCTCAGTGTATGTGCGATCGATCCTGCATGCCCGATAACCTAAAAGTACATTTTGACATTGGTCACGTGATTACTGTTGTGGCGGCAAATTTGAAAATTTAGATATGGAAACGCGAAAAGTGGAGTTAGATGGCGAAATTTTGGAAAAAGTTATTTGAAAAAAGTGATGAATGATGATATAGTGCACTCTGCGAAATTTGGAAGAAAAGCAAAAAAAAACAGTAGTCAAAAAATTGTTATAACTAATTTAGTTCAATAGAATCCGTTAGTGCTATTCAGATACTTTATTGGCGTTATTTAAATTTTTGGGGCGTGACTAACAACAGGTTATGGGCCGAGAAATCCCAAAATTGTTTACCACTACAAAAAACGAAAAATAAAAAATATAAATACTATGTATATATATATTTTTTTGCTTGTGATCTCGAGATGGCATTCAAAACCAGCAACAAAGAACCAAAAAATAGAAAAAAGCAATAAAACCTACTTCAAAAACAAACCTATCACAGATGAATGACAGATATCTGATCGCTGCCGCTATATTGAGTTTATTTTTGACAAATCGCTGAGCGTTATAAATTGTTTTTTGAAAATCTGAGAAAATGGACAATTAGGTTCCTTTGTTTTCAATCATAGATTTTTTTCAATTTCTGTTAAAGTTCAGTTTCAGTTAAAGTTTTTTTAATTTTAAAAGAAAAACACCAAGTCTTCCTCCACAGATAAACTTTAATTATTTCATAGAGCCCTACATGTTTCGGAACTAGAGAGCTCCATCATCAGGGGCAAGTATGCTCAGAATAAGTGCTCTTAAAACATCATCATTTGAAACATTTTAGATGAGGTCGCGGGATTTGCAAACGGTGGAGGAAAATCAAAAAAATAGGTAAAAAATTTAGAAGAAAAAACACATTAGAATACAAAAAGAATTTAAAAAACGTATACTGAATAAAACTGTTTAGGAACATTATCTAAAAAACTCATCTAAAATGTTTCAAATGATGATGTTTTAAGAGCACTTATTCTGAGCATACTTGCCCCTGATGATGGAACTGTAGTTCCGATCATGTAGGGCTCTATGAAATAATTAAAGTTTATTTGTGGAGGAAGACTTGGTGTTTTTCTTTGAAAATTTAATTTCAACTCCACTTTGAGTCATGAACTACTTCTTCAATTTAAAGTTTTTATAATTATTTAAATTAGGTAGATATACCTACAAATTATTATTGATAGTAATTTGAGAGGTTTTATTTTGCATTGACTAAATAATGTTTCTTATCTGAACCCAAAGCCTTGGTCCAAATAACAATATTTTCAATGCACTTGCCATAAAAATAGAACATCGAAGGAAACGTTGTTTATTAGGCTAATAGAAGTGAACAGTGTATTTTTCGGAAGCCTTCCCTTTGAGGATAAGTTACTTGATTTTCAGTGCCATTTTACTGCAAAGATGGAGTGTCTCGTTCTCTATTTTTCGAACAGGGCTTCGTTTCGGCTCAAAGGCTTTATGTGACGAATAAATTGGCGCCAAGGTGTCTTGTCTTGTAACTGCCTTAGACTCTCAACGGAATCAAATTTCCCTAGGATATGAGTATGACTTATTCGACAAATATCAGCCATTATTTTTGAATATCTCTCCTTGAAACTTTCATCTTTGTCTGTTATTCCAAAACAATTTTTCTCATACCTACATAAATTTAGTCTTATGTGTTTCAAGAAAATTTTATGCAGGGTAAAAAATAATAATACCTATGTTCAGTGATGGCTTCTTGATTGGGAATAGCGAAAACTTCTGGCCATTTACTGAAGTAATCCATGATAACCACGATAAATTTGTATTACCACGCTCTGACTCAGCGAACGGTCCGGCTACATCTATCGCTATTCTTAAAAATGGGAGGCCGACGTTGTACTGTTTCATGGGCCTCCGAGACCTTAACTGGTAGCACAGATGTCGCATTTTCGGCAACAGTTTCTAACGTCTTCATGATAGTGAACCCAGTAAAAACGTTTCCGAATTTTGTTCAAAGTCTTGTTAACTCTTAAATGTGCCCCTGAAGTTACGTCATGTATTTCTTTTGATAGGTACTTCTTCTAGTCGATCTTCTGGAATAACTAGTTGGCTCTCAGTAGTTTTCTCAACGACGCTTTCCCAAACTCTTTCCAGTAAACCATTTTGTATGGCCAGGGAGTTCCACTGAGCCCACAACGCCTTGTAAATCAAGCTCTTGTTCGACACTACCCTCCATTCTGGCCTAGTACTAAAGGCAGTTTTCTCTTTGTCATCTTTGTGTATTGCCACTTGCTGGTATTCAATTTTAATGCTCTAGTCTATAATGACTGCCCAATGATCTTATGTAAACAACCCTGAGAGCATCTTCATTACTAACCATCCAGCATTCGCCCGTCCAGTTCTCGTTTCTCTGTCTGTTATTAGGGCTGGCGTCTCTAGATCTCGAAAAGCGTTGGTAACGATTCCTATATAAAGAGGACATTCTTACTCTACAATCCCGTTGAATATGTCCAACCTTATGGCACCAGTAACATTCTACCCAGTTTCTCGGTGTTGGTGTTTTTCTGGAGTCGTTTTCCGTTTTTCTACCTTCTAGTAGTTAGTCAGTTTTAAATTAGTAATCCGTATGCAACTTTGTGAAGCAATATAGTGCTATACATCAAAATTTTTTGGAAAAATATGTAGATTACGAATATCGTTGGGGCGTGACCTGTAGGGGCGGCAGAAGGAATAAAAAACCCCTCAACCACCCCTTCGTAAAAAAAAAAAATATTTTAGCTAAAACAAGATAGTAGAATATATTGTTGAAAAGAAAAACATATTATGATTTTATGTGTTCCATCTAAATTCAAAAAATAATAAATAATAGCCTATTTTGGTATTTATATATACAGGGTGTTCAAGATAAGGATGCCTATCTTGGGGATCTCATAAACGTTATCAGATACGGCAATGGTTCAATGGGAAAAAAGTGGCGCAATTTAATGCTCAATAAAATGGTCTTTTGACAAAACATTTTCCGAGATATCCGGAAAAATCGAAATTTTGCAAAATCATTATTTTTTCCTGAGCTTATTTGAGGAGATATTTCAAAATAAACGTCACTTCATTGTTATTACTTCTCCTACTCTACAAGATGATATTATCAATTTTGAAATTTGACATTTCGTCTTTGGACCACCATCATCAACTTAATTTTTCTGAATGCGGACCCTTATTTTCCATTTTAGATTTTATAAGTTTCTGATACCCCAAAACCAATGACGTATTGCACTTATTCACATTTATATTATTGGCGCTTTCTTCCATAAGAACTTAATGTGTTAGAGAGAGAATTTTTGTAGGAAATTACTAAAAAGTAAAAAAAACGAAAATATTTTTTTTTAATAAATGCGATACGTCATGGGTTTTGGGATATCAGAAGCTATTAAAATCTAAAATAAAAAATCCTGGGTCGTATTTAAAACAATAAAGTTGATGATGGTGGCCCAAAGACAAAACGTCAAATGTCAAAATTGATAATGTCATCTTGTAGAGTGGTAAAAGTGTTAACATGAAATGAAATAAAGTGACATTTATTTTGAAATCTCTCCTCAAATAAGCTCAGGAAAAAATAAAGTCAATTTACCAAAATTTCGGTTTTTTCCGGATATCTCGGAAAATGTTCGGAATTTTTCAAATGCCAAAGTACCATTTTATTAAGCGTTAAATTCCGCAACTTTTGTCTCATTCAATCATTGTCGTATCTACTACCGTTTACGAGATCCCCATGGGAGACATCCTTACTGAAAAAAGTAAAAAAAATATAAAATTATTCGTCATCAAATTTGCTATATCGAGCATAGTCAGAATCAGTGCCATAGGTTGTTTTTCCATCTGCTTTAATATTTGAACAACTTCTGGATCAGCTTCACATTTACACATTTCTGTGCAAAATATATTTTTTTTTATTGATAACCTTTTTCACTTATTTAAAGTACTCCTCAGCGTGTTTAAATCCAACATTCAAAAACGCGCGTGTTTTAAAGTTACCAATGACATCAACAACCAACAACCCGAGAAAGGTTTAAATGTCAACTTTTTAATTATTGATTTGTCAGGAGTAGGTTAGGTACTTGTAGATAACGTCAAATAAAATGTGACAAGTGTCAAGCACGAATGTAGCATTCTACAATTATTAGTAATTTTATGATTTGAGCGTATACCAATAAAAAAAAATTGTGTAAAGTACCTATTCGTGGATAACTGGTCTTTAAAACACTTGCTCTATTTCGAGCACTCCGGCTGCGCCGTAGTGCTCGAAAAATCGCGCGTGTTTTAAAGACCTTAATATCGACTTATACTTTAATATACTATTTTCTACAACTGTCAAAAAATGATGATGTTCGCACACTCATGACAGTTTGCGAAGTGACACTTTTTTTCCCAGGTATTGATTTTTTAACGTTTCCATGACGCCGTGCGCGAACTAGCTATTTCGCACACTGGTGTCATGGTGACACATACCTGTCAGGAAACCGAAAATAATTAAAATTCACCTACCTTCAATTGAGAATGCAATTTTGGCTTCGAATGAGTTGTAGAAAAAATATTGTTTGCAACTCGGGCGCGAAATACTTTGGTGATCTCGATTATTTTTTTAACTCTGCTGCGCCTCGTTAAAAAATCAGATCTCGATCACCAAAGTAGCATTTCGCGCACTAGATACAAAAATAACTATTGTGCTGAACATTTGCATCTTTGAGAACAATTATTTTTTTATCAGATTAATTATTCCTTCAGGTGAGCAGGGAAGACTACACCTAATTGGTTCTAATTCCAATCAGTGCCAAATTTCCAAACGTAATTTGTGAGAGGTGGTAAATTGGGGTGTGGAAGCTCCCGATTCCATTCAATGCACTGAGTGGCATCTATCTTAGTGTCATTTTCAAGGCTGCTCGAGTGGGCGGCATATTTTCGGTCGAAACTTGCCTCTTGCCTCTGCGAGAACAATCATCATCTCAATTCTGCTAGGCTTTTCACACTTTTCTTGGACGGTGAATATGTTAAACAAATAAACAACTCATTCTGCTCCATATCAGAGTCACTTAACGTTTCACTTTTGCCCAAAGATTCCAACGCCTGAAGCATGGATGGGGTTGCTTCCAAAAACTTCTTCCAAAAAACTAATTTTACCTTCTCGTTTGAAACTTTCTATGATATCGGCACCCGAGAAACTTAGTTGAAGCTTCCAATTGCTAGGCATTATACTTTTTCTCCATTCGTTCAAAAGAATCTTTTTTTTAAATTCTTTTGTAACATTCAAGGTGCCATTTCACTTTCATGTCTTTTATTTTATCCGATGTAAACTGGTCTGCTGTTAAAGCAAGTATCGGGAAATCTTGCTCCTGTTTCGGATCCCATTTGTTGATTTTCACCAGAGATTCAGTAAGGGTGTCATAAGCAATCTGCGATGGAGCTTTCACGAGTCTTTTAGAGCACACAAGCAACATTTATCACTAGTAAGGTTTTTTAACACTTAGTTTTTTAATAGCTTCAATTTTTAACTATTTTGACGTACTCTGAAACACAAAAAATCATGTGCAGCGCTGTACACTTAGTAGAACTGAAACTTCTATCGCTTTGTATTGAGTGTATACGTGTATTGTGTTTTAGATAAAGCTCGAACGAAATGGGCCTGAACTTAACGCGTCTTCAAAATCACTCTCCATTCTCGTCCAAATATCAGACCACCGCCTAAAATAACACTTTTGCCTAAAAAAAAATGGTAAATAATACGGATACTCGGAGGTGTGTTTCAGACGCCTGGGCGGCCATAATTTCATAATATTCACATTACAATATTAACATATTGCTTGAGTATTGTTGTAACAGTTAATTCACTGATGCCTATGAAGCTGTGTTATGAAATCATCCCCCGATCAGGGGATGGTTTCGTAATATTTTTTGTCATACCAATACATTATTGTGTTTTTATACCTTAGATACCATCTACATAATTTATTACTTTATGCCCGTGCGGGCATAAAGTACACATTATGGCCCGCGCGGGCATAAAGACGCAAAAAAACAGTCTTCAATTAACTTATTCCTTATTAACGAAATATAAATTTACGCTTATAAACATATTATTTTTGTCAAAAAATGACGATGTTTGCACACTGATGACAATTTGCGAAGTGACACTTTTTTCCCAGGTATTTATTAGTCACAACCAACTGGTATGACATAATAGTAGATTATACCACGAGTCAATAATGATAGCTATTATTCCCGAGGATTATTACGAACTGAGCCGCGTTAGCGGCGAGGGAGTAACATTCCGAGGGAATAATAGCCATTATTGCGAGTAGTATACTCTACTTTATTTACGACAAATTAATTTATTTGAGATTTTCAATGAACAAATTTCATCCGTCTCATAATTTGCAATACAAATCCACAAGCACTACACGTTTGACACTGACACTTTTGTGGAATAATGACCATTAATCCCGCTACTCGTCATTAATCCCTGGAGGAATAACATATGTCATTATACTGCCAAAATCACAAATATAATACGCACATTATACATTAGTCGTAAATAAAAGTTTGTATGCACCACGGGTACTAATAGATATATACCCTCGGGCGACTTACGAACCCTCGGGCCAAAGGCCCTCGGCTTTGTAAGACTGTCGCCCTCAGGGCATAATCATCTACTTAGTACCCTTGATACATAAATAACTATAAAGATCTCATCGACGCTACCTGAAACAAAAGTGGTGAATACTTTGAAATCCAATTATAATTAAGGAAATATGTTTTTGCATAATATACGCAGTATTACCCTACTGCATAAGGGTGGTTCTCACCCTTCTGCCGCCATTGCGAGATACGCCCCATTAAAATTTGTTATCTGCACATTTTCCTGAAAGTTTTAAGGTATCGCATGATATTGCTTCACTAAGTTGCACACGGGATATGATATTTGTACAATTCAAAACTGACTAAGTAGTTTCTCCGCATTCTCTTAATTGCTCATAGCATTCTCGAAGCTACCAGCCTCTTCTGACGATTGTTTATTCTTTGGGTCTTCAATGGAAACTGCTCGTATTCAGGGTTGAGAGGCACCAAAGATAGCTTCTAGTTCCAATGCTTGGACAAGGGCTTCGCTACTTTTCCTGAACTTAGACATTCTCAGGTTTTCCTGGATCTTGGAATCTCTGAGACCATCAATGAACGCAGATACTGCCATCCATTCCTGTATGTCTTCCCTAGCTGCAGGAAACGCCAAACCCACTAGCCTTCTAACTTTCGATTCGAATTCTTGTAAACTCTCGCCGGCTTTTGAATTCTTGATTTACCTTGAGATCTAAATACTTCTTGTCTGAAATGGTCTCTGAATCGCAATTCTAACGTCTGACTTAGATGCTGATAATTCTGTTAGTGGATTGAAGGAATGGACTGAAGATCAGGGGTAGGTCCTCGTAGCGCCACTATCAGTGCTGTAGCTGTTTCTTGATCGTTCCATCCGTTGGTGTTTGCAGCGGCTTGTCGGATATTCATGGTCCAGGACGTAGAACCATCAAAAGTTGGTGGTTTTATCTTCATACTAGAGAATGATGATCCAACACTACCTGGATTGATGTACTGTATTTCTAATTTATTCATCTGATCTTCGAGTACTTGAACTTGCTTCTCAACTTCTTGTCTTAATTGCTGGATATCGGCTTTGACCTCAGCTTTTACTTCCTGAACGTCGTTCTTAACTTCTTGCATGTCGTCTTTAACTTCTTGAACATCGTCTTTAACTTCTTGAACATTGTCTTCAACTTCTTGAACATCTTTTTTACCTTCGTCTTTTACTTCCTCAATCTTTTGTTCTAGGAGACAGTTCCTTGAATGGTTTGAAATATTTTCTGCAATTTTCCAAGGTCTTCTTGCCGTTCTTGTTGTCGCCTAGCTTCTTCTTCTTGTTTTCCTTTTAGTCTCTGGCCTCTTCGTCTTGTTTTTTTGTTGTTGTCGTTTGGTCTCTTGAAGTTCTAACATTTTGCGCAGAAATTCTTCAATTTTTTTGTTCTTCAATTTTGGTTGTTGTCTCGTAACAGGATTATACAGAATGTTGTGGAATTTCCCTGAATATCTCTTCATATGTTTCCTGGTTTTTGATTGAAGTTTCAAACACTTCGGTGAAGTCACAAATTGGATAACTTGCCTTATTCTCGAATAGAATGCTCTAGAATTATTTTCTTGAAAAGTATCTTCTGGATGTCGATTGCTATAGCAAACACGTCGGTGAAGTCACAATTTCGATATCTCCCTTGGTTTCCAAATAGAATTTTCTAGATTTTCCTTGAAAATTTACTATCACAGTCAAAATCGGGCATACAGTCACCTCCGGGGTAATTTACACAATCGGTTGTCTCTTTTGGTGATTGTCACTGCTTACACTGACTAACTGTCCCAGTGTTCACTTAGTGCCCACACTAGTGTCTGCGCACTATTCTGCAATCGGATTTCACTTTTAAGTCCTCGAATTTTATCCACTTCTGACACCAATGTCATGGCTCTGGTATGCGTGACAGAAATCTTGGGTTCGTTCATTCCAAAATCAAAGTCCAATCAATTAACACAACAATAATTTATTTCACGTTACTACACACTCTGACACTAATTACTTCACTAATTACCTATCTCAAACAACTTAACTCTTTGCAACTCTTACAATAATCACTATCTAAAACATATCACCACCAATTTTAAACTTAACAACTTCTAACAAAAACCGGCCCTTATATATCCGAATTCCATTCTTGTTAAATCCAGAATAAACGCGATAATTTCTTTTCCTGAAAAAGGCAGTAAATTGTAGATTTCGGATTTGATCCTGTACATGCTGGCAAAAGCGCCACACTATAACTATTCTCTCTCATTTCTTTGAATAAAGTTTTCAATGTTCGGTAGTGCCGTTATCGAACACTACCAGCCATTAACCCACATCTGTTCATAATAGCTGAGTATACTCAGCAGATTATAGATGGATAGTGAGAGACGTGAGAGTATACTGAAAAATCCTTTGTAGTAATTTCTCATTCCTGAAATTTATTTGAACAGTTGGACACCAGTTTCATATTCCAAATCAGCGAGCTCAAAAGTAACAACCTTCAAAGCTTCAGGCATCATTATATTTAATTCAATTCACAAACCACCAAAGATAACAATTTCGTTCAACTCATTATTGAGCCCAAACTACCACGTACCAAACTCAAATTCGCTTAACTTACAAGGCGTCGGATCCAACCATTTCCGAAGATGATTAGATACTTGTGTTTGTATTTGATTTTAATTCCATACAATTATTTCCAGTTGTCTTACCTGGCTTCTCATCTCTGATTGAGTAACGGGGATTGTTACTCATGTTGATGGGCAACATATCTTTTAGCCAAGTGATTTTCGGCGCAGGATTTCCGGTAGCAGCGCAATTCAGCATCGAGTTGTGGCCGATTTCCACTACTTTGTTGTTTTGTGGTGATTCGGTGATTTTTGGGAAGCCTGGCGGAATTTTATCGACTAAAACAGACAATAAACATAGGAAAACATATTACATGTTCAATTAATTTAAGACACGCTTGGCATTACTTTGGGAAAAAACAATATTCTAAAGAATCGACTTTTCAATCGAATATAAATAAATCACCTACTAAAATCAAGGTTCCATGATTTATGTGGAAACTTTTGAAGGGGGGAAGCGAACGGAAATTAAAACCTTATTCTATAAAAACTGAAGATTTTCATTTTCAGGAAGGGGGAATTTCTTTTTAAATGATTCTAGCAGAGACTTTTTACATTATTTGATAACAAAAGTGTTACTTATTAGCTAGTTCAAGTTCGTAATAAAAATTCCATACGTTAAGATTCTAATCTTTCGGAATAATAATTGTTGGTCGTGAAACAATACGAAAGACGGCCAAAGTATTATTAACGCCTTCAGCTCTTCCAATTAGCCGTTTAAGGTTACTATACACGCTGATAATATTTCAGATTTTGATTTACAAGGAATGTCGTTCGAAATTCGCTAATAGATTAAACAAACAGACAGCCAGAAGGGCGAAGAGAGACCTCAGCCCCCACTCACCTCTAGCTGCACGGATCGGTTCCCCCGCTTTGCTCTGATAAATCATTTCGAAGCTTATCTTATAGCAGTAATTTAGTGTCCATAATTTATATTTTCCGTATTAAATTTTTAATTGTTTTACATTTTTGTTGTAGGAAGCAATATAATTGGGTTTGGTTGAAATTGAGTTATCGTCCAAAAACCACCTACTGAAATCAGTTGTGCTTCTGGCTGGACGCTATATAGATATTCAATGGGTGGCTTGTAAAGTAGGAAGTACTTAAGTCTGAAGTATCGTTTGACGAAATGACTTTTTTCACTTCCTATTCCAGTTGGATCTGAGCAATTTCACTATGTACACGATAGCATTACTATCCGGAAATAAAAGTAGCCACCGGCCGATTTCGAGAAGTTGCTCAGTTCGAAATCTACCGCCACGATATAGGCTCACACCTAAAATAGAACCCATTAGTTTGAAGCCCACCACCGGTGGCAGAATTTTTTTTTTGGGGCCACGCCTAAAAACGCATTTTGAACCTCCAAAAAAATAATTTATTGGTACATCAAAGATTGAATTAAAAAACTTAATTTCTTTAATCGCTCAATTTAACGAGTCCTTTTATGTGGACGCTGGTAGTGCTCAATACATAGTTGTTGTCGGATTGAATGTTGTATTGTTATACAACAGAAGGCGATTGATTCTTGATTTATTTGAGGCGCTAAATTTTTTGAATTTATTTGTATGTATTTGTCTGCGTGCACATAAAAATTAAAAGTGTTTGCCAATATTGCACTCACGCCTGTTATTACTACGTTGACCCCCGTGGACGCATCTCCACCTTTGATGAAGTAGGCCAAGCAATGAAGGAAGTTTACCTCAACATAATTAGAAATTAATAGTTTTTGCGGGGAGCATCGGTCCATTTTCATGAGCTAAATAACATATTAAGTTTGCGACCTTGTTCTTCCATAGGGTTTTTAGTTAGGGATGGTTTTTAGTGGTAATTTACGGTTTATGGAGAACGCTGCTCAAAGATGGTCCAATAGCAAAAAGCTTCAAATGATTGTTGTAGCTGAAGTTTTTTGCTATAAAAAAATCACCGACAGCACCCCTTTGTCTTCTATAGTTTTTTTTCTGCAGCGTCTTGAATAGTACCATGTTTTTTTTCAAGGTCACTGAATCAACGTTTCGCCTGTTGCAACAGCTGATTTTTTTTCGTTTACTACTCAATGACTTATCGGTCTAAACACGTCGCGCGGAATTTTTCAAAAAGTCAAAAAAAATTGAGAATGTCGCACAGCGCTGAAATTTGAAACGATGGCTTTATTTATTTTTCTCATGAATATACTGCAATTCTTATTGTTGCAGCAGTCATGTGGAGCAATTAAAACTGCAGTATATACATAATAGTACGGGATACGAGGCCTATTCCATCAAATCATTTTACACCGTCTTGGATTGTTATCATCAGTTAGATAACATGATGCTGAAACGCACTTGCGCAGTGAAATATATGGGAATGGGGAATTTCCTTGGAATTTCGCTGATAAAAATGTTTGAGAAAATGTCGTCATAATCGAGGAAAATGTATAATTTTACACCGTCTTGCATTCACTTATTAAGTTAATTTGTACACAAACAAAATTGGCATACCCTATGCAAGACATTTTCATGGGAGTTTTCGGGTTGTAATATTAGGTAGAAATTGTTAATTTTTCAGAGGGGTGAAATATCATTTCACACCACTCAATTTTTGATTTAGATTTAAGCGTGAATGTAGAATAGCCATTGGATACTGATGCAAGACGTCCTGTGAGGGAATAACGGGCTGCAAGACGAAGGTCAATGTGTTGTCTTATGAGGGAGGCAGAAATCATTTTACACCGTCTTGCAGTGGTACTTATGGGAATAATGGAACACATTGATAACATTTTTCAAAATACAAGACGATCTAAATGGGAAGAAAGGACTGCAAGACGATGATGAAGTTTACTAATTTTGACGAGGGTCAATCCTTCAGGTACAAGGGTGAATTAGTGAATACTACTACAAATTACGCACATTAATTTTAAATATTTTTGCTCTTTACCAAGTAGAATGATTCTATTTTGCAAAATTCTCTTAATAATATGAATATTTGAATGTCTCTACGGACATCAAATAAAAAAAGATTGAAAATTGTTTTTTTTCTGACGGCTTTTAATCATTTAAGTTCTCTTTGAGATGGATATCCCATAACAGATTGTACGCATTAAATTTGAAGAATTTGATTTTAAAGCAGCAAAAAAATGACACAATAAATGATCTGTCTGACAGAAACAGTAAACAGAAATTATAATAGACCGATCTCCTATTACCTGGACTGCGCGCGTCGCTTGTAGGCTGCAGGTGAGCGTCCAATGAGAAGCAAGTTTGGTACAGGTTTGCATCATATTCTTATTCAGGGGCCAGTTCAGAGTGAACCGTTCCTTCTTTTTTTGTAACGTGTAATTCGACAAAGAGCAAACTAATACTTTACATATTACTTGAACTCACCGCAGTGTCGTTTAAGGTTTTGTCAGATTATACTTGACATATTAATTGGAATTTCATTGTGCGATGTTGCCGGATGAAACATTTATCAAAATAAAAGTCTAAACGATGTTAACATAAACTTTTCAAGTGCTTCTTTTGTCTGATTCAAGGCGTTGTAAAACACTTGACACTAATAACTTCTTTAATGTTATAATGTTCGATTTGTATTGTCTTTATTTGTTCTGCAACAATACAATCTGGCTACACTGAACCTACGAGTTGCGCGCGCATGTCATCTTTTATTACTTTCTAACTTGTATTTATTACAATTAAGCTCTCTTTCTCTATTTATGCGAGACAGGTCTATTAGGCATTCCAACGACCTGTCAAAACTATTTAAAAATGGCGTTCGTGGCGGAAGTTCCTTATTTCCTATATGACAGTACACAATTTAAAGCTTTTTAAAGTGGATTGTGTGGTTGTTTTGTGACTAAACCCTATTTGTTTTTTCATTTTATTGACTTCATTAAGCTTTTTTCTAATTAAAAATGCCAAAAAGGTGTCTTGTAGTTGATTTTATAAGGCGTTCCAACAAGGATGATGTCAGGTTCTTTTCAGTGCCCAACCTTTCAAATTTTTCCAATTAAAACGTAAAAATTATTCAGTACCACTGTTCCTGCATCTAAAATAAAGCCATACTCGAAATACTTGTAAGAATCTTAAGCTTTTATAGGCCTGCATTTGCTCATTGCTGTAAAAACTAGGTCAAAATGTAAACAAATGTCAACTAGACATTTTTTCAAACTTATGATTCGCCCACATCCCGATTTTCCTGCACTAAAGTCTTCGAATATTCACTCTGCATCTCAAAAAGTATATTATAACAAAATAAACTGTAATTAGCTCGAAAATATTTCAAATAAACTCAAGATAAACAAACAAACGTCAAATTTTCCACGCTCGCCATATTGAAAAATCACGTGGCTTGGAGAGCCTAATTCCTATATTCAATAGACTCCCCTGTTGAGCTGCTATGTCAACTATCCTTTTTCATCTGTATGATTTAAAAAAGAATAACCATTGAACGGTTCAGTAAATAACTCAATAGTTCAGTCCAAAAAAAAATATATTTTTTAACTTTTTTCCCCGAAAAAACGTCTTGGACTGATGTAATACCATTTCTTAGGATAAATTCTTTCGGCGGACATAAGCATGAAGTGGTGTAAAATAATTTTTCACTCCCTCATGAGACAACGCATTGACATCCATCTTGCAGCCCGTTATCCCTCTACAGGTCGTCTTGTATCAGTATCCAGTGGCTATTCTACATTCAAGCTTTGATATAAATCAATAATGGAGTGGTGTAAAATGATATTTCACCCCTCCCAAAAATTGACAATTTCCATCTTATATTACAACCCCAAAACCCCCATGAAAACGTCTTGCATGTGTTAATCCAATTTTTGTTTGTGTACAAATTAACTGAATAAATAAATGCAAGACAGTGTATAATTAAATATTTTCCTTATTTATGATGAAATTTTCTGAAACATTTTTTTCAGCGAAATCCCCCACTCCCATCTATTTCCCTGCACAAGTGCGTTTCAGTACCATGTTATCTAACTGATGATTACAATGCAAGACGGTGTAAAATGATTTGATGAAATAGGCCTCGTATCCCGTATAGTCCAGGAGGTGGCGCCAAAAACATGCAAGAGTTTTCGCAAGGCGGATATTTTCAAAATAGGTCATACTTTAGTGTTAGAATGCTAGTGTACAGTCAGCACTCACAGTTCCGGGACAGCTTGCTCTGGGACGCGGGCAAAGTTGTAATTTTAAGAAGCATCTAAACTGTTTTCTCAAAGCTCAAAACTTATAGAAATTTTGCACATTATATGTTTGAAGGTCACAGATAACGTATGTAAATCGTCAGACGTCTAGTTCGTTGCAAAAAGGGGGTCAGACATCCTCAAAGTTTTTATTTTATGGCATTTTCTTCAAATATATTTGTCAAATACCTGCAAAAATATATTTTGACAGGACACCGAAGAAAATGCCATAAAATAAAAGCTTTGAGGCCGTCTGACCCCCTTTTTGCAACGAACTAGACGTCTGACGATTTACATACGTTATCTGTGACCTTCAAACAGATAATGTGCAAAATTTCTATAAATTTTGAGCTTTGAGAAAACAGTTTAGATGCTTCTTGAAATTACAACTTTGCCCGCGTCCCAGAGCCAGCTGTCCCGGAACTGTGAGTGCTGACTGTACACTAGCATTCTAACACTAAAGTACGATCTATTTTGAAAATATCCGCCTTGCGAAAACTCTTGCATGTTTTTGACGCCAGCTCCCCAACTAGTATTATAAAAACAATAAATAAAGCCATCGTACCAAATTTCAGCGCTGTGCGACAATTAAATTTTTTTTTTGACTTTTTGAAAAATTCTGCGCGTTGTGTTCAAGCCGATAAGTAAGTCATTGAGTAATTAACGAAAAAAAAAAAACCCGCTGGGGCATTATGAGAGGAATAAATGGGCTGCCGATTGTCGAAGACTGTCACCAAACATTTGGACCAGTTTAGAATTACAGTGAATGCAAGAAAGGGGTAGTTTTCGATGCAATTTACAACTTCCTCGCACATTAGGCAAGTCCGTGCTCGCTTAATTTTCAAGCAAAAGATTCGAACAAAAAAGCACTGGAGAGTGCATTTCATTAGCAATAATTTGGTTTTTGAAAAATTGAAATCGGATTATCCATTCGGCCGCTGCTGCATCAAATGCGCGGACACAGGCGAAACGTTGATTCAGTGACCTTGAACAAAAACATGCTACTATTCAAGACGCTGCAGAAAAAAAACTGTAGAAGATAAAGGGGTGCTGTCGCTGAGTTTTTTATAGCAAAAAACTGCAGCCACAACAATCATTTGAAATTTTTTGCTATTGGACCATCCTTTTGATCAGCGTTCTCCATAAACCGCAAATTACCTCTCTAAACCACCCCTAACTAAAAACCCTATGGAAGCACAAGGTCGCAAACTTAATATGTTATTTAGCATATTAAAATGGACCGATGCTTCCATAAAAATGTTAACTTCTAATTATGTTGAGGTAAACCCTCTTTTCAGATCCCCGTTTCTTGGACTAAAGTCCTAGGCCGGATGGCAAAGCTCCCGTGCTCTCATGATCTTTTAAGAGCTATGTCGGCGTCAGGGCAGCTTTGGGTTTCTGGTAGGGAGTCCCATTCCGAACAGCTCAAGGTGAGGTGCCAAACGAAGAGGGGTGCCCACATAATGAAGGATGTGTGATAAAAATTAAACAGTTATCCAGGTGAGCCACAATTTCACCGCCGATTCCGATAAGGTGAAAGCCCTGGTGGTCGGCGCTTGCCCCACGGATTCTGGGGACGGCCAATCGCACGTTTTTCAAGCAGTCAAACCCGCTCAGCAGCTCAGCAACATCTGTCATGGTAGAAATTGACAGCTGGACGGTGATAGTAAGAACGTCGGAGCTCGATCAGAACCTCCAAAACCTCAGCCTCAAAAAGCAATACGGAGCTCAGCAGAGGAAGTTAGCTAATAAAGCTGCATTAGAGCGAGGCGAACCAATTTGCTATCGCAGGAAGAGAGGGCCTGAGCGCGAAGAAAGTGACTCTGTCCATCGAAGGGGCGTAAACGACTCGTCTGGAGAGAGCTCCGCGAGTGCGCCCCATTGCCGGAGCGTAAACGCGCCATCTGGAAGTAGGCATGCAAGGTTTGATTGAAGCACTCCTGATGGCTGAAAACCCGTTAAATAACCAAGAGGCCTTAAAGGGTTAATGGAGGCGAAACCACCTTCAAAGACGCTCTAGTGGCAATCAAAGTAGCCATTCTTCCGGAAGGCTTCCTCGAAACACGCCTCACAGAGGAACAATCGCAAGAAATTCAAACGGTTTTATTGGAGGCTATTGCACCTGGACCGGAAGGTTTCGGGCCGGCGTTCAGTAACTGCTATTTCGAGAAGTGCGCTGTCATTGTCTCATGTCATAATGAGGGGACGAAATCGAGGCCCCCAGATTGAAGCTGTGGAAGGGCGCAGCACTAGAGGTAAGGATGGCAAAAGACCTACTACACGGTCAAAGTGTTGATGGTGGCTCCCAGCAAAAAGCCGGCAAAAATCCTAGAGATGGTGAAAACCCAAAATGTAGGACTGAGAACTAAAACTGATGACTGGAGTGTATTGAACCATGACACAGACAACACTAATATCACGTTGGTTATGAGCATCGACGAAGAGACCCTGAAGAATCTGGACAAGACCAACATGAGAGCATGTTTGGGATTAGGTGAGGCTTTTTTTAGGGTTCTTGCTTCAGCTAGTGGAAAAAAAAGGCCCAGACACCGTCTGCGAGCATGAGGCTGTTGGTGCCGCAGACTATCTAGCGAGCCCATAACCGTGGCCCTGATTCAAGAACCGTGGATCGTCAGGGGACAAGTGAAAGGGCTTGGACTCACAGGTGATAAGTTGATATATGACACAACATCTGACAATGCAAGGGCGTGCATTTATATATGAAAGGACACAGAATGCATTTCTCTGCTCAATTTATGTTTTAGGGACCTAGCGAACGTCAAATTTAAATACAGAGAAGATGGGAATGTGAAGGAGGTCGTAATCGCCTCTGCATACTTCCCATATAACTCGAACTTGCCGCCGCCTTCCACAGAGCTCAACACTCTTGTAGGATACTGCGTGGCTAACCGCCACCAGCTACTAGTGGGGTGCGACACAAATTAACACAACAGAGCTAAGGCAGAACAAATGACAAGCCTCGTGGCAACCTGCTGCTGGAATAACTGGTAAGTACCAACCTTTTTGTTACAAATAGGGGAAGCGTACCTACCTTCGCTACTGCCAGGCGTAGAGACGTAATCCACATAACCTTGGCTACAACCGTGATGTACGACAAGATTAGCAAATGGCGAGTTTGAAAAGAACCCTCTGTATCTAGCCAAAGGTACATAGAGTTCGTATTATGCATCATCGATAAGGCAGTAGCGTCTTATCGTAATCCGAGCAACACAAACTGGCCTCTTTATAAGGACCAGCTCCAACAGGGACTTATCGCTTTCAACGCTTACCCGAGAGAAATCACACATATCGACTTACGAGTGAACCAACTTCATAGTGCTATCATAACCGCTTATGAAGACAACTGCCAACTTAAGATCAAAGAACCAAAGAAGGAAGTTCCATGGTGGAACGTCACTTACTTAACCGGAAGACCAACATTAAGAAACTATTTAACGAGATGAAATTCACTGGCGACTGGAATAACGACGCCCGATCGCTTACCGAATATAGCAAAACGCTAAGGAAGGCTAGAAGCCCAAGCAACACCGAATGGTTTAATAAATGTTTATTAAACGAAAAATTCGTTTATGTTTGGTAATGGTATTATTTTTAAACGTATATAATAAACGACAATTTTTGAATACATATAATAAACATACATGATGATGATATTATAGAACTACTTCGGATTATCCTCTAGATTTCAGTACTGCTATGGTGAAATTTACCTTCCTGTCTAATTCAGATATTGTATTTTTAATACCTATTTAGAAGTACCTGCCGTTTTAGTGACAAAACGTATGTCGCTTCTTGACACACAAATAAAATTAGGTTAGGAATTTCTCATTTGTAGATGAAATTAAGGTATTAGCAATCGACGTTCGTTTTTGTTGGTAATTTTTTGTTTCATCTGATTCGTGATTGATAAATAAGGATGAGGTTATTCTAAATGGGTATTACAAATACTATAGCTATTTAAAGAATTTAAATAATTAATTACATCATTTTATATTATTTGTTTTTATGCAATTTTTTGTTATGGTTTTATAGACGAACAGTATTGTCGTTTATTACACGTTTTCCATAAATTATATTATTAACATGGGGTATTAGCATTTAATGAATGTATTTCAAAGACACTTTTTTTCCTGTAGATCAGTTATCCTGCATTGCCGATATAAGTTTAAGATACCTACCTATAATATAAATAGATGTAGGTACGGGTACGAGGACCTAATAAAGACAAAATAGCAATTATTTTAGCTCTTTAATTTATAAATATTAATAGAATTATCTCAGCTGTCCCCACGTCATCAATCAGTTCACTATTTAGTATTTATTTGATTTTTCGTAAATGTTTTATAAATGATTTCACGTTCCCAACTCGTCCTTGAGATTCGTCTATGGAAATGAACGCACATTCGGCAGGTTTCGGAAGTACGATCATAGACAACAAATCGAAGCGCTAGACGCAGTCCACATGACCTTGGTTGCGCCAATCCTGAACGACTTGCTCCTTGGCGCAAGGCGGTCGGTTCTGTGGCACCCTCTAAGCATACGCTGTCCTGCTACTTGTGTATTGTGTGATTGTGCTATGCCAAAGCAACGCGCATACGAAGAAGACGCCGGCTGTCAGCCATTTTGCATTTTGGATGCATATGAAATCAACGTTTGCGATTGTAAAATTTAGGTTTTGTTTGTTTTGCAATAATTGAACAACAAAAACTACTGATTGGGTAAGTAATTTATTATTCTTTAGCCACAAATGAACCCTGCATGTCGCAATTTTGTTTTAGAAACCATTTATGTTAGCCCCAAGTCACATTATTTTAGAAATTAACTTTCCGCAAGCCCTGCACCGCCCTTTATCGAGCCAATAGATCGTAAGAAAGAACTTCATGGCTTTTGAATCCTGGGGATGCGATTCAAGTGGCATAGATCTGCTCCCAAACATAAGCGGTACCAACAAAAATATCCGTACGAGGAAACAAAGATGTTTAATTTATATAATGGTCAGTTTTTTCGACACGACGGAGCCAGGCAAGTCCTTAAATATTAATTTGTTTTTCAGTATACAGATGCTGTGAAGCTAAGATTTGCTGGAAGGGAAAAAGTCGTTTCAAACGACCAGGTGGAGATAAAGGCAGTGCAAGATAGGCTGAAATTCTCTAGAAGTCGCTACACTTATAACTCGACAAAAAACGTTAATAAAACACTTCCCAATAACGAAAAAAATACATTTATTCGGCAGCTATTAAAACGTTTATTAAACGTTTTGATGAACAGCAAAATCACGTTTGGTATAGGCAAAAAATAAACGTATATCAGAAGTCTACATTATACGTATAAAATTTATTTTATGGAACATAAATATACACATTGACTAAATACGAGAGTCATACGTTTCTTAGTAACATTTATTATAGGGATATGATTGGCGTTTATAAAATTTTTATCTGTAACGAAATAAAAACATTTATTCGCCGGACATTCGAACGTTGATTAAACGTTATGATTACCTAAAATTATACGTTTGGTTCAGACAAAATAAAAATGTATAATAAACCATTCAGTGTTGCTTGGGAGGGACTGCTGGAGAAGTTTCTGCGCAGAAGTCTAGTCCACTCTGGAAACCGCACGCATTCACCGGATTCTCAAGAAGGGCAATAACAACTTAGTTGGGGTAATCAGAAAACCAACAGGGAAGTTTACGGCAACTGGTAAACAGACGCAGGATGCTCTCGTTCAAGTACACTTTCCGGGGTCAAGAATACAGCAACCGGAAGATCTCCTGCCAGAGCCAAAGCTGCTGAGCAAGGCGAGAAGGAATGACTGGAGAGTAGCAGCCGTGATCACCAGTCACTACAAAATCAAATGGGCCGTCAGCACATTTGAACCCTACAATTCACCGGGGCCTGATGGAATCTCTCCAGCTCTTCTGCTGCAGGGACTAGACATACGAGCCGCCCCACATTTTTGCAGTATCTTTCGAGCATGCATTGCCGCCAGGGCCGGATTTTACACTCCTGCAACTCGTGCGTCGCACGAGGGCGGCAGCCCGAGGGGGCGGCATATTCTATCTAGGTATATTAGTATATTTTTATACAGAATACAAAAAAAGAGACAAATACCTTTAAACTATATTGCACAAACAGGCGGTCAGTTGTTGAGGCGCGTGCTACCTGCCAAGTCGTACGAGCACCCCTAAAAAGTAGTACGAGCGCTCTTTGCCAATCACCTGCTAGCGATAAACAACAAACGGACCACCCACGGATAGGGCTCCGTCAAGTTAGCCCCCACGCATTCGAATTTTCTAACAAAATTTCTACCACTTACTGTGCCGATGATATTTTGAACTGTGCCGTTCCGATACCAAACTAATAGGAAAAACAAGATGAGGGGCTAACTTGACGATCAGCCTACCCAAAATTTTGGAAATCACATCGAACAAAAACTGATTCCTATTCAATCTGACGTGAAGTGTGTTGTATCAGGTTTTTCTCAAAATTCCCACATTCGGTCATTTTCCGACAAAATCTTACTGGGGGCAAACTTGACTCTCAGCGCCCCCAAAGTTTTTGAAATCAGGTCAAACAAAAATGGATTCCTATTCAATCTGAAGTGTGCTGGACTGTGTGGTTTTTCTCAAAATTGCCATATTTGGTAATTTTCCGACAAAATCTTACTGGGGGCTATGACGCTCAGCCTCCCAAAATTTTGAAAATCGAATCAAACAAAAATGGATTCCTAGACTGGACTGAATGTTATTTTTTTGTAGGGTACACTATAATAGCGAAATCCCTTCGCAAAAATAGTGCGGCATTGGTGTGGCACACTCCGAGCGAATAAATATTTGCTCTGGTGCATATTGGATAACAATCCATTTTTGTTTGAATTAATTTCAAAGATTTTGAGGCGCTTAGCTACTCACTTTTGCCCCCATCCCAGTAGGATTATATCAAAAAATAACCGAACATGGAAATTTTTAGAAAAACCTGATACAACAGAATCCAGCACACTTTAGATTGCATTTTTGTTCTATCTGATTCCCAAAATTTACGGGGGCTAAGTGCATGTCAAATTAGCCCCCCAGTAGGATTTGTCGGAAAATGACCAAATATGGAAATTTTGAGAAAAACCTCATACAGCACAGTTTGGCATCCTTCAGATTGCATAAGAATCCATTTTTGTTTGATCTGATTTTGAATTTTTTTTTGGGGGGGGGGGGGGGGCGCTGAGCATCAAGTTAGCCTCCCAGTAGGATTTTGTCGGAAAATGACCGAATATGGAAATTTTGAGAAAAACCTAATACAGCACAGTTCAGTACACTTGCTATTGCATAGGAATCCATTTTTGTTTGATCTGATTTCCAAAATTTTGGGGGTTTATCTTGTTTTTCCTGTACCTTTGGTATCGGAACGGCATAATTCAAAATATCATCGGCACAGTAAAGCACACTTCGAGCACAGCAAGTGGTTGCAAGCGTATGCAGACGATATAGCGATACTTGTTCAAGGGAAACATCCCACGGTCATAGCAGAAGTTATGCAAACAGCCCTGAAATCTGTACAACGCTGGGGCGAGGAGGTAGACCTCATGGTCATCGCCGAAAGATCGCGGTAGTACCTTTTACTACACGAAGGAGCAAGGGTGAATACAACCTAAGCATCTTCGGGGAAAGCATTATAATAGTTGACGAAGTGAAATACTTAGGTCTTATCCTAGACGCCAAGTTATTATGGGACCCACATCTAGAAAGAAACCTTAACAAAGCAAAAATATGTCCAGTTAGATGCAGAAGTCTGTTGGGAAAAACATAGAGTCTGAGACCAAGGATGATGTTATGGCTGTACGCCAAGGTTATCAGGTCCATGCAATAAACGTCATCATTTATTGGTGCATTTTGATTTGATTTTGAGTAATTCTACACAAAAATAAATGCATGGTAAAATTCATTTCTTGCAAGGTAAATTTTGTGAGTCTTAAATTTAAGACTCATGCCAATGATTTTTTTAAAGATTTAACACCCTTTCGAACAATATGGAATGTTAATTTATACTCGGTGAATTTCACTAACTAGCGGTGGTATTTAATAAATCCAGTGTATATTCTTTTTTCTGAGGGATATTCCATGACTTTTACACTAATGCAGTGCTAAAACATTTCATTCAAAATATTTCACCCGGACTGAGGGTTAAATTAATCGTGTTAACTTTATCATGAAGCAATTTGTACAAGGTCTGGTCCTTGTAATTAGTGCGGCAAGGCAGGATTGTCATGAATTTACGCTTCAAAAGAATCATGTAATGTTAAAAGTTAATTAAAAGGTCCGTTAAAAATTGGTAAGTCAATTATAGAAAGCTTAACACGCACTGGCAAGCTACTAGTAGATGAAGCTGAATTTTGAGACAATTTAATCCAACTTTTTTGGTCTCAAGTGCAGGTGTGTATTGTTCGTCGATTTTTAACTGAAACTTGCGGTATGAAGAGCAAGGGGGTGTTTCATATGGCAAAAACAGGTGTGACGTCAGGTAACCATTGGCGTTCTAATGTAGGGAGCCACCAGCTCACATTCCATCCGAGTATCAGATTAAAATCGACGAACAATATGTTTTGTAGGTAAGTATCACGACTATAGGGGCTAGGGTGTCTTGGTTTTTGCACAGGACTGTATTTCCTAGTTTCGTGCCCAGGCCCAGCCCCTAGCAGTTTTAGGATATATATCTGTTAATATTGACAAAGAATATAATAGTTAACACTTATAGAAAACCTATTCCATGTATATTTTTTGACCCCCAAATGGAGCCAGACTTTTCGAGCCGGGCTCCATCGGAGTGGTAGGCTCGCCGTAATCAACGTGGTTCCAGTTGATGCCTACTCGGCGTTGCCATATGTCCATATAAATATGTATAATAATAACTTTAAAACGGTGACCGCGCTGATGTGAAAAAACACGATATGCGGGAAAAAAATGGAAGGTTTTGTCTTGAAAATATCGCTGAAAAATTGCTAGACGATAATAGAGGTTCGAACTCGAGTTTCTCACAGAAATATCAAAGTTTTTCAATTTTTTTCTGGAAAACTGACTAAGTAAAAATTGTGCAATTTTTTCAGGTGAAAGACGAAAGTGAGGAGCTTATTATAGGAAAATTTCAAATTTTTCCAATGGAAAATCATCCCAGGAAAAATTCTGGAAAATTGACTTTTTTAAGCAGAATTAATTTTCTTAAATTACATTTTTTTCCTAGAAAACTGGCAAAAGGAAAATTGTGAATTTTTTTCAGAAAAAAGAGGAAAGTGAGGATCTTATTATAGCAAAATTTCAAAATTTTCCTGTGAAAAAACACTCCAGGACAAATTTAGAAAAACTGACTTTTTTAAGCGAAATTCATTCTTTTATATTACAATTATTTTCTGAAAAATTGGCAGAGTGAAAACTGTGATATTTTTGCAGGAGAAAGACAAAAATGAGGAGCTTATTATAGTAAAATTTCAAAATTTTCCAGTGGAAAATCATTTCAGGAAAAATTCTGGAAAATTGACTTTTTTAAGTAAAATTCATTTTCTTAGTTTTTTTCTAGAAAACTGGCAAAAGGAAAATTGTGAATTTTTTTCAGAAAAAAGAGGAAAGTGAGGATCTCATCATAGCAAAATTTCAAAATTTTCCAGTGAAAAAACACTCCAGGACAAATTTAGGAAAACTGACTTTTTTAAGCAAAATTCATTCTTTTATATTACAATTATTTTCTGGAAAATTGGCAGAGTGGAAATCGTGATATTTTTGCAGGAGAAAGACGAAAATGAAGAGCTTATTATAGGAAAATTTCAAAATTTTCCAGTGGAAAATCATTTCAGGAAAAATACTGGAAAATTGACTTATTTAAGCAAAGTTAAGGAAAATTTACCCTCTTACATTTTAATTTTTTTCTTGAAAACTGGCAAAGGTAAAATTTTGAAAATTTTCCAGGAAAAAGAGAAAAGTGAGGAGCTTATTACAGGGAAATTTCGAAATTTTCCAGTAAAAAATCATTCCAGGAAAAATTCAAAGAAAATTGACTTATTAAGGCAAAATTGAAGAAATTCACCCTCTTACATTTTAATTTTTTTCTGGAAAACTGGCAAAGGGAAAATTTTGAAATTTTTACAGGAGAAAGAGGAAAGTGAGGAGCTCATTAGAAGAAAATTTCAAAATTTTCCAGTAGAAATATAACTAGTGCATAAAATATTTCCGGAAATTTTTGAAAATTTTGTCTGAAGCCAATTTTTTGACAAAATCATGAGTGCATAGCGCCTGAAAAAATCCCGAACCCGAAGGGTGAGGGATTTTTTCTTTGGCCCTATGCACGAATGGTTTTGTTTAAAAAAATTGACTAAAGACCAAATTTTTAAAAATTTCCCTTAGGAAATATTTTATGCACGTGTTATATTTTGATAGGAAATTTCCCGAGTTTGAAGTTTATTTATTATAAGTTGTGGCGAATATTTTAATTATGATGATGTGTTCTGTGATGGTGATTGTTATTGATATTTCCCATTTAAATTGCGTTTGTCAAAAAATATACACTTTGTCAGATTTCTGACATCAATGCATTTTAAATGGAAAAGCTGGTCTCAATGCCAAAAATGACAACCTAAAGGTGGGTTTCCGACAGACGCCGCGCGGCATTGTCGCATTGGAAATTGCACCCGGAAATATCCCTCTCACCAGGGATATTTCCACTTGTCAATTTTTGAAAATTACGAGGTAAATTTCCAGTTAAATATGCACAAGGGAAATTTCCAGTAGAAATATAACTAGTGCATAAAATATTTCCGGAAATTTTTGAAAATTTTGTCTGAAGCCAATTTTTTGACAAAATCATGAGTGCATAGCGCCTGAAAAAGTCCCGAACCCGAAGGGTGAGGGATTTTTTCTTTGGCGCTATGCACGAATGGTTTTGTTTAAAAAAATTGACTAAAGACCAAATTTTTAAAAATTTCCCTTAGGAAATATTTTATGCACGTGTTATATTTTGATAGGAAATTTCCCGAGTTTGAAGTTTATTTATTATAAGTTGTGGCGAATATTTTAATTATGATGATGTGTTCTGTGATGGTGATTGTTATTGATATTTCCCATTTAAATTGCGTTTGTCAAAAAATATACACTTTGTCAGATTTCTGACATCAATGCATTTTAAATGGAAAAGCTGGTCTCAATGCCAAAAATGACAACCTAAAGGTGGGTTTCCGACAGACGCCGCGCGGCATTGTCGCATTGGAAATTGCACCCGGAAATATCCCTCTTACCAGGGATATTTCCACTTGTCAATTTTTGAAAATTACGAGGTAAATTTCCAGTTAAATATGCACAAGGGAAATTTCCAGTAGAAATATAACTAGTGCATAAAATATTTCCGGAAATTTTTGAAAATTTTGTCTGAAGCCAATTTTTTAACAAAATCATGAGTGCATAGCGCTTGAAAAAATCCCGAACCCGAAGGGTGAGGGATTTTTTCTTTGGCGCTATGCACGAATGGTTTTGTTTAAAAAAATTGACTAAAGACCAAATTTTTAAAAATTTCCCTTAGGAAATATTTTATGCACGTGTTATATTTTGATAGGAAATTTCCCGAGTTTAAAGTTCATTTACTATAAGTTGTGTCGAATATTTTAATTATGATGATGTGTTCTGTAATGGTGATTGTTACTGATCTTTCCCATTTAAATTGCGTTTGTCAAAAAATATACACTTTGACAGATTTCTGACATCAATGCGTTTCAAATGGAAAAGCTGGTCTCAATGCCAAAAATGACAACCTAAGGGTGGGTTTCCGACGGACGCCGCGCGGCATTGTCGCATTGGAAATTGCACCCGGAAATATCCCTCTCACCAGGGATATTTCCACTTATCAATTTTTGAAAATAACGAGGTAAATTTCCAGTTAAATATGCACAAGGGAAATTTCCAGTGAAAAATCACTCCAGGAGAAATGTTTTTATACATGTATATTTTCGGATAACTGAATAAACTCTATTCTAAGTTAAAATAGTATATTTCCTAACTAGTGCGGAAAGTACCACTTTTCCGCACGCGATTGCAGTTTATCGACCGACGCGCAGCGAAATTCGGCAAGCAATCAAGTGCGAAAAAGATACTTTCCGCACGAGTTAGGAACACTATTTTTCCTACGAGATGAAAGGTAATATTTTCATCTACATATTTATCAATTTAAGATATTTTTTTTCACTTTTTTGTACCTGTACCTGGTAGTATATCCTGTTAATCTGTAAGTACAGGGTGACCCAAATTCGAGCCTCATCATTGGGATTTTGGAAACCGTAAGAGATACAGGGTCGGTTAAATTATGGCAAAGTTGCGCATTTTGATACTCAACAAAATGCCGCTTTGATATTCAGGATATTCCGAATACTTCCGGAGATATCCAGAAAAATTTCGAAATTTTGCAAAATTGTTTTTATTTTTTCCTGACTTTATTTGAAGTGATATTTCGAAAAAAATATCACTTCATCATAGCCACTTTTTCTCCCCTACAAGATGCTACCATCAAATTTAAAATCTGACGTTTCGTCTTTTGGCCACCATCATCAACTTATTTTTTTTAAATACAACCCTGGATTTTTTATTTCTGATTTTGAGAGCTTCTGATGTTCCAAAACCTATGACGTATCGCATTTATCCGAAAATAGTTATTTATGCAAGAAGTGTGTAAAGTGAACCTTTTTTCACGAATGTGAATTTTGACGCACGAGCCGAAGGCGAGTGCGACAATCACATGAGTGAAAAAAGGTGCTTTACGCAAGTATTGCATACAAAATTTTTTCTACTACCAATCAAATATGTGTACGAAAATAAATTTAGTCATATACTTCACGCGCTAGTGCGTAAAGAATTTTCATTTTACGAACTAGTGCGTGAAGTTATTTATCAGAAAAATGCCAAATTGACAGTGTCGACATCTGTCATTGACATTACTTTACGCACTAGTGCGTGAAGTGAAATTTTACGTCTTCTGAATAGCGCATACAGTGAGTACTTTACGCACGGTAGTAGAAAAAAAAATTTTTTTTTTACTTCTTAGTAATTTCCTACCAAAATTCTTTTCTCTGTCTCTCTCTAACACATTTAGTTTTTATGGAAAGTGCCAATAATATAAATTTTTCGAATAAATGCGATTCGTCATAGGTTTTGGGATATCAGAAGCTCTTGAAATCTGAAATAAAAAACGAGGGTCCGTATTTAGAAAAGTAAAGTTGATGATGGTGGTCCAAAGACGAAACATCATATTTTAAATTTGATGATAGCATCTTGTAGGGGAGAAAAAGTGGCTAAGATGAAGTAATATTTTTTTTGAAGTATCACTTCAAATAAAGTCAGGAAAAAATAAACATTTTGCAAAATTCCGGTTTTTTTCTGGATATCTCCGGAAGTATTCGAAATATCCTAAATATCAAAGCGGCATTTTGTTGAGCATCAAAATGCGCAACTTTGCCATAACTTAACCGACCCTGTATCTCTCACGGTTTCCGAGATCCCAATGATGAGGCTCGAATTTGGGCCACCCTGTACCTGTATACCTAAAAATTTCAGGTATTCTACTTTTCGGCACGGAGTGCGGAAAAGTGATCATTTTTCCGCGGTGCGGAAAAAAACGGAAAAGCACTAGGCGGAAAAGTGATACTTAAATGACCTAAAATGCGTGCGGAAAAGTACACTTTTCCGCACGCTCGTAGAAAATAGCTATTTATACAATAAGTTACGAAATGAGCGTCTTTTAGGCACGCGACGTGAAAATTGTCCAACGAGGCAAAGCCGAGTTGGACAACACGTCGAGTGACTAAAAGACATCGTTTCGTAACGTATTGTATACAAGATTTTTTCTACTGGCATTTTATAATAAAAAAACACAATTTTATTTCATGTGAATAAGTCGATTACACCCAAAATCTTTGTTACCTGCTTTTACTTGACACCTGACACTTTTCATGCGATTTTCTTTTCAAAATTCGACATCAATAATTAAAATCCTAGAAAGTAGGTAATAACACAAACTTCTGTTTTGAGTAACCCAAACGTTCAATTCAGTAATTCCATTTTCAATATTCATAATAAATACAAAACAAAATTCAAATATGTGTTTAGTGTGTTTTCTATTTCTGAATAATGAATGACACTTTTAGGCACTAGTGCTTAAAAATTACTTTTACGCACTCATAAGTCACTTTTACGCATTCAAAAGTCACTTTCACGCACTGAGTGCCTAAAAGTAACTTTTACGCACTCAGTGCTTAAAAGAATGTCATTTAAAAACTAAAATGACAATCGAAAAGTTGCTATTATGAAACGTCAGTAGAAAAAATTTATTACAAAACAATAACTCCGAAGGTGCTCTTTGAAATAATATATGACTTAATCTTTTCTTTAAATTGTTATGACGTCATCGATGACGTAAGTAAAAACCCTCGTGTCGTGCAACGAACTATACATATCGGGTCTTCAAAAAAAAAAAACAATCAAAGATTGCTTTGGTTACGAAAACGTACGCATTATTGTTTGTATATTGGTCAGGATTTTTGACATGACATTTTGACATTAAATTTCATTGACTGACATTGTCAAAATTAAAGAAAAATATTGCTAAGACGTACGTTTAAAAAACCATAGCAATCTTTGATTGACTTTTTTTTTGAAGACCCGATATGTTTGGTTGAAATTTCAGACATTTAAAAAGCTATTTTTCAAAAAGGCAAATGACGTAAGTACAAAACCCTCGTAAAACTAATTTTTTTTTTACGCGTCTCATTTCGTCAGCACCCCTTGTATTTGGAGTTAGTTGCGCTTATGCACATCCTGAAAATGCCAGACAAAAAAAAATCCTGTGCAATTCACACCCGGTAGAAGTGAAACCTTCATCGAACTGCATGCATTAAGCCTCATTTACACGGTGCAAGTAGCTTGAGCAAGTACTAACGCCAGTAACTAAAATATAGTAACTTGAATCGTGTAGACACCTTAAGTTAGTACTTGAGCAAGTAAACTCTTTAGTCAAGTAATTAGTCAAGTGAATAGAAGCTGGTTCTATTTACTTGAGCAAGTGGCTTCCCCCTCTCGTTTATTTTACTGACTTTAGCGGGCTGGACGTGTGTAGACAGGATTTGTATTTAGTGATTAGTGAAGTACATTAGTGGGGTTTGAATTTGAATATTTTGAGTATTGTGTTGCACCTTGCACCTATTAGTTGCCTTTGCAATGTCGTCTGTAACTGCTTCCTGTTGCCAGATATGATAGTGTAATTTCCAATGTAATTTTTACTGGAATAGCAGGTCTCATTACAGTATCTTGTGTGCTAATCATGGGTTTTATTTCGAAAAGTTAACTTATTGAATTGTTCTTTTGTCATCCGCATACAATTTCGATATTCTTTTGGATCTTCCTTAGCCAGTTCAACCAATAATGTGGAAGATGCACCATGTGTTTCTTTACGAGATATCCATGGTCGAACCCAACAACGTTTTCCATTTTCAATTTCTTTCAATAAAATGTGTGATAATTCTCCATAAACACTCAAAATGCATTTTTAAATTTCTTTTCGAACAACTGTACTTGCTGCCATTTCACCTCAATTTGCACTAATCACTAAATCCGACTTAAAATCAGTAAAATGCATGTAAACATCCACTTGC
The DNA here is from genome assembly GCA_917834065.1 of Ceutorhynchus assimilis. Classification (NCBI taxonomy): domain Eukaryota; kingdom Metazoa; phylum Arthropoda; class Insecta; order Coleoptera; family Curculionidae; genus Ceutorhynchus; species Ceutorhynchus assimilis. The sequence continues at coordinate 13,640,191 of OU892286.1, read as the reverse complement.
ACGAAAACAAAGATAACTTAGTTACTGGCGTTAGTACTTGCTCAAGCTACTTGCACCGTGTAAATGAGGCTTTACACACATACTAACATAGACAGTGGCGTCTCCCCCTCCAAAAGACTTGAGAAAGAACGCAAATAAATATAGTTTAAAAAAAACTAAAATACACGCTGGGGTGTTTGGTTCCACATTTCTCATACATTGAGCACCCCACGCTTTTTTGACAATAATTTTAATATTTTTTGTTCATTAATATTTTCTGTTTATATTAAAAATTATTTTTCACTTTTTAGTTCGATGTATCAAAAGGGTGTTAGCCCCAGAGATTTCCAGACTTTTCCAGACATTATCCAGACTTATTCAGGGCTTTCCAGAGTTTTCCAGATTTCATCCAGATTTATCCAGACTTGTACAGACTGATCTGGATTCTGGAAAATGATTCCCAGGTCTTTTGGAACCTTTTTCAGCATTTTTCCGACCCTTCCAAGAAATTTCCAGGCATTTTCCAGACGTTTCCAGAGATTTCCAGGCATTATCCAGACTTATCCAGAGCTTTCCAGAGTTTTCTAGACTTCATCCAGATAAATCCAGACTTGTTCAGACTGATCCGGATTCTGTAAAATGATCCCCAGGTCTTTTGAGACCTTTTTCAGATTTTTTCCAACCCTTTCCAGAAATTTCCAAGTCTTTTCCAGACGTTTCCAGACTTTTCCAGACAATATCCAGACTAATCCAGAGTTTTACAGAGTTTTCCAGACATCATCCAGATTAATCCAGACTTGTTCAGACTGATCCGGATTCTGGAAAATGATCCCCAGGTCTTTTGGGACCTTTTTCAGAATTTTTCCAACCCTTTCCAGAAATTTCCAAGTCTTTTCCAGACGTTTCCAGACTTTTCCAGACAATATCCAGACTTATCCAGAGTTTTACAGGCTTTATCAAGATTTATCCAGACCTTATCCAGACTTGTACAGACTGATCGGGATTCTGGAAAATGATCCACAGGTCTTTTGGGACCTTTGGCAGAATTTTTCCGACCCTTTCCAGATGTTTCCTGGCTCTTTCCAGACGTTTCCAGAGCTTTCCAGAGTTTTCCAGACTTTATCCAGATTAATCCAGACATTTTCCAGACTTGTTCAGACTGATCCGGATTCTGGAAAATGATCCCCAGGTCTTTTGGAACCTTTTTCAGATTTTTTCCAACCCTTTCCAAAAATTTCCAAGTCTTTTCCAGACGTTTCCAGAAATTTCCAGTCTTTTCCAGACAATAACCAGACTTATCCAGAGTTTTCCAGAGTTTTACAGACTTTATCCAGATTTATCCAGACCCTATCCAGACTTGTACAGACTGATCCGAATTCTGGAAAATGATCTCCAGGTCTTTTGGGACCTTTGGCAGAATTTTTCCGACCCTTTCCAGAAATTTCCAGGCTCTTTCCAGACGTTTCCAGAGATTTCCAGACTTTTCCAGACTTTATCCAGATTTATCCAGACTTGTTCCAGCTCACTTGGCTTGTTCCAGGTTCCTGTTGTGTGTTGTGTGTTTCTATTAATATAAGCGTGTTAAAAAAATGTTGCTTTTTCGTTTAGTTTCATGTTTCATCGGGTCGCTTTTTCGTTTCATCGAGTCTCAAATCACTCCCAACGATTCTAAAGAAGTTTCCACTTCAAAAATGACTCCACTCAACATTCCCTATCTCACGCAGAGCATAATTTTGTTTTAGTTTATATATTTTCTATTTATACAGCAAATTAGACTATCATCTAATATGTCGATGTAAAAAATTCTAAAACCGCCGCGACAGTTAGTCTATCATCTTAAAACGTAAAATCACAGAAAATATATTAAATGCCCGAGAGAATCGCGCAACGCTGTTAAAATTTGTTTGCCGAAAAGCTAGCGCGAATATAATTTAATTCAATTTATAACATTGGAGCAGCGCCTCTAGCGGTCTGCCGTCGCCCATAAGCGTAGGTTTTCTATAGTTAACTATAATATTCTTTGATATTGATCACCACTCAATAAATTCAAACTACAAATATGTTCCAAGCAAATCGAAATTTCTATTGTCCGTAATTTTTATTCTGATACTTTCCGTATGAGGAGCGAGGGGTGAAGCTTGTGGCAAAAACAGCAGCCTTATTCTGTAACTTGCGACCGCAGAGAATTGCGCAATAGTCGCTGTCCAGTGGCTGTCAAACGCGAATTTTCTATTCAAAAAAAGCAACTAGCGACCGGTTGCTGGTTGCTATGTAATTGCTGTTCGTAGAGAATAGGCCTGCAGGTGTGAAACTATTGGCGTTCTAATGTAGGGAGACACCAGCTCACATTCCTTTGGAGTATCAGATTAAAATCGACGGACTTCACAACAAATAGCCCATTTTTGTGTTTATATAACATGTCACATATTTTTACCTTTACAAATAAACTATATATATTTTTTTTTTGAAAACTCGAAAAGCATAAAAATTAGTTATTTACCTAACAAGTGCGGAAAGTGGTACTTTTCCGCACGAGACGGCAGTTGCACGAACGATGCGGAGCGGAGTTCGGGAAATCCGTCGAGGGGGGAAAAGACATTTTCCGCAAGAATTAGGTACAATATTTTTCCTACGAGTGTTTATGTCCATCTTATTTATCAAAAAAAATCTTTCCAATACGCAAAGATTTTATAATGATGGTATAAAATAGCACATAATATGAAAGAATAACATAAATCATTTATTTGATCCTAAATATCTTCATCTTTAACAATAAAAAAAATCGTGCGGAAAAGTAACTTTTCAGCACTAGCTCTTTCGGGACCGACGCGACGTGTCACTGACGAAATTTGCCTGGGGGACCGGACTTTTTGCAGTGCTATATGGCCCAGTGTCGGCTATATCCGACGGAATAAAAAAACATTTTAATTTCAGTTTTATTATATTAGAACCAAGAAAACACAAACAAAGCTAATATACTTACTAAACTTGCTAAAAAATAAAGAATATCAAACAAATCCAAAATAGGAACTCTCTAAACTTACTAAAAAATACGAAATATCAAACAAAATCAAAATAGAAACTCTCTTTGGTAAAAAATAAAATAGTTATTTACCTAACAAATGCGGAAAGTGATACTTTACCGCACGCAACGGCAGTTGACCGAACGACGCGGAGCGGAGTTCGATCAAGCCGTTAAGGGCGGTAAAGGCACTTTCCGCATGTGTTAGGTACAAAATTTTACCTATGAGCATCTACATCTCTAAAAAATGGCATTGATAAAATTAATTAATGAATCAGATTAATTAATGAAATAAGATTAAGTTTAGAAATGATCAAAAATCCATTTTCTGAAAAAGAAAGGAATTTTGATTATAAATATCAAATTCTACTTTACCGCACACTATGCGGTAAAGTGCAGTTTACCGCACACTTTGTAGTCCACTTTACCGCATACTATGCTGTAAAGTTAACTTTACCGCACACTATGCTGTAAAGTTAACTTTACCGCACACTATGCTGTAAAGTTAACTTTACCGCATAGTGTGCGGTAAAGTGATACTTTCCATTTCCAAATACGTGCGGTAAAGTGCACTTTACCGCACGCTCGTAGGTAAAATATTAAACAAAATAATATAAAATCTCTATAAAAAAGGTGGAAAACCCAAAACAATGCACACGATACAAAACTAGTTCCTTTTTCAACACAACGACCTTAATAATAGGTGTAATGAGTCCCATTTTCGCTTGTTGCACTTGTTCTGTAACGATATTACCCGACAGCCCGTTGTCGCCTATGCTCGACGGTGTCGGAATATACAGACACTGGTCTGTGGGGACATGCAATACTGAACGGGACGTAGCCGACACTGGTCTGGGTGAGTTTTTTGTTTTTTAAAGGCATCGCAAATGATCGACAATGGTTCAGCAGTAGATTTGACACCTGTCGTGTATAGCCGACAGTGGTCCCGCAGACAATTTTTGTTCGTGTCGGGAACGTCTCGTCAACAGTCTTGAAAGGGCTAGTATAGAAAAGTAACTTTTCCGCGCTATTTTACTTTCCGCACAATTTTTTTATGCACAATAGCTATTTTCCCCAACGAGTGCGGAAATTTCTTCCCGCAAGAGTTAGGAACTATATTTTTTCTACGAGCATACTAAAGCTGATGTTACGAAGAGTTTAATTTAAATAAAATGCGATTATGCAGAAGGTAGAATTAAAAATGTATTGAAAGGTATTTATAAAAAGGTAAAGGTACAGGTATAGGTGTATCAACAATACAAACAATTCCATGTCAAAATGATTATTTCTTCCCGCACCAGTGCGGGAAGAAAGTCTTCCCGCACATCAAATCGTGCGGGAAGAGCCATTTCCCGCACGCTCGTAGAAAAAAAATAATGGAATCGGATTTTTTTATCATGATCCTTGGCCTATATCTAAATCGGCCAAAAAAATTGATAGGATCCTCTACCCTCGCGAGACTATGCCACGTAAAGTGCCATAATTTTCGCCGATGTTATCGGATTTTGTGGTAAGTTGCTTACACGTTTTTTCCCATAGAAGATTCTGACTTTTTCCATTCAATTATTAGTTGAAAGCTGCCCTAAAGAGTAGAGAATAATCGATCCAGATTTCCAGAGATTTTCGAGGCAAACAAACCCTATTTCGAACAGGTAAAAATATAACCTTATTAACTTAAATTTTTGCAAACTCGAGGCACATTTTTCTTAATTACTATGTTAATATCAAAGCTTTATTATGATTTCATCTAATTTAATTAATTAATGCATTATTGTTCAATTTTTCTATTAAAATAATTTTCAAGAGCTATAGTCTTTTTATCAGGTAAATTTGCTATAGGAAACTAATTGAGTTACATTCGAGTTTCATTTTCTAATTCAATATATTCATGAAGTGCTTCGCTATTGGTTTAATTACAAATACAGCGTGTATAACAATTTTTCTCTTAGGGTTTTTTTTCTTGCGAGGGGTATTTTACCATCAAGTTTTCCCTCACGGTTACAACAATAGACGTTCAATCGTAACCGAAATTTAACTAAAAGGCTAACAGACACCAGCCTAAGTAATTGGACGGTTACTCAGGTCTTCAATCAACTTAACCACAACCAGTAGCCAGGACTAATCTGGTTAATTGTAAGAACTACCATCACCTGGAACATTTTGGTATCGTACTAGTTTTAGTTAACCTATATATTATTATTGTTTGTCTACATTCTGTCCCTATTTGTGCACCACAGTGATCACTTTCGATACTTCAGGGAGTAATTCATTGCTTGCCCCAGTGTGGCAAATGAATTATTAAATAGGTAACTTAGCTAGACATAGCCTGTTGAATTTATGTCAACCTACTGCTAGTTCTGGTTACATAAGTGTAAGATAACCGCTCCAACATCTAATTATTCATTTTTTTTTATTATTTCTCTTCAATTTATATTTACAACTTTTCTATTTATACCTTTTCATCATTATTATTCATTTGGTTATTGAGTTTCAATAACATTTTTGCATTTAAATTTAATTGTTCATGACTATAGCAATTATTTCAAAAGTATAGCATTTCTGTATTTGTTAGTTGACGCTTCATTACAAGGTCATTTTATTAATTGAATTGATGACAATTCATTTTATTGAATGGCAAATTAGTAAATAGTTTTCACACTTTAGTAATATTGCTAATTTACTTGATTATTCTTTTATTTCTTAATTCAAATTATTGTTCATTGTGGACTGCGGCCATTTGATAAATAAACAACTGTAGCACTTGATTTGAATTGACTTTTATTTGGTTTTATGCACACAGCCTGGTTACTGCTAATATTTTTCTTTTATTTATAATTATTATTTGAATTGTAAGAACCTGAAGCCAGATACCATCCTGGAGAGTCCGACTCATCTGTTCAGAGTCGGTGGCGCCCAAAACTAAAACCCACCCCTACTCTCCGAATTATTTAGTTCTGAGCTAGGGCATAATTTGCACGCACTTCGACCTTCAGTCCTACAATCTCAAGTTCTCCATTCAATTTTTTTTTTTTTTTTTTTTTTTTTTTTTTTTTTTTTTTTTTTTTCGACTTTTTTTTTTTTTTTTTAATAAACTTTTTAATCAGCGAAAAAGCGTGGCACTGTCCCTCAAAAAGGTGCCCCCGCGAGACTGTGCACCCCAAATAGAGGTCTCCCGCGGGGCTCCGCCCCCCAAAAAGGCACCGCGCGGGACTGTGCCCCTCAAATTGGGGGCCCCCGGACTTTAATATAGAAACCAGAAAAAAAAGTGTGCGGGAAAATTTTACTTCCTGATATTTGAAAAGGTCCACTGTGAAAAGAATAGACTTTTTTTTTTAATTAAGATAGTAATTTGATTTGAAGTAAAAAATAGTACCCATATGGTAAAAATCGCGCGGAAAAGTAACTTTTCCGCACGATCGTAGGAAATAGTTATTTATAGTTATACAAAATTTTTCCTACGAGCTTCATATCAGGTAGGTAACAACAAAAATTTAAAAAAAAAAAGGATATTTGTTCAATTATTTTCAATTAACTTTATGAAGCGAACCTATTCATTCATCAAAAAATTACATAACAAAAAAAACAGAAAATTGAAATCCTCGTCAGAGCTGTTCATCTTAAAGTGTTTAAATTTGATGCGAAAGAAGTTTGTAGATTCTTGCATGTAAATGGAGAACACAAATCTGACGTGTCAAAGTTAATTATATTCAGTGTTTTTATAGATGTTGGCTGATATAGAAACAGAGGAAAAATTTGTCATCATGTGTCAAAGTCGACAGGTGCACTTATTGTTGCTTGACAATTATTTTTACTTTTCGGCACTCAGTGCGGATAAGGCCCGTATCCGCACTGAGTGCGGAAAAGTGTAACTTTGAGAACCATAATGCGTGCGGAAAAGTACTACTTTGCGCAGGCTCGTAGGAAATAGCTATTTACCTAAGGTGCGGAAGAAGATTTTTCTGCACGCGGCTGCCGTTCACCGAATGACGCGTAGCGGAGTTCGGTGAAGCAGCCGAGTGGGGCCCTATATTTGGCTGCGAGAGCCCCATGTTTGGGGAGCGGAGCCCTGTGTGCCGCTTTTTGGGGGGCAGAGCCCCGCGGGCCCCCTATTTAGGAGGCCGAATTTTTTTTTCCCGATTTAGATATACCTAGTTAGTTACAACAAATTGTTTTTTTTTATGCCTATAGAAATTAAAAATTTAAAAAGGAAGTATAGTTATTTTACTCGTAGAAAAAATATTGTTCCTAACACGCGCGCAAAGTAGTTTTCCCGCACTTAAAGCTCCGCTTCGCGTCGTTCGTCTAACTGCTTTCGCGTGCGGGAAAACATAACTTTGCGCACTGATTAGGAAAACTACTATTTCCGCACTGATATGCGTACGGTAAAAGTTTTACCGCACCGTGCGGGAAAACTCATTTTCCGCACGGATATCAGTGCGGAAAATTGATTTTTCCGCACGGCTGTAGGAAATAGTTATTTTCCTAACAAGTGCGCAGAGTGTTACTTTTCCGCACGCAAACACAGTTATACGAACGACGCGAAGCAGAGTTGCGTGCGGAAAAGTACTACTTTGCGCACGCTCGTAGGAAATAGTTATTTTCCTAACAAGTGCGCAAAGTGTTACTTTTCCGCACGCAAACACAGTTATACGAACGACGCGAAGCGGAGTTCGGATAAGTGTTACGTGCGGAAAAGACACTTTGCGCACGTGTTAGGAACTAAATTTTTCCTACGAGCTTCATATCAGGTAGGTAACAACCAAAATTTAGAAAAAAAAAACAATAATTTGTTCAATTATTTTTAATTAACTTGAAGCGAACCTATGCAGTTATCAAAAAATTACATAAGAAGAAAAAAAAAATAACAGAAAATCATCGTCAGAGCCCTTTATCTTAAAACGTTCAAATTTGATGAGAAAGTTTGTAAATTCTTGCATATCAATAGAGAACAAATCTGACAATGCGTCAAAGTTAATTAAATTTGGTGTTTGTATAGATGTTGGCTGATATAGAAACAGAGGAAAAATTTGTCATCATGTGTCAACGTCGACAGGTGCACTTATTGTTGCTTGACAATTATTTTTACTTTTCGGCACTCAGTGCGGATAAGGCCTGTATCCGCACTGAGTGCGGAAAAGTGCAACTTTGAGAACCGAAATGCGTGCGGAAAAGTACTACTTTGCGCACGCTCGTAGGAAAAGTACATTTTGTGGCTTGAAATGAACGCCTTTGGGGTCTCACCCTGGAAAAATTTCTGCCTTCGGCGGCGCCTGCATACGGAGGGCTATATCTATGAGGTGGCATCATGGGCTACTTTCACGTACCGGGAATATGGCAAATTATGAATATTATGATATTTTTTTTGACGCAGACACATGAATGCAACTGAGAATGAACAATATTTTCATTCTGATTTCAGTCAGATTATTAAATTAATTAACAGATGCAAATGGGTATCAGATTTTAACAAAAAATCATGTGACTGAAAACGGCGTCTCCTCGCATTTTTATTGATTCTAGAATTGTGACGTCACGAACCGTCCCTGCGGTTTCCCTGCAGTTTGAAAATTCGATTTTCAGATAATTTTAAAACTTCCAATTTTCTTTGAACTATGCTAATTATGCTATCGGGAGATCGGCGTCGGTTTTGATTTTTCAAGAGTTTTTTAAAAGTTCAGCTTATTTCTTTATGAGAAGTAGTTTTATTTCGAGAAATTCGTAAAAAGCTTTCGTTGAATAACAGAGCTATCGCCCCTAGAGTTGGCCGCTCGGGTGCGCGGAACACTTGCTACTTGCTAGGATCGGTCCTCTAGTAATCGTCGGTGATCAAGGGCGGTACTACATGCAAATGCTTACCAGCCCGACGTATCCACTAACTTATGTGTCTGCTCTGCCCATAATCGTCCCTTGAATTACTAAAGGATCGCTTTCGTCGGATGCGGGAGGGAGACGGAACGGGTGCCGCAGACGTTGCCGTCATTAAAAATATAAAGATGTGCTTTCCTAAGCAGCGGTGGCGCGACGGCGGCGGAGCGCCGTTTTTTTGACGCTAGCGGAATCACGCCACCGGTCGGTCGACAGGCAACTTCGACGGAGCGCAACACGGACGGAATAATATTATATTGAAAAATGTCGACTTTTACAGAAGAGCAAAGTGAGTTACTGATTGATTTAGTGAGGCAGTATCCCGTGTTGTATAATTTACCTATTTTTATGTTTATTAAAATAAAAAATAGCAAATCTTGGGAATCCATTTCCATACACGGTTTGCTAAACCGCCCACGTCGCGTCGCCTTCGAGGAAAGCACTAAAGTGCGACAAGTGAGTGAACCTTGGTAACGTATGAAGTAGCAGAGGGGAAGAACAAAACCTATACTATACGACGCGATGGATTCTCGACGTGGTGCATTGCGAAAATTGCGGTTACTCTGACGCGACGATCCGCGTATATGTATATTTAATCTCGGGCCAATCAGGAGGGTTCTGCCCGCATTCCTTCCATACAGGTTCACTCACTTGTCGCACTTTACCTCCCTAGCGCGATACGACGGAAAGCGCTATGACTCCGTCACGCTTGCGTTCCGTCTCCGTCCCGTATCCGAGGAAAGCGAGCCAGGGGGTGTGACCCTAAAAATCTAAGATCTCTCGTGAAAACCACAGTCCTATATTCAAAATAGTTTCCGAAAAAACTCCTTGTCAATATAAATTATGCAGGAGTTTGTTACGTCACAACCGCCGAAATCGCAGTCTTCTGTTCGTTCAGTCGTCATTAAACCGTATCCTATACTTCAGTGGTTGCAATTCGCTCTAGTGAAATTGTCTTTTGTTTTGGAAACTTTTTACACGTGTTAATACTGTGCCTGATAGTTCGACGTGACGTCAGAAAAACCTAGTTGTAACTTGAAATCTCCTTAACTCGAAAACTAACTATCGTAGCAAGATGCGGTTAGATTTTTTTGCACTAAAACTCTCGTTTTTGGGTCAAACATTCTTTGAGAGGGGTCTCAAAGCGCGTCAGCTGACCTCTGTAATGTAATACAAATGCCACAAGAGCTTGGTGGGAGCCCCAAAACAATTCTAAAAGGTTAAGGCAAGAAGTGCTGCGTTGCCAAATTGACGTCAAAGTATATTATTTTGTTTGGGTTAGATTTTTCTAACAGGTGCGGACAATGTTTATTGTTCAATAAATGACACTTTCTACCCATACACATAGGGTTTTTCCTTTCCAACTGATATGCTGCGCGTAATCACGTGCTAAATCATTTGAATACTTTGTCAAGTGTATGGAACATGACGCTTTTTTTGCCACGCCGTTCTTTCGCGCGTGCAAACCGCTACATCCCAAGACGCCACTATAAACCGCGCGAAATAACGTGTGTGTATGCCGACCTGGAATGATCATAAGTTTGTTTGTATGGTTTGCCAAATTAACAGTCGCACTTGGACCAGGGGGGTTATTGAATGACCCCAGTTTACTTTTTCTAGCATTACTTACCTACTCATTTTTACTTTCTCTTCAAAAACAATTTGGGACTTTTCTTTTACGTGTTTTTTCAACCCGTAGACATAAAATTTGTTAGGATTGGTAAAATCTTTGACGATTGCCAGACGTTTTTATTACGCGTACAGTCGTCGGCGTGGCACAAGAAGATGGCCGATTGCGGTTTTTTCAATTTGATTGATATACCTCCTACATTCTTTTCATAAAAGTTAACGAGAACTGGACAAGAGATAATCCAAATCAAAAATCTAGGAAAAAAGTTCTTCTATAAAATGCTTAGGCAAGGAGTTGTGTCAAATTGATATGGGTAATCGCTCAAGGTATAGAGGATTCCAAAATAAATATATTATAGCTACTTTGAAAATTATTTTTGAATCAGATACTGAATTTTTTCACATTTTTTTTTCACTAATTACTTACCCGGTCAGTCGCTAACCCCCCTGTTCCGAATTCCAGAAAATCTGGGGTCTATCGCTAGCACCCCTGTTCCATGTTCTCTGGGTACCCAGTTAGGGTCCCAGTGCGACTGTTAATTCCAGCTAAGTTCTCGAACACATTCTGATCAACTCTACGTTATCTGAGCTCTACGACTTGAAACAAACGTTCTGCAGAGTCCACCGCCGATTATGCGGACGAGTGGAGCAAAACACACACCATAACCGCAACTGCCAAGTTGAAGAAACATGTCGGAAACCGCCACAAAACCGCTCAACGCCTGTTTTGTCCCGTAAGGGCAAACGGAAAATGCTCGGCAGCCCCCTTTGTTACCCTGGTTGACGCGACACTCAATTCTAATTCATGCAATTTTAGATTACGAATACCATTTAATGAAAAAGTCCTCTCTTTGTCTCTTTTAAATAAGAATCCCGAATACTTAAACCGTTGTGGAAAATGCAATCGACACTAAAATTCTCTGTCGTTTTGTACAAAACCACATTATACCGACCAGAGATCCGTTCCTATAACGAAGCTGAATTCTAAAGTTTCAATCTGTGGTAATTTCGTCATCGGATTATCTAGAAGCTATCAACATATTCTGTATGCATAGAAATGTTTTATTATCGGATATATCTTTATCTGTATGAACTTTTGCATCGAGCTTTCAAAACTGTATATCTAAAACACTCAAATATCGGAAACAGAACAAACATTTTCAAAAGTATACTTTCCTGAAAGCATGTGCCGTCAGCCGTCACTCTTCCGCAGTTCCCTGCCCTGCAGGCTTCAGATTTTTTCGAATAGTGCACACGCAGTGCTTGCTTAAACGCCCTGATTTTATATTGATTCAATATTTTTGAATCGCGTGATATTTTTGTAGTGGGAAGTAGTTTTATAGGAAATATCAAAATAGATACTTTCGGCGAGAGAAGGGCAATAGCAATTTATCTCACCAGAAACAAATTAATGATTACAGGCATACCTGCCCCTGGTCTCCTAATCATGCACACTCTGGTGCATCATAATGACATCAGAATTTTTCATGCATAGTTGACCATAATAATTTGACAAAAACATGACAATTTTACTCGTCATTCGGTATCTCAACATCGACAAGATAGCAAAAAAAAAAAATAGGTGCTTGAACCTAATCTGTGGTTGAGCCCAAGAATCGTAAACTCTACAGGATTGCTCAATCCCATGCGTTCACAAAAAATACCGAACATGCGGAATGCGAGTGACGTCCCGTGCCATCATCGCAATCCTTGATAGGATTGTTTTTTATTATGACAGTGCATTTTCCATGCATTTTCAGGGCCCTGGGTTAACTCTAACTCTGGGCTAACTAACTAGTTAAATCGAAAGGTGTTTATCCAAGCTTTTTTAAACCAAGGCTGGTTAACTCTCGGTTCTTTGAAGGTTGGCATTACTTATGCAACGTTGCCAGCTCACTTTTATTGTTTTTTTGACAATTTCTGCTCATAACCTTACTTATTTGTTATTTTTCCTTTTTTTTTTCGTTTCCGTAGGTGCGCATTCATCAAGGATGCTACACACTACTACCACAACCACAGAGCATCTACTATTACAGGATGGCCTATCCTCATGAGGCCTGTGTGTACCAAATCCCTCCCTTCCCCCCGCGCCAAAATACCAGTTGTGACGTAGGCAGCATGTTATTCCCAAGTCAAAAATCTATAAGCAACGTCAAATGTTTATCGGGAAGCCAAGTCTATGCTCGATTTGTTCTAGAACATATAAAATTGTTTCTATTCGCAAGCGAAAACGTGCGAAGAAGTCGACGTCGTCAAAATCGTCAAAGGGATTTGATCGCAACCACCGTAGTCGGAGCTATAACATCTTGATCATCATCAATGAAATCTAGGTCCTCCTTCTCTTCACAATATCAGAATTTAAGCCCAAACCACCATTTTTGAAAAAAAATCAAATAGAAAATAAGAGAAAATTTCGAGGGGGTCTCATACTCTCATCTCAGGGTCAAAAACGCTAACTTGCAGTGAGAGTGCGGGTTAACTTTTTCCTGGAATAACTTTCGAGTTAGCAGTTGATCCTGGATGGATGAACACTTGCCACAACTTTGACCCAAGGTTATCCGTAACTCATGGGGTAACCCTCTATTGAAAAACCGGCCCTAAATCGTTAAAAATTGTTATTTCCTCTGAATCTTTAAAAACAGTGTTTTTTAAACTTAGCAGATACTTCAAAAGTCTGTGTGATTGAGTGGTTGGCTAATTATTGTCACCAACCGTGTTTTTGAGCTTGCACAAAGACAAGTTTGTTTGCTTGCTGCTTATCAGCAAGGTAATTTCAAAATACCCACAAAAATATTATATCGGGCCTTCAAAAAAAAGCAAATCAAAGATTGCTATGTTTTTTTAAACGTATGTCTTAGCAATATTTTCCTTTAATTTTGTCAATGAACTTTAATGTCAAAATGTCATGTCAAAAATCCTGACCAATAAAGAAACAATAATGCGACGATCGTTTTCGTAGCCAAAGCAATCTTTGGATATTTCTCTCTGTTTGTCAAAAAACACAAGGCTGTAACATATTTTGTGTAATGTGTAATAATGATTTATTTTTCGCATTTCTAAATATCAAAAGATAAGCAAAACTTAGTTGCAATAGTGTGTTTTATTTTTTACTGTCTCTACCTACTTCTCAATTATTATTCAATAGCTTAATAGGTATAGACTAAATCACGATAGAAAGTGAAGTTGACAGTTCGCGTTGACATTTTTAGTAAACTTTTTCTTTAGGTTGTCAGCATGCGTTAGCGCTTCGATTCCGTCAGCTGGGATAAACTACAGGGTCGTATTTAGAAAAGTGATATACATTTCAGAATAAAAAATTATTTTCAATTTCTTTAAAGGAAGTTAAGTTATTAAAATCCAAAAATCCTAAAATTAGAGTCCAAAGTAAACACTTATAAAAAGAGTAAACACTTAAATCCAAACTGAAACCAGGTTTGAAACGCAAAACCGAAACACAAAGGCACAGAACACTACATAAAAAACCAAAAAACGCATGCTGGTAACCTAAAGAAAAAGTTAACAGAAATTGTCAACGCGAACTGTCAACTTCCCTTTCTATCGTGACTTCAACTATACTAGAACGATCGAATATATGGACATTTAAAGTAAGTGCTTATCTCACAAAGCCAAATAGTGATACCTAATTTAGATTTTAATATAGTCATAATTCAGGAAAAACACTACAAGTTTTCCATATTTCCATGCGTTCACGTGCCATTAAAGGAATCTATGGTGTATTTTTTCCTAAGATGGATTTTGACATTGAAACATTCCCACATAACAGTGAAAGAACATTCATATTCTCAGAATATTCCCTCAAAGTGCTTTTTGGAATATTCTTTTAGGAATGTTCAATGAATATTCTGAGATTGTTTCGAATGAAATATTCGTTTTTGAACGTTCTATTTATATACTAGGAATGTTGCTTCTATGCACCTACCTGAAAGATTGTGCTAAGATCCTACTTTATATAACATTATTTGAATATTCTCATACGAACATTATTATAATGTATCCTAAAAAATGATCCTTCGGCTAATATCTCTATCAAGTATTAAGAATATACCTACCCAAGTTGTGCTGAGAAGTTTATGTAGGTAGATACTCATGATAAGAATATTTCCATATTGTTCACCTAATTATCTAAAGTACCTACTCAAAAACTTAATTAAACAATTAAACAATAATGCTCTATCTAGAACCTACTAAGAATATTATAGGTATATTCTTTTTCATTTGCTTTGTAGGACTTCCAAGAGAGGGAGCCACGCGCTATTAAAGATCTACATCTTGCCTCGCGTTTGAATCACCTTGGAACCTGTTTCTCTTAGTTGGCGTGTTTCGAGAGAGCATAACAAGCTCGAAACCGGAGCTTTGGTTAAACAATTCTTTCACTGCCTTCAATATAAAAGGACTGGAAGGAGCATTATTTGGAAAAGAAAATTAACATTCCAAGTATATTCTTAGAATCAAACAAGAATCATGTCTAGGATGCATATTGAGAATGATATAATATGTAGATATATTCTAAGAATATTTCAAGCATATTGGTATAATATTCTTTTGAGAAAATAACTATAATTTCATAGAAACATTCTTTGAATATGAGAATATACATTTCGAGCATATTTTTAGAATTAACAGGAATATTTTTTTCAGGATGTACTGAGAATCTCATAGGTATATCCTAGGAATATCCTAATGGATTTCCCAGGAAGTTCTTGGGTATTGCAAACAGTATTTCTACAATCTTTTCTCAGAACATTCTCAGGACATTCGCAATGGTTTTGGCGAACATTCTAGGCACATTCCTCCTAAAAAAAGAACATTCTTAGTACATTCTAAGGATGCAATTTTGTTATGTGGGATTGAGACATAAACAATACCGCTTGGCCCTGATTGGTGGCAAAATGAGGTGTCCCTGCAGGTTGATATCAGTTTCACAATGCATGTCGTGCAAATGACATCATGCGACCAATAAGCGGCATTGTTTATGTTTCAAAGTTGACAATGTAAAAATCTATCTTATGGCGATTTCCATTTGTTAGTCAGTGCGCACTGAGTGTATCCGCATTTTTTTCTAAAAGCATATAACATGTAAGGATAAGGATACATTTTTTTTGCACTGGTTCGACAAATGGAAATCGCTATTAGAAAAAAATACAGTTTATTTACATATTTATTTACTCTTCACAAACACTTATTTTTAGTAATAGGGAATTTTCATAAGAAATAAATATGGTTCATTTTGCTTTTATGTAGCACATTTTCCTGTAAAATATCGTATATGAGCAGTTTTGCGTTTAATTTATCGATATTATTCTCATACGGCAATTATTAGTTTCAAATTGAAAAGTTTCGCGCGGAAAATCTGAGTTCAACATGGCCGCTTTCGGTGACGTCAACTGTTCATAAACCAAGGTTAAGGGTAGTTTACACTGACCGTGAATAACGAACGGGGTCCACGCTTTCATGGTTCATTCTTGGGTCCTGAAGAACGATTGGTCCACGGATAGCTCACTTCACGCCACGACTGATATTGAACCTCCATAAATGGGTCTATAGAAGATTGTCAGACTGCGCTTCTGTAAATCCTGTATAAATCGTGACAAACTAACTAAAATACAAAATGTCACAATACGCCAAATACAGAAACACCACGTAAAAACCGCATTCAATGCAGTCAAAGGTAAGAGCAATTCTTTCTGACAGTTTGCAAAGTGTCAGAGACTCTTGTGAGAACAGACCTTAACGTTGCATTTACAAACAGTTGACGTCACAAGTACTGACACCTTAAAGGTAATCGTTTTCGCGCCAACGGAAATAATTTGAAATTTTATATATTTTAATGAGGACATAATACAAAAGAAAACATATGTATTTTATATTTGGAAACATAAGCAATAAGAAAAAAGATAATTTGAAAAATATGATTGTTCCCTATTACATGAAAAGGACTTACATCTGAGTAGATATTTGATTAAAAAAAAAAACAATACAAACTTGACTAGGAAATACTAACAGTAGAAAACTAAGCAATACACACGAATAAAAGAAAATTATGTCCTGATGCAACAAATCCAGTATTACAAAACCAGAAAATGTTTGGGGTTTCCGCGATAATTTTTAGCCATCAGTCTTTTATGCTTACACACATTAAATGAAACTTTAAATTACACTTATAACACTTGATAAACTTCGAATTTACGATAAAATTTCATGACAAATTGAACTGAACAATCATTCGTGTCGACGGCCATCTTGAAAGTAAGGAATGCAGGTGACGTCAAGCACTAGTGGACAAATTTAGCCGATTGAGCAATCCTGTAGTTTGCGATTCTTGGGTTAAACCTTGGTTGAACTGATTAATTGATTCTTGATTTGTCTTGGCATGTCAGTTAGTTAAAGTATTGAAAACGCACGCGACTCATTTTTTATTGGAAATAGAATGTTTACAAACGGCGAATGTGCAGATACTTGTTCAGGCAGAATCGTTGCAAAATACTCATTCAGCCGCCAGAAATTACAAGGGAAAAATTTCCCAATAAAATGGCACCCACCACCTGATGGAGGAACATTCTGCTCGTTTTACAAAAATTGCGTGATACGGGAAGTGTGGGTGTGCAAAATCTGCGTGTTTATTTTAGTGTTTTGAGGACCTTTTAACAAAAATTAAAATTTCCATAATAAGGATTTAGCCAGTAACTGAGTAAGTATTATTTTATTTTTCTCTTGAATGTGCAAAAATGTCATTGAGTGCAATTAAGATAAAACGGCACATTTTTCATTTTGACTAGAAAATTGATAAAAATGCAAATTAATATTTACATTTTAAAGAGTGTTAATTTTAGTGGCATGCAGACGTATTAATTAAAAGTTGATGAAAAATGTTCTTGTCTCGACTGGGATTTGAAAAATTTTGGAAAATTAACACTCTTGAAATTATATAGCAGACGATAAAAAACCTCTAAAAAACTGTAAAAATATTTACATTATTTGAAAGCGAATAACAAATCATATACTAATTATACTAACAATTGACCCATGTTCAATAGGACAGTTTTAGCTTGAAATGGGCCATATTATCTCTTGTTAAAATATTTGTACTCATACCTGATTAGAATAAGAGACAGTAGCATATAAATGCCTTCTCTGACTACTCATTTACGAAGTACGATATACTTTCATACGAGTGATTTTTAAGTATGGAACGTCTCAATTATCTGCTTGCACGATTTTTATGAATTTTGGTTTGAAAGGGTACTGTATATACCTGTATATTATGACAATTATGGATTCTGCGAAAAATTCTAGACTTATTCCATGAACAATGTCATATACTTATCTTCGACTGTTTCGGAAATATGACTTTTTTGCAACTTTTGACAGGCTGTGAAACCTAAACGGCTAATTTTACAGAGAAACCGATTTAACATTCTCGTCTATAGCTTTTAATAAGCTATCATTTAACACCAACTATAGATTTAAACGGAAATTAAATTTAACCGGACTTTTTTATCATGGATTTGTCAGTTGGTGTCAAATGATAGTTTATGAAAAACTAAGAGGAGACTTTGTATGATCGGTTTTGCTCTCAAATCAACCGTTTGGATTTTACAGTCTGTCAAAAGTTGCGAAAAAGTCTATTTCCAATGGTCTCCGAAACAGTTGAAGATAGGTAGATGACACTGTACACGGAATATGTCTAGAATTGTTCGCAGAGCCCAGAAATTTAATAATATACAGGGCGACTCATTCGAAAAACAAAGTTTCTGATATTTTCCGAAAATCGAAAGATCTGATAACCATGTCTATACTACCATATTATCGGCCATATTACAATAGGTACTCTTTCAAATCAAACCAAAATTCATAAAAATCGTGCAAGGCGTTTTCGCCATAATTGAGACGTTCCTCAAACTCACTCCCAATCACGTTCAGAAACACTTCGGACACGACAGGGAATTCAATTTGATCGAAAACACTAGTTCTTAGTGATACTCTGAAAAACTGATAAAGCAAAAATATCGTTAATGGACCATCAGTTTTTGACCAATAACGCTCGGCTTTGGCAATAAAACGTACAAGCAATTCGATCATGAGCGACCAAAGGTCGCCCCGTAATCGACATAGGTACAGAGAAAACGCGGCAATAAGAAAGTTGGAATAGGGAATAGGTGATATGATTTTTGCTAGAAGGGCGATAAATTGAAAATCTTGCGGTTTATATTCCTCGTCAAAAGTAATGAAATTATCCAGATCCCTAACAGCGATAAGGGATTGTCAAATAAAATTTGCCGCGAAGTTTTAAAACTGAAATTACTTTAGTATTTAAACTAATTCGGACAATTTATCTCATCTTACGTATCAGGAATCAGGGTCTTAGCTAATGTAAAATAATAGCCGGACTCGGCACAAGAAGTAAAATTAACTGCTACGTATTACCTTTGTTTTATTTTGCCCAGACTAACAGGTTGTAGAAGAATAGATCTTGTTATTTTTCACTTTCATTACTGTTGCAAACATTTATTTGAAATTTCAACCGCCACTTGCTTCTATTTCTGCACAAAAATGATTTTCTAAAACTTTTGAATGTATTGCAATAGTTTCCTTGCACTCTTTAATTAAATTCACAAAGAAGAATTCCTACACAGAGAGTTACTATTGCACGGCACGACTCCTGGCTTTTATGCATGTTGAGTCTCTCGAATCCACCTTTATTAGTTTTGAGGAGCTATGGAATAGCGTTTTCTTACGTTAAGGTAGATAAAAAAAATTCTGAAAAATCCACATTTATACAGCGCCCTACTGTTGCAGTTGTAACAAACCAAGTTGAAAATGTTGAAAACCAGGATTTTTTGTTCGCTCGATGGCCCCGGGGCCGTATCCGGATACAACACATACACGTTTAATAAACGGTCTTTATCAAAAAAATACTTGTTTGAGTCTGCTGAAATGGCTGTTTTGCAAAAAGATCCGGCGAATGTAATTTTTGAAAAGATATTTTTGATCAGCTGACAATTTTGTTGAAAGTACTTTAGAGAAACTTTCGGATAAAGAATGAGATCGATGCGCGATATTGAAAAAGATTGGTTTTGGTAAAGTATTTATTCATTGTTACCTTGCTTAAAAATGCCATCTAGTAGTATTGCTTGTGATTATTTATTAGATTAATACTTTGAACATGTAATTAATAGTTATTTGTATACCAGGGCCACGGAATGACTTTTTAACGTACGAAGAGAAAAGTTATCGCTGAGGCCTCTTGAGGGAACATATTCGTGAGGACGCTAAAAAGTTTCGCAGTCATGGTATACACTATTTTTTTGTGCAACTATAAAAATTATGTAAATGAAAAAAATTTCGCGGCCTGTGTTGCAACCGCGATAGCTCATTTTGCGGACGAGTGCACAAAAAATAGATTGAATTCATTCAAATTACAATTTCTTTGTAATTTACAAATAAGTTTCATTTATTACACAAACAAAATTCAAGCCGTACACGATGCAGCTAATATTATCGATCTCAATGAATTAGAGTTGAAAGGTTGATGAAGATTGATAATCGCTTATAAAGAGTTACTATCAAATCAATTTCAGGGTCCTTATTCTTGAAACAGGGGAGTAGCGTTCCCAGGCGAACGAGTGTTCCGTCTTTCTCAATTATATGCAAATGATAATATAAGTAACAAAGACGGAACACTCGTTTTCCTGGTAACGCTGCTCCCCTGTTTCATGAATAAGGACCCTGGTGGTACGAAGTTCACTGGGTCATCTAGTTTCTTATTCATTTTTGTAACCTGTTCCATTTTTTCGAATTTTCATTATAAATTTGTATTTTCACCATTCCAGAATCAGCAAAATAATTCATAACTTAAGTAATTTAAAGGTATCTACTAAATTTAATAAAGTCAATATAATATCAGTATTGCCATGTATCCATAAATAAAGTGAGCATAAATATGCAAATATCTGTTATTAAGAGAAGTACTAACGTACCACCATCTAGTACCTAATAAATTTATTTTAAAAGTGTGGTAAGTTTCTTGAACTATTTCTCATTGATATTTTTATTTGGAGAAATTATGTTTATCATACTTTCAAGATATTTCTGTCTTTCTCTAACTTCTGATTCTGAAATAATTATTTTTAACTTGATGACCTAATTAATTAGGGGTTTTGTGTTTCTAACATAACCCTAATTTAAATCATTATAATTAGTAAACAATTAAAATAATTCTAGAGTGTTCTTATCTAATCCCATTTAATCAGCGTGGTGTCTTATAAATGAAGAAGACTGGTTTTCAGCAGGGAATTGGGTTCTGAAAAGGCCTCTTCTTTGGCAGACCGTTCAACAGTCAAGTTGATTTTTACTTTGTAATTTTTTCTCCTTTAGATTTCTGGATTTTCACTTAATTTTTTTCGTTTTATTTCACCATCAGTGTCTACTATCACTGATGGGTTTTTATCACCTGATATCTTATCCTGGTCTACCTTTAAAATTTAAATATTATCTTTTAATTATTTACCTATTGTGAACCTCCATTTTTTGTGGTACCTGGTACCACATTTTTCTGAAGAGAGTCAATTCAAAGTTTTGGCTGATAGATAGGTATTGCTACAAGAGTCTAGTCCTAGGAATAAATGAGGATCGTTGCGGTGGGCAGAGAGCTCGTTGTCAAATGTATCGTAATTCGTAATAAGTGCTAGTCTTTGTGTTGCTATTTTAAACGAAACAGAGCTGATCGAAACTAACCCAAACTAACCCGTCCTCTTGATAATTAATCTATAGAAAAAAACCCAAGAAAAAAAAATTAAAAAAATGTATTGCCTTCAACGAGAATCGCAGCCGGGAACCCGGGTCCATTTGCTCCAAAAACCGTACCTATCCTAACTGGGACACACCATGCCTGTGAAAGTAATCGTAGAAATTGAAGTAATAAAGTGCGCAAAACGTGACCAAACCTATAGCGATACATGGCTCCAGAGACGTCTTAAGAATTCTTGAGGCCCTGGGCCTATATGTAAATGGTGGCCCCTTACCTACGCGCGGGGGGGGGGGTTCTCATACCACATGAATAAATTAGAAAAACTTCTGAGATGTAGAAATGTGATGTATATATTGTGGAAAGAAAATAACAAATTACAAAGGTCATTTTCTAGATTTTTCAGAGGCAAAATAAAATCGTGAATTATGTCTTTAAAACCAATGGTTTGTGAAATGTACACAAGTTTCTTAATGAGGGTTAACTCACGTGTATTGTACAATATTTTATCTACGCCATTAACTTTAAAAACACAAAAAAATTTAATTTCAATAATAATTGTATTACCTATTCTAAAAAACAGCTACCTGAATCACCTCAATACCTTTTGATCAAATAGCAATATAAACTTGACCAAATTACCATGAAAACACGATAACACCATGCATGGTTCCATATCAATTTGATAGTAAATAATATTGATGTCATTATAGTTTCAAAAACCTAAGAAAGAGTGCGGTAATGAAAATGCGTGAGTTAAGAAGCTCTTAACTCACTCAAAATGCGTGAGTTAAGAGCTTCTTAACTCACTGGGTGCGGTAATGAAAATGCGTGAGTTAAGAAGCTCTTAACTCACTCGAAATGCGTGAGAGCTTCTTAACTCACTGGCGTAGATAAACAACAATAACGCCCAGGAAAATAATGAGGAGCAAGAAGCAAAAGAAATTATGTTGTTGGCATTAGTTAACGAAATTTCAGCTATGAGGACTTGTGCGCTTGCGCACGAGATTGACAAGTATAAGGACGGTGAGGAGGCTACTCAAAAAAATAAGTATCATTCGAAAAAAGTACGAAACTCCCAAAAAATTGATGTTGAAGACAACATCAGAAGAATGGAGCTCTGTGATGAATAAGGCAACTAAAAATGAAGAATTTCTCACTCCAGTTATTGGTCTTGGGAAAAATTGAATTTACATTACATTAACATAGGCTTTTTTTTTATCTTAGAACCCAGCATCCTCAAAATGTAAATGTCTGGAGCTGTTTGTATGGAGAACATTTTATTGGGCCGTATTTTATTGATAGTAACTTGACTGATCCAAACTATTTGGATCTTTTGCAATGGCAAATAGTTATAGAGATTATAGAAGGTTAGCTGTTCCTAGATTTATTTAAACATGGTTTCAATAAGATAGTTGCTCAGCCCGTAATACGGGTTTCATTCTGGAGTATTTGAATAATACTTTTTCTAGTTGCGTGCGCAAAGTTATTACTTTGCACACTCATTCGCGTGCGCAAAGTTGAACTTTGCGCACGGAAACTCTTTGCGGGCTCATTTTTGTTACGCATATTTACCGCAATTATACTCGATTTTTCAATGTTTTGTGGGTTTCTGACCAGATGTTATTTTTGTTCCAAAAAAAGCATTCAGGTAATGGTTAGGCTTTTTTAGTTTGACACTTTCCGTATAAGGAGCGAGGGGAGGGAAAATCCAGCAAAAATAGATGTGAGGTCAGGTGACCATTGGCATGGGGAGACACCAACTCACATTCCTTTAGAGTATCAGATTATAAAAGTTGGACTGTAAGTTATGCTCCTCCATATACTCCCCAACTTGAAGGTGCTGCGGAAAGAATGAATCAGACACTAATAGACAAAGCAAGATCTATGATAATGCAAGCAAAAATGGATAATATATTTTGGGAAGATGCTGTAAGTGTGGCTACGTAAAACTAATTTAACAATTATTATTAGCTATCAAAAAGTATAGACATGTTTTGAGAGTTGTCTTACAAAAAGTTGAAAATTCTTTATTAATTCAGTGATATAATTCATAAATTCTATACCATAAGATAGAATAAACTCGAAAGTTTGTTGTGTTGGAAAGATACACAGTGAACACTTGATGAGAGTGGAAGGATTTTCCATATAAAATTTGACATTGGTAAAAATACCTTTATTTTTAAACATCAAAAAAAAAAAAAAGGTGAAGGAAGCTGGTATTTCAAAGAACGTTCGAAGAAAGAAAATTCCCACGAATGATAATGGCAACCAAACACAATGTTTTCAAAATTATTTCGATCCAAGGAGATGGAAACTGTCTTTTTCGTTCTGTAAGCAAATTTGTTCTTGGAAGTCAAGATAATCATACAGAAGTGAGAAAGCAAGCTGTCCAATACATTCTAGAAAACTGGCAACATTTTCAAAATTTTCAAGCTAATGTGAGTAGCAAAGAAGAATATGGATCCAGGATGTCTAAATTAGGTACTTTTGGCACTCACTTTGAATGTTTGGCGATTTCAGAAATTTTTAAAATTAATTTTTATGTGTATATTTCAAAAGAAAATTCGAAGAGAAAACTTTTCGTTGCAGAAAAAATCCCAATGATATGTGTTAGTGAAAATGAAGGCCAAAATGAATATAACTCGTCAATTTTTGTAAATTTTTATGGAAATCCAGACTCTGGTCATTACAATTTACTCGAGCCATTAGAAGATATCTATTGTTTACCATGCGATAAAATTCTCAAAAACAAGACTGGTTTAAATATTCACAACCGTAAAATTCATACCAATAAATATTCAGAAAATTCTCTATGCAGCTCCAATGACGTAACTATAAATTTATCAAGAAACAAGTCCAATGAATGTGACAATTCTTATACAAGCAAAAGCAATCTCCACCAACAATTTAAATCAAAGCAAAAGAAAAATATTTCAAAAGCATATCATGATTTTCAACATGATAACTTGTATGATTCGAGCGCTGTAAATGTTTTTTTAAGTTCCCTAAAATCATCAGTACCAGTCTTAAAACGAATTCCGAAAAGTGCCCGACCATTGATTGCTGAAGAACTTACTTCACTTCTGAAAGACTGTGTTTCAAAAAACAACTTCCAAGCATGGTTTCATCTCTTTACGTTTGCATACGCTGTTCTCAGATTACCAAAAAAATCCAAACAATACGCATCGAGATCTTTAACAACTTTGATAAAAGACAATTTAAACATTTGGAAAAATAATAAAAATTTACCATTAAAACAATTTATGGATTATCTTACAACCAATCGGGTTAAGATGAAACAAACCCTTTTGAAAACAAACTACCTATCGAAAAAAGTCGAGACAAAAGTTTCTGATGGAGATGTCAGAGGAGCTATTCGGCTGCTATGTTCTGAAGATTCCTTGGCTTTGAAAAATGTGGAAACCTACAAAAAACTTATAGACAAACATCCAGCTCATGAAGGTATGCAAAACTTTCCTGAAGATGAATCGAATGTTAACAATAGTTTAGATTTTGTTTACCCAAATGTTAAAAAATCAGTTTTTTCTTTTAAACGCACTGAGCCCGCAACATTTGAAAGACCTTCTGAATGACGAATTAGGTACACTTTCTTTAAATCTTCAAAATTCCTTGTCGCTATTTATTATACATATTTTCAATGGTTTTGTCCCTGAAAGCATTTTACCAATTTTTTACGGAGCTTCACTTTGCGCATTAAATAAAAAAAATGGAGGTATACGTCCAATTGCAGTAGGTTTAACCTTTCGTAGGTTAGCAGCAAAATTAGTTTGTTTTTCAATGTCTGAATCTTTAGGCAATTTTCTTCGTCCAACTCAGTTAGGTTTTGGTACGAATGGCGGATGCGAAATAATTAGCCACTCAGTCCGTCGTTTTTTGTCCTTTCCTCATTTTTCAGATAAAATTATTTTGAAAATTGACTTTTATAACGCTTTCAATATGATCAATAGAGAAACCATATTATTACAGGTTAAGAAAAACATACCACAATTTTTCAGATTTATTTCACAGTGTTATAGAAGTCCTTCTTTTTTATCATTTGGAGAAAAAATCATTTTTTCACAAAGGGGAGTACAACAAGGTGATCCGTTAGGTCCACCACTGTTCTGCTTATCTCTTCAGTCTATAATATCAAAATAAAAATCTGATATAAACTTATGGTATCTCGATGACGGAACTTTAGCTGGAGACCTTTGTAGCGTACTAGAAGATTTTGAATTTTTGAAAAAAGAATGTTCCAATATTGGCTTGAAAATTAACATGGCAAAGTGTGAATTTTCATTTTTGAGTGATAAACAAAATTTAAATATTCCAGTACCCTTCTTTGAAAAGGAAATTGGTAATTTTTTTTCATCGAAATTGGATGTTTTTACGAAATTTTCTAACAAACTTTTATCTCTAAATTCTCATACTGCCTATTATCTTTTGAAACATTCCTTTTCAATTCCGAGAATCACTTACTTACTTCGAAGTGCGCCTTGCTGGAGAATGCACGAATGTTTGGAAAAATTTGACGATCTTCTGAAAAGCAGTTTAGAAAATATTATAAATTGTAAAATTGATTCGAATGCCTGGTCACTGTGCACTCTTCCAACTAAATTAGGTGGTTTGGGAATTAGAAATAGCACATCTTTATGTTTTTCAGCTTTTCTTGGTTCTGTGAACGATTCTTCATATTTGTTTCCACAAATTCTTCCTAGCGAAATTATTTCGCATCCAGACTTGGTTTTGATCGAAGCATCGAAGGAATTTCAAAATTTAACAGGCATTTTGGATACCTCAAATTTAAAATCACAAAAAGACTTTGATACAGCAATGTGTGAAGTTTTCTTTAATAAAATTTTTGTATCTACAAAATCTCAAGTTGATAAAGCACGTCTTCTAGCTCTTAATGAACCAGAAAGCAACGCTTGGCTTAGTGCTTTACCCTCTTCTCCTTTAGTAAACTTGTTGGATGACTCGTCTTTCCGTGTTTCCGTCGCTCTTCGTCTTGGTCTTCCTGTGTGTGAATCTCACACCTGCACTTGCGGCGAAATAGTGAGCAAATTTGGCCTTCATGGCCTGAGCTGCAAAAAGAGTGCTGGTCGTTGGACTCGCCACAGTTTGATCAACGACATTATCAAACGGTCTCTAGTTTCAGCAGGATTCCCAGCAAAACTAGAACCGTTTGGTTTTTGTAGGAGCGATGGAAAGCGGGCTGATGGAATCACTTTGATTCCTTGGAGAGGGGGGAAATCTTTAATTTGGGATGCCACTTGCAAGGACACGCTTTGCAGCTCCTATGTTGGCAAAACTTCCCAAAAATCAGGAGAGGCAGCCAAGATAGGAGAATTAATAAAAAGAGCCAAGTACAAAGAATTAGAAGACAGAGGATTTTTGTTTTGCACCTTTGCAGTGGAGACGTTAGGTCCATGGGGCGATGAAGCTAAAAAATTGGTGTCTGACATAGCAGCCAAAATTAAAACAAAAAATGCTAGAAGCTTCATGACGCAGCGGATCAGTCTTGCAATTCAGAGGGGTAATGCGGCCTCCATATTGGGGACCTTACCTGAAGAATCCGGTTTAGAAGAGGTTTTTTATTTATAGTTTTATCAATTTTATTTTATATTTTTAGGTTAATAATTATCCTGTATTTATAAATAAGATACAAATTAATAATTTTGAATTAAATAAAAAATATTCAGTTATTTAACAAGTCACATGAAAAAATATCATCCTGGTAAATTAAGTCTCGATTTGGCAGGAAAAACAAACCTAACGACTTGTTTAAATTTTAAGTAAACCTCGCTAATACAACCAATGTTGCAAATAAAGTCAAGCTAATCACTGATCAAATTGAAAGCACAATACATTGAACTAGGAGAGAAAATTAAAGTATGTTTTTTTTTTAAGTTAAAAGTCAAAATGATATTATGTTGGCAATACAATGTAAAATTATCAATGGTTTCAAATTGTTTATGTAGAAAAGGGTTGTGTTGCCAACAAAGTTACTGCTATGCTATGCAAAACTTCGAACACTCGTAGAAAAAGTATTGTTCCTAACACTTGCGCAAAGTGTCTTTCCCGCACTCAAAGTTTATCCGAACTCCGCTTCGCGTCGTTCGGCTCTTATCACTTTGCGCACTTGTTAGGAAAATAAATATTTCCGAACCGTCTAGTTACTGGGTCAGCCCGCTCTCCTGATTTTCCACCTAACGATTATTTTCTCTGGGGTTATTGCAAGTCTTAATGTATGGTTTTCAGGAGGATCGCGCCGTGAACCTAGATCTTCAAAATTCGAGCGATTTATGTATTACTCCTGTGAGGGTAAATAATGTCTGTAGAGCAAGAGTAAGAAGTAAGGGGCAGGCTACTATTTATATTGGATCCAATTGAAAACGGCGTTTGTTGAGTTTGTTCACATCAGGGTCCTTATTCTTGAAATAGGGGAGCAGCGTTCCCAGGACGAGTGTTCCGTCTTTGTTACTTATATTATCAGTTGCATATCATTGCGGAAGACGGAACACTCGTTCTCCTGGAAACGCTGCTCCCCTGTTTCAAGAATAAGGACCCTGAGATGAACAAACTCAACAAACGTCGAAGTCATCGAATGGAAGATAGTGGACCGACAGCGACGTGTTAAAACGGCTGCGGACAGACAGTTGGATCCTATATACCTAGTAGCCTGCTCCTTACTGTAGATTATCTAGAATTAGCAAAATAATCATTTTAGTGGTCACTAGTTAACATGTTTCGTGAAAGCATGTTAAGAATTTCGGACTAGTCATATGACCCCCCAAATTTGTCAGACAATGTGTAGCATGTGAAATGCTACTGTGCTTATTTATTCCTTTCTTCAAAGTTAAATTATTACTTTCAATGGTAAATGGTAATAGTCTGGTGAGTAGCATTAAAAAAAAAGGTTTCTGCTGCTAATGATATTAGCAATTATTAAACTGGAGGGCACGATTTTCGTTTAAGTTTGAAGTACCAGTTTAGTAGCAACACTTTCCTTTTGCTTTTCTTTGAAAGGAAGATCTGCCTGTAGAGATTGTCCGTTTCTTCGTCCCTTTTTAATCTTGCCGTTGCCCTGAAAGTCGACTCTGGCCGGGGGGGGGGGGGGCAGCCATCTTCCTCAACTGTGATTACCGTTCTCGTGAAGGAAAATACCTTATCGGCCATCAGGCACTGTTTTAACGAAATAGAGTTGCGTAAGGCAATAATCCATTTAATACCGAAAAAATTTTAATCGAAAGTCTTGGGATTACCGTTTTATTTGAGCTTGAATTTCGAACCCCCTCGTGGTATGTCTTTTTTATTTTTTTTAAAGTAATGGTTGTTCGTGGAACGCCTCTATTACTTAGGGTTTTCCGAGGAGCCGTTTTTACGAGAAGCTGTTTTCGCCGAGGAGCTTTTTTTTCCGAGGAGCTGTTTTTCCGAAGAGCGTTTTTTCCGAGGAGCCGTTTTTCCGAATAGCCGTTTTCCCGAGGAGCGTTTTTTCCTAGGAGCCGTTTTTCCGCGGAACTGTTTTTCTGTGGAGCCGTTTCTCTCAAGAAATTTATTTTTAACAACTCTAAAGATCACCGTTTTCGTGCAGCGTGGGCAAAAGTTTTTGAACTGAGTTCCTAGAGGAATCAAGTCCCTCACGTGTTGATAGCTGTACCTCCACATTTGACGAAGAAAACTGAACTTCTAGCCTCTATCTACCTTGATTCCAGGCTAGATTCTGCAAGTTCCATTGCAACTTCCCTCGTCAAGTGACAAAAAATGGATGGCTACCTTTTTGTCGGATTGAGGCGTGTATAGACTTCCATTTATAACTTTTACCATAATTGATTATTTTTACTGACATTGCATTTAAATATTTAAAATTTCAATTTCACTTTCTTGACACCGAAGTGAACTTTAAATAATTATTTCTTATTTTTAATTTATCGAATTTATATAGATATGTCTTTGCTTAACTTTTGATACCGCCATGATTAAAAAATGTATATTTTATTATTCATAATCAATAATCTGAACTGAGGTCAAGGTTGGACAACATGCTCTAACTAAAATTATTGAGTAAGTACCTACATCGTCAAAAATTGATCAATTTTTCACTGGGTTCTATAATAACATATATTTGAGGATTTCGGTCATATCTCCTTTATACTTTCAACGTTTAACGTTTGATTTCATACAGTTTTAATTTGATTTTAGTGATTTCAGTTTTTCGGAAGCAGCTGACCATGTTTATGGTTAGTATATAATATTATAATATTCAGTCATTAATTTTTTTCATAATTTTTTTTTTTTTTTTGAATTTGATAAATCTGATTGGAAGTTAACCTCTATTTATTGATTTTATTTAAAGTGTTTTTTCTACAAACGTGTTAAAAATGCAATTTTTAACACCGCCCCGAAGCATTAAAAATGTTACTTTATCGCACTAGTGCCATAAAGTCTTTATAGCACTAGTGTTAAAAGTGAAACATCAAATTTTGAGAGCGGACGTCAAAAAAAGTTTGTATTTTCAGTTATTTACATTGATAATAATGGTGAAATTTGAACAACTGAGGTAGCCCGATTGGCCGCCTCATCAATATTTTTCGAAGGATCGATGCACCTCTCTTTTTCTTCTGTATTTTGTTGCATTTTTAGCAAAAAGCATTCCTGACCACGACATACTTTCAAGAAACTGACAAGACATTTCGTTACCTGTAAAACAAGGTGCTGGTTGTATGGATTTTTTGACAAATGTCAAATTCAAGAATTTTATGTAGGAAAGATGCTTCCAATTTATTATTCATTCAAAAATCCAATTTGTTAGTGGTTATTGCTTTTTATTGCCGTTTGTAGAAAACATATTGTATGATATTTGCGTTAAAAGTATTTTTAAGGCACTTATGTGAAAACTTTCACATGCGTGCCTTAAAAATGTACTTTTAACACTTATATCATAAATAACTATTACCAGCAATTGATTTTATGTTTTGAAATTATTCAATACTTGATTTTTGACCTCACTGTGAAAATAAATACAATTTTTATTCGAAATATGCTTGAGTGTTTTATTGGTATTACCTACGTCAAGATTTTGTTGAGGTGTATGCCTTTTTTTTCCTTATCAGAATTATCAATTACTGTTTGCTAATCATTTTTTTGTGTGTTTCTGAATTTTCACACATCAATATTTTACCTAATTTAATTATTTATTTTATTTTACAAATTCAGTGACGCCCTTGCCATTCTGTTGCTATTAAACTACTGACCCACCCCTAATAATTATTCGCTGAGCAAACTGAGCATATTATGGGCCTTTTGGTTCATTAACAAAAGGAGTTACAAATGTTATTACCAAGTTACATAATTTATGTCTCTGTTGGCATTGAGGAAATAATCACTTCAGTGGTCATCATGCTTCGTGAAAATTATACTATTATCGCGAAAACGTCCCCTTGTCCAGATTTTTTGCAAAAGAAAGTCGTCGGACTTATCCGACAGCACTAATAGCACAATTAGATGAAACAAGAACATACGCATTGTGAAAGGTGCTTATATGGTTGAATTTTATTTAAAATCTCTATTATCTGGTTCAATTTATCACGTATAAACAAATGCGTGATGAAATTATACAAAGAACATGTTTGAGACGAAAACAAACTAATTTTTGATAGTTGTGATTTCCAATATCTGAATTCACGTCAGTTACGAAATTACGAAATTAACATACCATTTCACATTATTTCGCCTATAAGCCATCAAATGATTTTCAATTCATTGCATCCAGAGTAAACAACATCAAAGCAAATCATTAGCTACAATCAAACGTTTCTACAAGCTAGTTAATTTTCGTTTCATTTCGGCCGGCAATAATGAATATGTCATTAATAAACTACTCAGCCTAGTTATTGAATTCAGTCATACATATGAAGTCTGGTTTCAATTATTATCCTAAAAGCTCTTTCTGCGAAACGAACATTGTCATAATATTTTGATAAACTTCAATGGGTAACTAAATGAGTGCGTATAATTATGCAAATTCAGAGGTAATAAAATGCAAATTACCATTTGTGTTGTCGGTAAACGGCCGCGGCCGTGGCCGAAGGAAAAAGTTTTGATTTGGAAGCCATTATCGTGTATAAATGTTAATGCTTGGATTGCCGATGAATAGATAATGCAGTTTTGTGAGTTCCAAATAATTATTTAATATAAAGGTACAAACAACCGAAAAATGCCAAAAAATAAATGTTTTTGTTGGTTCGGTTAACAGATGATGAAACGGTGAATAAACTCAATGTTTAATTAACGCCGTGTAACTTTAATTGGAGAGCAAAATACTTGTATTGGTTTATACATTTGAAATTCCTCAAAATGCAAAGGTACGCTAAAGTATTAGGCAGAGAGAAATATAATTTTGTTTGTTGATTTTTTTCCACAGGAAACTGGCTTTAGAGTTTGCCTGATATATTGAAAAAAATTAAAAGTCGATACTGTAGAAATCAATAGAGGTCAAAAAGTTCAGGATTCTATGATTATTGATTCAAGTCTTTCAAAAGCTATCAAAAAACTCTCACAATATCTTAGACTTTGGAAAGTCTAATGACAATACTCAAGAATCCAGAAGTCCTGAAGATTCAAAATTGATGACTTTGATGATTCTAAGGGTTCTGAAGATTCATTTTCCAAGATTAGATATCGGAAACATAGGATGTAAACCTAAAGACGCCGACGAATTTACATATTGAAATCTGACAAAATCATGTCGGGTTTGCATGAAGTAGGTAACGCTTTTGGAACTACATGAACTGTAGAATTGATTGTTTGAGTAAAGATCCGAATCCCTAGTCTTGACAGGGATTAAACAATTACACTGTGAAAATGAGATATGACGTAGGACCAAAGTGAAACATTAATTAAACAAACAGTAACATTCACAATGTTACAAGAAATTGGAAGATTTGAAAAATTCGGAGTGTGCTAAAGAATTTGAATATTCTAAAAGTGTTTAAGGGATAGTTTTTGAAGATTTTAGCATGAAGACTAGACGATTGAAAACTCAAGACTGAAGCCTTTCATGGTTCTAGAAACGCCGAAAAAGTTACGTATTTTAGGATTCAAAGGTCTCAATTTGAGCTCTTTGCAGACTCCAAAGTCTAAAAAATCCTACTGTACTCTGAATATTTTAAACTCAACGATAAATTAAAAATAGTTGAATATGTACAGGGTCTGTTCCTTATGATTGCTACAAAAAAAAAAACAGAAAAAAAAATGTTAAGAGGCCAGCAACAAATTCAAGCGCGCGAAATTTATTCTTTGTCGCCGAGTTCAATGTAGGACCGCGATAGACGACGTTACGGCAAATATTTCCGAGATAACGGAAGGGTATGATCAAATTGCATGGAAGGTGAATAATAAATCCTATGGGCTTTTGTGGAGGCAAAACTAATACACCTATCATATTTAATATAAATTAAAAAGTATACAGTTATAATAATAGTTTTATTTACGACTAATGTATAATGTGCGTATTATATTTGTGATTTTGGCAGTATAATGACATATGTTATTCCTCCAGGGATTAATGACGAGTAGCGGGATTAATGGTCATTATTCCACAAAAGTGTCAGTGTCAAACGTGTAGTGCTTGTGGATTTGTATTGAAAATGATGAGACGGATGAAATTTGTTCATTGAAAATCTCAAATAAATTAATTTGTCGTAAATAAAGTAGAGTATACTACTCGCAATAATGGCTATTATTCCCTAGGAATGTTACTCCCTCGCCGCTAACGCGGCTCAGTTCGTAATAATCCTTGGGAATAATAGCTATCATTATTGACTCGTGGTATAATCTACTATTATAATTTACATTTTGCATTTTATTTAACAAATAAGAATGTGGAGAATGAAATGTGCGGAAACACAAAAATATATTACGAAGATAATAAAATTTACCTATACAAATACTGCATAATAGATACTTGAAATGTTTACACCAAAAAAAAGTGAGGTGGCGTAGTTCCGAGGGTGGGAGAGATGATGTTTATTCGTTTACCTACGAGCGTGCGGTAAAGTGCACTTTACCGCACGTATTTGCAAATGGAAAGTAGCACTTACCGCACACTATGCGGTAAAGTTAACTTAACAGCATAGTGTGCGGTAAAGTGAACTTTACAGCATAGTATGCGGTAAAGTGGACTACAAAGTGTGCGGTAAAGTGCACTTTACCGCATAGTGTGCGGTAAAGTAGAATTTGATATTTATAATCAAAAATCCTTTTTTTTTCCAGAAAATGGTTTTTTGATAATTTCTAAATCTTATCTAATTTCATTAATTAATCTGATTCATAATTAATTTTATCAATGCCCTTTTTTGGAGATGTAGATGCTCATAGGTAAAATTTTGTACCTAACACATGCGGAAAGTCCTTTACCGCCCTTAACGGCTTGACTGAACTCCGCTTCGCGTCGTTCGGTCAACTGCCGTTGCGTGCGGTAAAGTATCACTTTCCGCATTTGTTAGGTAAATAACTATTATTACATAAAGAACTTCCAGAAAACGTAGAAAAATAATAAAAAGGAAAAGTGTTAATTTCACACATTGGTGAGATTGCTCATGAAAACGTCGGACGCATCGATTTTGATTTCAGTTGCCGTTTTTCTGATGGTAATATCATGTATACAGGGACCAGGGTGACCCAGAAACAAGTTGTTTGTTGTTAATTTTGAAGTGAAAACTTCTTTAGAATCGTTGGGAGTGATGTGAGACTCGATGAAACGAAAAAGCGACATGAAACGAAAAAGCGACACTTTTTTAAGACGCTTATATTAACACACAACAAGAACCTGGAACAAGCCAAGTGAGCTGGAACATGTCTGGAAAATGTCTGGATAAATCTGGATGAAGTCTGGAAAAGTCTGGAAATCTCTGGAAACGTCTGGAAAGAGCCTGGAAATTTCTGGAAAGGGTCGGAAAAATTCTGCCAAAGCTCCCAAAAGACCTGGGGATCATTCTCCAGAATCCGGATCAGTCTGTACAAGTCTGGATTACGTCTGGATAAATCTGGATAAAGTCTCTAAAACTCTGGATAAGTCTGGTTATTGTCTGGAATAGTCTGGAAATCTCTGCAAACGTCTGGAAAAGACTTGGAAATTTCTGGGAAGGGTTGGAAAAATTCTGAAAAAGGTCCCAAAAGACCTGAGGATTATTTACCAGAATCCGTATCAGTCTGAACAAGTCTGAATAAAGTCTGGATTAATCTGGATGAAGTTTGGAAAACTCTGGAAAGCTCTGGATAAGTCTGGAAAATGTCTGGAATTCTCTGGAAACGTCTGGAAAGGGCCCGGAAAATTCTGGAAAGGGTCGGAAAAATTCTGCCAAAGGTCCCAAAAAACCTGGGGATCATCTTCTAGAATCTGGATCAGTCTGTACAAGTCTGGATAAGGTCTAGATAAGTCTGGATAAAGCCTGTGAAACTCTGGAGAAGTCTGGATATTGTCTGGAAATGTTTGGAAACATCTGGAAAAGACTTGGAAATTTCTGGAAAGGGTTGGAAAAATTCTGAAAAAGGTCCCAAAAGACCTGGGGATCATTTTTCAGAATCCGGATCAGTCTGAACAAATCTGGATAAAGTCTGGATTAATCTGGATGAAGTCTGGAAAACTCTGGAAAGCTCTGGATAAGTCTGGATAATGTCTGGAAATCTCTGGAAACGTCTGGAAAAGGCCTGGAAATTTCTTGAAGGGGTCGGAAAAATTCTGGAAAAGGTCCCAAAAGGCCTGGGGATCATTTTCCAGAATCCGGATCAGTCTGTACAAGTCTGAATAAATCTGGATGGAATCTGGAAAACTCTGGGAAGCTCTGAACAAGTCTGGATAATGTCTCGAAAAGTCTGGAAATCTCTGGGGCTGACACGCTTTTATAATACATCGAACTAAAAAGTGAAAAATAAATATATTTTAAAAAAACTAAAAAACACGCTTTTATAGTAAATTGAACTAAAAAGTGAAAAATAATTTTTAATAGAAACAGAAAATATTAATGAACAAAAAATATTAGAATTATTGTCAAAAAAGCGTGGGGTGCTCAATGTATGAAAAATGTGGAACAAAGCACCCCAGCGTGTATTTTAGTTTTTTCAAACTATATTTATTTGCGTTCTTTCTCAAGTCTTTTGGAGGGGGGGACGCCACTGTGTATGTTAGTATGTGTGTAATGCATGCAGTTCGATGAAGGTTTCATTTTTACCGGGTGTGAACTGCACAGGATTTTTTTAAATTTCATTTCTTATTTCTACGTTACATTCTGAACTTATTTTATGTATCATGTCCTATACCTATCTTCAACTGTTTCGGAAATAATAAGAGTTGAAAATTTACTTTTTTGCAACTTTGACAGGCTGTAAAACCTGAACGGTTGATTTTAGAGCTAAACCGATCATACATTCTTATCTGAGTTTTCCATGAACTATCATTTGACACCAGCTTGGAAATTAATCCAAGATTAAAAATTCTATTGCTTAAGTTGTGTTTTAGCTATTTTTGGGTTTCAAAAAAGGACGATTCTAGAACGGTTCAAAACAATCGCACAGTTTATTATTGAAATTTGTGATAGCTGAACCGTTGTCATTTAGTTGATTGATGAACTGTGCGATTGTTTTGAACCGTTCTAGAACCGTCCTTTTTTCGAACCCGAAAATAGCTTTTATGAGAGAATTTCATGAATCAAAAATTTAAATTTTTTGTCAAAAAATGTTAAAACACCAGTGTCGCGCCAATTATCGCGTGAAGCCTAATTCTCACTTGCGCGAGATTTGCTCTTTTTTGACATTGCTTCAATAATTTGACATTTGATACACGCATAAAACGTAAATCAACAATCAAAACATGTCAGTTTATTGTTGGAATGTCAGTTTTGACAGATGTATGAAATTCTAAATGTCGAGTGCAATGGAAATTGTCGATAGTTTTTTGGAAATTTGCCCGGATGCATTTTTAGTTAAAAAGGAGCACCAGTGCTTTTTCAGTGCCCATATCTGTTAAAAACGCATGAGTGCAAATTTGTCAAAAATTGAAAATATATTTCCATTGCACGAGTTGTACAGTGTTTCCGCTTCAGTTCGCAACATATGGGAAACTTTTTTATTATCAATTTTACAAAAAAAAAGTTATCGTTTATGAAAGTTTCTGCTTCTTGAAAAAATATATAGTATTAAACTATTAAAACTTGGAATAGCATGTACCGGGTGTTTTTTTATCTTTGATATCATTTTGATCACCTGTAACTTTTTTGTTTTTAAAGATATCAAGGTAAACAAAAAAACAAAATGTAGGATTAATAGCCAAGTTTTTTTCCAAGTTGCACATGAAACAAAACATCAAAACACTATCACTTTTTTGACATATAAGCCTACATTATATTTTTTTTATTTCGGTTTCATATCGAAGTCTTTTCGACACTAAAAGTAGTTTCGAAAAGAAGCTCTTTGTGACACTCCTTTTTCACTTATTGGAGGTTGGTGACACTGGCTGACTGATGGCCATCGAACTGTCATTCGCGATTTTATAATAGAAGATTTCTATATTTGGCATACCTATAATGTTACCAACCTAAATATATGAAATCGAAATATGAGAATAAAATTTCTAAGAAAAATTTGTTTTTTTTAATTAAACAATACCAAAATAGAAAAAATAGTATAAAATATTCGTTTCATAAGACATTTTATCGTACTCGCCCTTTAGAAAACTCGCCTCCGGCTCGTTTTCTAATATGGGGCTCGTGCGATAAAATGACGTCTTATGAAACTTGTATTTTAATGTACTATTTTTGTTTACCTTGATAACTTCAAAAACAAAAAAGTTACAGGTGATCAAAATGATGTCGAAGATAAAAAAGCACCCGGTACAGGGTGATTAAAAAATAGGAAAATATGCAGGGTTTTTTGGTAAAAGTAGAAAAAAAATGGCACATCACTATTTTTTTTTAACCTTTGATATTTTTTTTCAGATTAAGCAAGTCATATTTCAGTCAAAAGAAACCTTTCGTTATCACAAATCAACCTGCCAAATTAAAAAAAAAAAATGGACAAATTTTTGAGCTGAAAAAACGATTTTTTCTAAAACTTTGACACCCTGTATCTCAGAAACTACGCATTTCTGGTCACATATTTATGGGAACTTTTTCTGTTAAAATATCGTAAGGAATGACATCCTGAAGTTACGGACCGTACTTAGGAAATACCCTGTATATTTTTCTATTTTTTGACCACCCTGTACATGCTATTTCAACTTTTAATAGTTTGATATTATTTTTTCAAGAAGCAGAAACTCTTATAAAGGATAACTTTTTTTCGTAAAATTGATAATAAAAAAGTTTCCCATGTGCTGCGAACTTAAGTGGATACACTGTATTTTATGAGAAAATGTCATGAATCAAAAATTTTTTGTTAAAACACCAGTTCTCGCATTAGTTACTATGCAATAATTTACACTAATATAAATTATCACGTAATTCCAATCTGATTGGTTCAAATCAACAATCAAAACATGTTAGTTTATTGTTGAAATGTCAGTTTTGACAAATGTATGAAATTCTCATCAAAAAACGGCCACTAAAATCAAAAATCGACGTATCCGAGATTTTTTGAAAAAAAAATCAACATCATTAACCATTTTCAAGTTAACAATGTCTTGAAAGTTGTATGATTTTTTTTTTTTTGTTTTTCAGCCCGATGACCTAATAACTTTTTCCAATTACCACCTCACAAAGCATATTTTTCACAGTTTTGTGAAAATCAAGCTAGAATCGTTTTTGGAGAGGAACTCAGGTTACCTTGCGATCTGATGTTTAGAATACCCTGGAGAAGAATGAAAAGAAATTCGAGAATATGCCGACGAAGTTAGGGCACGACTTCTTGGAATACATGATAAGTGATAATAACTTAATTACTTTTCCCAATTACCAACGCACAAAGCATATTTTTCACAATTTTTATTACTGTTATCCACGGAACTCGACTCAACACTGGATGAAAATTGCTGTATTGTAAGTTTAAATATGCGCATCTATCATTATTTATCAGATAGGTAGAACTTACTTTTAGTCTGATAAGTGATAGCCTAATTACTTTTCCCAATTACCACCGCGCAACAAAGATTTTTAACCATTTTTCACTACTGTTATCTACGGCACTGGATGAAAATTATTGTGTTGTAAGTTTAAATATTCGCCCCTGTCATTATTTATCAAATATGAACTTATTTTCAGCCTGATAACCGATTAACTTTCTCCAATTACCACTGCACAAAGAAGATTTTTCACATTTTTCAGTATTCCAATGTACGCCACTGGACTTACATATTAAAAATTATTTTGTATACCGCCGCTGTAACTATCCATCAAATATAGGGTCATTTTTAGCATCAAAATGCAAAAACAATGCAAAATTGTATTTTGATGGCCGTAACTTTGATATGCCACTGTAGCCAAACGGAGGGAGCCACCATATTCTAACTTACTTTTTTGTGAAGTACTTATCCATACCTACAACATATTAAAATTTAAAGAAAATCGTATGGTTCCGAAATTCTCATGTATCGGGTGCGGGGTCCTTGAGAAAGCCGCCGAAAATACATTTTTCTACAAACGTGTTAAAAATGCAGTTTTTAACACCCCCTCGAAGCATTAAAAATGTTACTTTATTGCACTAGTGTTAAAAGTCTTTAAGGCACTAGTGTTAAAAATGAAACATCAAAATTTGAAAGCAAACGTCAAAAAAAGTTTGTATTTTTAATTATTTACATTAATATTAATGGTAAAATTTGAACAACTGAGGAAGCTCCATCGGCCGCCTCCTCTATATTTTTCAAGGGATTGATGCAACCCTCATTTTCTTGTGTATTTTGTTGCATTTTTAGCAAAAAGCTTACTGACCACGACAGACTTTCAAGAAACTGACAAGACATTTCATTACCTGTAAAACAAGGTGCTGGTTGTTTGAATTTTTTGACAAATATCAAATTCAATAATTTTACGTAGGAAAGATGCTTCCAATTTATTATTTATTTAAAAATCCAATTTGTCACTATTTATTGCTTGTTATTGCCGTTTGTAGAAAAAATATTGTATGATATTTGTGTTAAAAGTATTTTTAAGGCACTATTGTGAATTGCAGAATTCGCTTCGCTCATTCTGCAAACTTTCACATGCGTGCCTTAAAAATGTACTTTTAACACTTATATTATAAATAACTATTATCTACAAGCGTTTGATTATGACGTGTTTATACACTGTGTCCGTAAAGTAGCGGATAAATTCATTATTTTGAAAATGGTAGAATTTTTGAAAAATCGCTGACACGTCGATTTTGTTTTTTTGTTTGAAATTCTTTGATATATTTTTTATTATACAGGGTGTCTCAAAAATAGCTCCACTGCTATCAACTTTGTTTTTTCAAATGGATCACCCTGTATATTATAACATTTATGGATTCTGCGGGAAATTTTTACATATTTCATGTACAATGTCATATACCTATCTTCAACTGTTTCGGAAATATTGACAGTTGAAAATTGATTTTTTTGCAACTTTGACAGTCTGTAAAACCTGAACGGTTAATTTTAGAGGAAAACCCATGTTACATTCCTTTCTTAGATTTTCATAAGCTATCATTTGACACCAACTTTGAAGTTAATTTGTGATTAAAAATTCCGGTTAAATTTAATCTACTGGTAAATTCAAAGTTGGTATCAAATTATAGTTTATGAAAATCTAAGATAGGAATATAAAATCGGTTTTCCTCTAGAATTAACCGTTCAGGTTTTACAGTCTGTCAAAGTTGCAAAAATATCAATTTTCAACTGTCAATATTTCCGAAACAGTTAAAGATACGTATATGACATTGTACATGAAATATGTCAACAATTTCCCGAAGAATCCATAAATGTCATAATATACAGGGTGATCCATTTGAAAAAACAAAGTTGATAGCAGTGGAGCTATTTTTGAGACACCCCGTATAATGAAAAATATATTAAAAAATTTCAAACAAAAAAAAACAAAATTGACGTGTCTGAGCGATTTTTCAAAAATTCTACCGTTTTCAAAATAATGAATTTATCCGTTACTTTACGGACACACTGTATAAGCATTTTTCTAGTATTTGAGTTATGTCATGAGACTCATAACACAACGAGTGGTGTTATGGACTCGATTATGAATTCATAACAAAACTAATGGTGTTATGGACTAGGTTATGAATCTATATATAACACAACTATTTTTGGTGATTAGACAAATGTCAAAGTAAAACCTGTAAAGGTGAATTGAAGGTAGACAAGTAGGTACTAATAAACAAAAATAATTGAAAAATTATTCTTATTTTTCGGTTTGTAGATAAAACGTTGTACATCACACGTGCGTTTAAACATGACTACAAAACTCGTGTGATTAGAACGGTCTACGACTACGTCTTTCTAATCTTTCACACTGGTTATTGTAATCATGTTCATAAACGCACTTGTTATGTAATAGTTATTTACCTAACAAATGCGGAAAGTGATACTTTACCGCACGCAGTTGACCGAACGACGCGAAGCGGAGTTCGGTCAAGCCGTTAAGGGCGGTAAAGGCACTTTCCGCATGTGTTAGGTACAAAATTTTACCTATGAGCATCTACATCTCCAAAAAAAGGCATTGATAAAATTAATTAATGAATCAGATTAATTAATGAAATAAGATAAGATTTAGAAATGATCAAAAATCCATTTTCTGAAAAAAAGAGGATTTTTGATTATAAATATAAAATTTTACTTTACCGCACACTATGCGGTAAAGTGCACTTTACCGTACACTTTGAATTCTACTTTACCGCATACTATGCTGTAAAGTTAACTTTACCGCACACTATGCGGTAAAGTGCACTTTACCGCATAGTGTGCGGTAAAGTGATACTTTCCATTTGCAAATACGTGCGGTAAAGTGCCTTGAAAATACTTTTAATACAAATATCATACAATATTTTTTCTACAAACGGCAATAAGAAGCAATAACCAGTAACAAATTGGATTTCTAGATGAATAATAAGTTGGAAGCATCTTTCCTACATAAAATTATTGAATTTGACATTTGTCAAAAAGTCCAAACAACCAGCACCTTGTTTTACAGGTAATGAAATATCTTGTCAGTTTCTTGAAAGTCTGTCGTGATCAGTAATGCTTTTTGCTGATAATGCAACAAAATACAGAAGAAAAAGAGGGTTGCATCGATCCCTTGAAAAATATAGATGAGGCGGCTAATCGGGCTACCTCAGTTGTTCAAATTTCACCATTAATAACAATATAAATAACTAAAAATACAAACTTTTTTTGACGTTGGCTCTCAAAATTTGATGTTTCATTTTTAACACTAGTGCTATAAAGACTTTATGGCACTAGTGCGATAAAGTAACATTTTTAATGCTACGGAGGGGTGTTAAAAATTGCATTTTTAACACGTTTGTAGAAAAAAACTATTACAAACCTCCGAATTTTATAATTTTTTTCATATTTGATATCGAAAATAAGGATGAGTTTGTGCATTCCAAAAATTTTTAGTTTTCGAAATATTGCAAATTTAAAAATTTTTATTTACGACTAATGTATAATGTGCGTATTATATTTGTGATTTTGGCAGTATAATGACATATGTTATTCCTCCAGGGATTAATGACGAGTAGCGGGATTAATGGTCATTATTCCACAAAAGTGTCAGTGTCAAACGTGTAGTGCTTGTGGATTTGTATTGAAAATTATGAGACGGATGAAATTTGTTCATTGAAAATCTCAAATAAATTAATTTGTCGTAAATAAAGTAGAGTATACTACTCGCAATAATGGCTATTATTCCCTCGGAATGTTACTCCCTCGCCGCTAACGCGGCTCAGTTCGAAATAATCCTCGGGAATAATAGCTATCATTATTGACTCGTGGTATAATCTACTATTATTTACGACTAATGTCATCCGCAGGGAATAATGACGAGTAGCGGGATTAATGGTCATTATTGCTCAAAAGTGTCAGTGTCAAACGTGTAGTGCTTGTGGATTTGTATTGAAATGGATGAAATTTGCTATTGAAAATCTCAAATTAAATAATTTGTCGTAAATAAAGTAGAGTATACTACTCGCAATAATGGCTATTATTCCCTCAGAATGTTACTCCCTCGCCGCTAAGCTATCATTATTGACTCGTGGTATAATCTACTATTATGTACGATCGGGCCACAAAGTACCT
Organism: Ceutorhynchus assimilis; assembly: GCA_917834065.1. Lineage (NCBI taxonomy): Eukaryota > Metazoa > Arthropoda > Insecta > Coleoptera > Curculionidae > Ceutorhynchus > Ceutorhynchus assimilis. The sequence goes on along the minus strand of OU892286.1, from coordinate 13,597,672 downwards.
ATTTGCGCCCTAATTTGCGGGTGCAATTTGATACTTTTCGGCCCGCCGGGCCACAATGTCCACCATGCAGGTGTCAAACAGTTGAATAAATACCAGTAAAAAATTTCAAATACTTTATTCCAATTTTGATATATTAATTTCAATTTTACATTCTTTACAATTAGATAAAGTCCGACAAATACCATTTTAAAGTCACGTGATACTGGTGGCAAAAAACGTATGTCCATTGATTATGTCGTTCATATCACCTACAAAATGCTACTGGTGATTAATTACTATTGAATTTTAGGATATGTTCCCACTAGCATTTTACAAACGCGTTTCTGAAGTAGTATTAACCAATCAGAGGGCAATTTTAATACTTGCAATTGTTGCGAGACTCACTTTTGTCGAATCTGCTGTCTGTTGTAATACATTCTGAACTTACCCGTTTTCTATTTGCTTCTTTTCGAGTTGGAAAAAGGTTAATATAGTCAAAATTATTAGCTGTGTTTGTTCATTGTATTATTTTCGAAAATAACTTTGACAAACTAATTGATGACAGTGACGGATTCTATTTCAGGTAAGAATATTATGAAGAATAATTAGACAGCAATTTTTTTGTCAATTTTACTATCACCGCTGTTTGAGATGTATTCAACAAGGATAGAGAAAAATCACGTGACTTTAAAATGGTATTTGTTGGACTATACTAATATAGAAGGTAAATTATTGCTGTTGGTCGAGGTGTTGGTGTTTGAAAAAGAATAATTGATATTTTCTAAAATATTAACATTTTCTGCACAATAAGAACTTAAATTATTACTGCTACTGGCTACGTCCCTTCCCAATATTTTTTCAGCAGTTATAACCTTCTGTTGGATGGAGTCCTCAATATATCCTTCTGCAACAGAAGAGGACTTCCATCCACCGTGGCGTTTCAGGTTGGTAATATCTGCACTGGAATCGGCTAAAAGTGTGGCAGACGAACGGCGGAAGCAGTGGCCAGTATACAAATTTGGATTGGGAAGGGTCAAAAACGTAGCAATTTTCGATAGCAGCATTCCAAAGGTGTTTTTTCCCACAGGCTGTTTTCCACAGGTGCCATCTCTGTAAAATACAAAAAATCTTCTGTGGTTTGTATTTGGAGGACGGAGAGCTACATATTCTCGATACAACTCAAGGAAATTCAACTCATTGTTTACGACAGTGAATGTTCTGGTGACTTTCGTTTTGGTTTCTCGCACTTTAACAATCAAAACAGAGCCACAATCTTCAATATCATCGAGTGTTAAATTCGTCAGTTCTTCTTTGCGACATGCGCCATACACTCCCATCATTAGGGCGACCTGTATAACAATAAAATGTATTAATTTTTTGAAAAATTAATATAGTTTTTCTTTCTGAAATTGTTAGCTTCAATTTTACCTAAAGTAGATACATACCTTAGTCATTAAGTATGATTTATTTGGGGCATTCAGGATAAAAGTTTCAATTTGCTGTTTATTGAGGATTTTCGACTTTTTCGGTTTTTGATTTTCAGCTTTACGCTTAATGAATGCTATAAGTTTCCCAAATTTGCTGATATTCAAATTCTTCTCAATAATTAGGGTGGCTTTCAGCATGGAGTAAATTGTCCAGAGAGTCGATCCTTTATATTTTTTGGATATTTCTCAAAAATACGCTAGTAGCACGTCTTCAGTAACGGAACCATCTACGTTTTGCTCCTTGCACCAATTTGAAAATTTCTGAAAATCTTGCATGTACTTGCTTTTCGACTTTGTTGGTAATAATTCTGATGTGGCCTCTGCTACTGACTCCATAATCTTTTCTGGCCCCCAATTCTTGAATTATCTCGCATACGAAAATTGATATGAATTCGAATGTTTCCTATTCAATTTACGTTGCTGTCATTCGAATTCGAATCAACTTACGTATGCGAGAATTTTCAAGAATTGACCCGCTGGTAGGAATCTTGCATTTTCGCAAGATGAATCCATTTTCACACACAACAATATATTACAGAAATAATTTATTGTTTGTTTGGTTGCTAAGGCCGCAGTTTCTAATGGTAATTTATGCATAGCTGTCTATTATTTTGATTTTGCGGGTGTGTCAAGTTTTTACAAACAACCACCAGTTTTGTTGCTTGTTTGACTTTGAAAGCAGGTGCATCTTTAATTTATTCTAATTTTTTTTTAAAATAATATCTGTGTTGGAAACATGTTCCAACAATCATGCTATCTCTTTTTGATGGCAAAATATTTTTATACATATAAAGTTTGCAACACTGCAGCGTTGTCGTCATGTCTATTTTGTCATGTCTGTCAATATATTGCGCGCCATTTTTTGTCATTGCAGCAGTGTAGCTTGGAGCTTGTCCACGTTAACAAGCATCCAGAAACCTTTTCACATTTTAATAAATTTTATAATCTAGCTCTGCCCTGTTGGGCGTCTAAGCAAGCTCTGGCTTCTTGTCATCTTGTAGTAGTAATTGTAAATAGTGTAAATATAGTGTAAATTGTTGTAAATATAGTGTCAGTGAAAAGCGCGTGTGTTTTAGTTCCCTATCCAGTCGATCATCCAGTCCACCTAATTATACAGTCCACTAATTATCAAGTTATTTATCTTCCATTATGTGGTTTTGCACATAATTTTGGCCAGTTCGAGCCGGATACTGGATAGTTCGGAACCTAAAAGTGCTTTAAAAACCCTCAAAAAGTGCCTTTTTAGTGGTTATTGATTGTTCCATCGTGATTTTTGGCGCCATGTGATGCAAAAAATCAATCATCCACTGTGCAGTCTGCACGTGTCTCAAACAACGTTGGGTTCCACGTGCCACCAGCGAAGGTTTCCGCCGGAACCGGAAGTGCGTAAGTAGAGTGGGGCGGAGCAAACAAACTTCACTTGTCAAATTCAAAAGAGTGCTTCTTTTTCTCGTCTGGTTCAACCCAAGTCACCCCGGGTGCAGTATCCTTGCTTGGTGCAATGAAGTACAGCCCCGGAGCAACGAACATGAAAGTGAGAGTTCACCACCCCGACAGCTTAACCTCAAATTAAATGTCAAACATTTGTTTACGTTTTGTTGTTTGTTGTTTGTGTATTTTGGATTTTTGCAGTGAATTTGAGTGAATTTGCATTATTTTTGAAAAACTGAATTTTTCGCATTAATTATTGCTATTTTTTCATTATTTATTTAAAGGATGAACAATTATCCGTTTTTCGTTTTGTTAAGTAGTTTTTAAAAAAAAAAAAAAAAAAAAAAATCTAATTTATTAGGTAATTTTAAATTTTGTTTATAGATTTCTTTTGATATTTTCTTATTTTTTTGATTGTAAACTTTGTAAATATGGCTACCAAAAAGCAAGTTGATAAATTATTGTCAAAGAAAAAGCAAGCAATCGACTCCATGGTTAGAATAAGTCGTTATATTTCCGATCACAAATCTGATCCTGACAGTGAGTATAAAACCGACCAATTTTTAGTTCGGAAGGAAATATTGCAGGACAGTTTTCAAAAGCTTAAAGACATTTAAGTTGAAATTCTGTGCCTTGATGGTAACTATGATGATTCAATTGATGATGTAGAAACTCTTTTTTATGATGTCATTGTAAGTATTAAAAATTGTTTACCTAAATCTAATTTACCAGGACCAGCTAATACTAGTAATTTAGCAACTAATATTGCTCAATCGGTTTCAATTCCACCTACTCAAAGTAATAATTTTATTTCTGCTGCTAAATTGCCCCCAATCGAGATACCTACCTTTGATGGAAAAAATTTAACCAATTTCAAATCTTTTATCGATATATTTAATGCTGTCATCGATAAAAATCAACAGTTAAAAGATGTTGAAAAGCTCTTTTATTTGAGAAATTATTTGAAGGGTGAGGCTTTAAGCTTAATTGATAATCTGCCACTAATAAATTCTTCATATCAAGGTGCCATAGATATTTTAAATAACAGAATTATAAAAATTCAAAACTTAACTTCAACTTTTAAATGGTTATATATTAACACGAAAGAAAATCCTGCCGATTGTCTATCCAGGGGTCTCGAGCCTCAGGAAATTGAGTCAAATAATCTGTGGTTCCACGGTCCAAACGTTCTTTCTGATATTAATTTTTGCCATAATGAGATTCCTATAGAAATTCCTGCTTCCTTGCCAGAAGAAAAAATTTTAACACAAGTCATAAAAACAAAGCCAAATTCATTTTTTGAAGATTTTTCATCCCTTAGAAGACTTCAAAGAGTTTTTGCCTATATACTTAGATTTGTTCACAATTCTGGAAAAAATTCTGGTGAAAAACTTGAGGGAAGTTTGAAGCTTTCAGAACTGGAACACAGTCTTAGAGTAATCATAAAATGTGAGCAAGACTTTTACTTTTCTAATGACATTAAATCTTTACTTTCCAATACCCCTTTAAAATCCTCATTAAACTCTTTGTCGCCGTTCCTAGATGGCAATGGATTATTGCGAGTGGGTGGAAGGTTACATAATTCAAACATTCCATATAATCAGAAACATCCTGTGATCTTGCCCAAGGAAAGTCACATCACCAAATTAATTATAATACAAGAACATTCAACTTTGTTGCACGCTGGACCAAGACAAGTTTTAGGTTCCCTAAACCTCAATTATTGGCTCATAAATGGAATAAGATTAATTAAAAAAGAGCTACACAAATGTGTGATTTGCTTTAAATTCAAAGCAAAATGTTCCACTCAATTAATGGGTTCCTTGCCGGAAAAAAGAGTCTGTTCAGCCAGAGTGTTTCAAAATGTCGGGGTAGATTTTTGCGGTCCCTTCCTCGTTAAGCAATCTCGAATTAGAAAATCCGTAAGTTCCAAGGCATACATAGCACTTTTTGTGTGCTTTTCAGTCAAAGCAATTCATATGGAACTGCTTTCAGACCTGACAACCGAAAATTTTCTAGCTGCTCTGAAGCGTTTTATTTCGCGGAGGGGGAAGCCCGCAAATATTTTCTGCGACAATGGTTCCACGTTTAAAGGAGCCGAGAATAAAATCAAAGAGTTTTATAACGAAACAGAAAAAATTGAAAATTATTCCCTTCAGGAAAAAATTACATTTAATTTTATACCGAGCTATTCTCCAGTTTTTGGTGGTTTATGGGAAGCTGGAGTAAAATCGGCAAAATTTCACATCAAGCGAGTCATAGGTAGCAATGAGCTTACCTATGAACAATTTAATACTCTTATTGTCCAAGTAGAAGGAATTTTAAATTCCCGACCACTTGTAGCCTTGTCACAAGATCCTTCAGATTTGGACTATTTGACCCCTGGTCATTTTTTGATAGGTGCGCCTATCACAAGCTTTCCTGACCCTGATTTGACGGAAATTCCCCAAGGTCGACTTAAGTTTTGGAAATTGTGTGTCCAGATGCAGCAGCATTTTTGGAAAAAGTGGTATCACGACTATCTAACGCAACTCCAAAATAGGCCAAAATGGCGTGATGAGATGCCTAACCTTAGGGAGGGCTTGTTAGTCATTTTAAAAGAGGATAATGTACCTTCTTATAAGTGGCCAATGGCAAGAATAGTTAAAGCAATACCTGGAAAGGACGGCAAAGTAAGGGTTGTCGAAGTGAAAACCAAAAAAGGTATTTATCTCAGATCGGTTACCAAGATTGCAGTGTTACCGATTGATGACAATAATTGTTAATAATATTTTTGAAAATTATTCACAAAATTCTGTACATATATTTGTAAAACATTTAGATTTATATTTATATTCAATTAGCTATACTCGTATATACATACATAATGTCATACTATGTGTTCCAGAAATGTTTTTAGCTTTAATTGTTAGTTAAGTTTTCGTTTACTGGATCATCATTGAAATCATACCTTTTTTTAAAAAAAGGGTTGCTTACTTTCTCTTTAATTTTTTTATTTTTTTTTGCTGGAAAATTTTACCTTGGTTTCATGTGAAACTCTAGGCCCCCCAGCATGTTGGAAACATGTTCCAACAATCATGCTATCTCTTTTTGATGGCAAAATATTTTTATACATATAAAGTTTGCAACACTGCAGCGTTGTCGTCATGTCTATTTTGTCATGTCTGTCAATATATTGCGCGCCATTTTTTGTCATTGCAGCAGTGTAGCTTGGAGCTTGTCCACGTTAACAAGCATCCAGAAACCTTTTCACATTTTAATAAATTTTATAATCTAGCTCTGCCCTGTTGGGCATCTAAGCAAGCTCTGGCTTCTTGTCATCTTGTAGTAGTAATTGTAAATAGTGTAAATATTGTGTAAATTTTTGTAAATATAGTGTCAGTGAAAAGCGCGTGTGTTTTAGTTCCCTATCCAGTCGATCATCCAGTCCACCTAATTATACAGTCCACTAATTATCAAGTTATTTATCTTCCATTATGTGGTTTTGCACAATCTGAATTACATAATTACTCGTTTGCGTGGGAGAGTGCGTGGTTATAGCCCTCGGCTGCGCCTCGTGCTTTAATTTCCACGCGGCGGGCCGCAAACACCTTAATTGCGCCCTTGGTTCATAAATAACTATTTTATGGCGATTTTGCTACCGATTTCAAGTTCAGTTGTCAATGACGGCGTTTAAAAATAATCTGATTCTAAAAAAATATATTAAGCTCTCATTTACCATTTGAAATTTATTAATTACTAGCTAATGACCCGCTGCGTTGCCAGCGTGTAAATACATTTTGAAATAATACACTTCTTTTCAAATTTTGTTGTTGATTTTCTATTTAATTTTTTTTCTTTAATCCGATATCAGAGTCGCTTGCCAGTGAGTTCAGTGACGCATTTCAGCACTCCAGAGCTGCTCTAGAGCGTCCCGGGCTGCTTATAGGCGTTCCAGTGTATCAGAGTTTTACGCAACCGAACTTTTTTTTCGGGATAAAAAATGGCCTATATCACTCTCCTCTATAGCCGATTCGATTGACCGGATTAGATCGATCTGGTTCAATTTAAATGAACCACACTGTGTTCGATTCAAGCTGGATCAGTGCACCCTCATCTACAAAAAAATGATCTAGATCAGAAGAAGTTCACTTAAATTGAACCCAAATCGATCTAATCTGGGTCAATCGAATTCACCTTATATAGAGATACGTGGTATTAATTCCAGATCGGTCCAGCCGTTCTTGAATTCAAAAAATAATCAAGTTACGTCGGTTGAATGCAAGCCTAAATAAATGAAATATGTCAACGTTATTTCATGCTATCAAAAAAAGTTGGGTTATGTTGTTATGTAATGTGAATGAGTTTGTTTACAATAGGCTCGTACAGCATATTTTTTTTATTACATATTCTAAAAGAGCGTATTGAGTTTAGCAGTCGTGCAAAATTTCATAATTTTCTGAGCCCTTGTTCATATTTAAATAAACTATCAAAACGATCCAAATTTGAAAGTTTTGAAACACACGGTGACGTCACTGCATCTCTCACGTTGGTCGTGTGACGGCCTTTAGCCCGTCTTGACTCGAGAGATGACGTCATAGCATCTCTCAGGGATTAATTTCTGAGGCATAATGTTTTGATATTCAAAGCCGCATAACTTTTTAAATATTTATCCAATTGAGCTGAATTTTTTTGTGTGTGCTATATGTGAGTAATACTCCATAAAAATATCAAAAAATGTGGTTAATGAAACTTCATTGAACGAGCCTATTAAATTAATAATTAATTCAAAATTAATTTCTTTTTCCGAGATGCGTAACCTATCCACAAACCTTCCTTGGGATGGCCATAATAACCTACCAAAGTTTCATCGTAATCGGATAAGTGGTTTTAGAGCGCATATCCGGATACCCCGTGAACTTTGATTTTTATATATATAGATAGAAGATAGATAATGTCCGACCGCTTAAATTATACAAACGAAGATTATTTAAAGTTATATCAAAAACATGTGACACATTCGCCAAAAGTATCTGCAAAAACAGAAGCCGCCATCAGATCATCTAGGAGCCAAGGTCTACTTCAGTTGTAGGAGAAACGAAAAACGATTTCTTGATCACTCAAAGGTTGAGCACCGTACTGAGGCCGCGACAGGTGCTGCACTCGTTGTAGTCGTTGTCCGATAATGGAGCGCTTGACAATTGGAAAAATATATACACTGTGGGCCGAAATAAAGGAGTACATTTTTTAATTGAAAATATTTTTTTTGGTTTTTGGGCGATTTAATTTCTTTTTGCAGGGCTAATAACCTAACATGTCCTCAACATGACTGTAAACTTGAAAGCAAAAATAATGTACAGGGTCGGACTTATAAAAGAAATTATATAACAGTGCATTTTAGCTCGTTGCAAATGAAAACTGTCTTAGCTAAAATTGTACTAATATGCTTTTTCGGTAGATAAACTATCCAGAACACTTCAGTAAAAAGGAAATTTTCCAAAATTACCGGATTCGCGAAATATAATTTTTTTATTAAATAACATTTTAAAAAATAACGCATTTATGAAAACAGTTTAGTAATTTTAAAACTTAGAGTAAAATATTATGAATGTGGCCACCATTATTGTTTACGACTTCTTGAAGTCGCCTGCGCCATAAATTGATAGCCCCATTTATTGCACCCTGTTCAAAATTGTTCCAAACAAACTGCATTCTTTCTTTCAGCTGCTCGATTGTTTCAAATTGTTGTCCGTCATACAAATTTTGTTCGAAAATTTCCCAAATTGAATAATCAACCGGAATTAATTCTGAGCTGTTAGGTGGCCACATTTCTGGCTCAATATAATCCGGGCAATTTTCACTCAAAAACATCCTTGTACTATGGGAAGTGTGCGAGGGAGCACCATCCTGTTGGAAAGTGTAATCGTAACAAACATCTTCAATTTCTGATAATAGGTGCTGCAAGATTTGTGCTTGATACGTTTCTGAATTGAGTTTTACCCCAGCATCAACAAAAATCAGACGAGATTTTCCCAACATGGATACTGCAACAGAGACCATTACACCTTTTGAGAAATGACTTTTTTCAATCAAAAGATGCTCTAAAGGAGTTTCTCTCTTATATTGTACGTCAGAATATACCCTATTATTTTGGGTATTTTTAGGTGGCCGTAAATAAAACATTTTTTCATCTGAAAACCATATTTTTCTAATGTCTTCGCGAAAGCGAAATCTTCGTAGTAGCAAATTACATCTTTCCAATCGTTTTTCTCTTACATTGGCCGTAAGTCTTTGACAGTAAACTTTTTAAAATATTTTAAGATGGCAGTCTTCTTTAATGATTCTTCGAACTGACGTACGGGGAATCCTAGTTATTTTTGCGATTTTCCTTGTTCCAACAGATTGGCCAGGTTGTAAATTTCCTAAAACAACCCTCACTCTACCAATATTTTCTTCAGTTCTCGAGCTTCGCTTCCTTCCTCTTCCACGTTTATGTTCAATAGACCCATCGGTTTCCCTTAGATATCTTAAGAACTTTCCTATCGTTCCAATATGCCAATTTTTCTCAGGAAATTCATTTACAATTTTTCTTGCACCATAATTATATTTTTCACGGTAATATTTAATTAATATTCTGTCCTCTTTGCTTAAAAGTGGCATTATGAACTGACTAATTTACTTATTTAGCTGTAAATGTCAAACAAATTCCATGGCAACCTGAGCAGTCATGGCCTACTAAGTAAAATTGACATAAAAGAAGTGGTAAATAATAATGGTGGCCACATTCATATTTTACTCGAAGTTTTAAAATTACTAAACTGTTTTCATAAATGTGTTATTTGTTAAAATGTTATTTAATAAAAAAATGCTATTTCGCGAATCCGGTAATTTCGGAAAATTTCCTTTTTACTGAAGTGTTCTGGATAGTTTATCTACCGAAAAAACATATTAGGACAATTTTAGCTAAGACAGTTTTCATTTGCAACGAGCTCAAATGCACTGTTGTATAAATCTTTTTATAAGTCCGACCCTGTACATTATTTTTGCTTTCAAGTTTACAGTCATGTTGAGGACATGTTAGGTTATTAGCCCTGCAACAATAAATTAAATCGCCCAAAAACCAAAAAAAATATTTTCAATTAAAAAATGTACTCCTTTATTTCGGCCCACAGTGTAGATCATACATAGATATAGTGAAATTAATTAAACAGTGTATGCACGTGATCAAAATTAATGATATAAGCACGTCGCAATGTTGCCGCTTTTAACTTTCGTTTTACTTTGATATACCATGTCTAGTAAAATTTGTTATCACTAAAGCAAACAAACATTGATTTTTATATGTATAGATAGTGTATTATGAACACAATCTAAAAAAATTACTCACTTTTCGTCGTGAATTTGGTTGCGAATAGAGCTAACATCAAGGTGATCTTGATTCGTAACCCGCTTCTTATGTGGACGTTTTTTCTCTGGTGAATTTGACGCTAAATTATCCCTAACTTTTTGAGAGATTTTACATTGGATTTTACTCACAGTGGTTATGCCAATATTCAGTGCAGCTGCAACACGCTGGAAAAATATTCCCAATTAAAGCCCCAGAAGATTTATATTTGATAGTATCAATATACTTCACCTCTCTAACGCTATTTAATGGCAAAAAGGGGCCCCCATTATCTCGTTCCTGTTCAAAGAAACTAATTAGAGACACAACGAGTTTCTGACTCTGACTATTCAATGACTTTGGCATTTTATAGATACACAAATAGAAATAATTTCAAATCATTAAAATCAGTAACCGCAGATTTGCAGCAATATTTGGCAACATAACCCATGAGTGTCAATCTAAATGTCATTTTATCGGCCGATTCGGTTAAATGCCAACAGTGTTCTGTCTTTTTTTAACTAAGGTTAAATAAAAAGGAGAATGAGCTCTCAGCTTGAAACGAATTTTAATTTCTCACAAACTGCAATTGGCAATAATTTCGACGTCATTGATCACGTGCATACACTGTTTAAATAATTTCACTATATATTACATTTTCGAACTTTTCAGATAAGATGAAAGTCCTCTTCAAATTTTCATGGACAAAAAGTATTTTAATGAAACCCAAATCCGAAGTTTTTAGTCGGCAGTTTCCTGAATTAAAAAGTTTCCTTCTCGGAAACTCGACTATAAAATCCAGCTATATCGACAGTCTTAGCAAAAAAAACCGGTATCGGGCGCGATCATACGCTACCGGAACAATAATTTAAGCTTTCAGGAAATTGCAAACAGAGTAGCTTTGATCGATCCCGAACTTTTTCAGAAGGAAGAGGTATTTTCTTTGAACAGGAATTACGTTTTTTGCCTAGAAACTGGCTATTCACTATGCTAATCTATAGTTTATTCATTGAGGTGCATTTTCTATGCACTGTTGCATGAAATAATAAGAAATAAATTTCGTTTCTGGGGCACAAATATTTTTATAATATTCTTTCACGTCGACTTTCATGAATATATTTCTGCAGGAAAATACGAGTATTTAAACCGACACCTGACTTCTAAAGCAGCTTATCCCGAAGAAAATGATTTGTGCACTTCTCGATATGCGAGGTTCTCCAGCGAGAGAGAGAATTTAGGGATATCAGGCGCTTGGAAAACGTTTATTCCGTAGGTTAGGGATTTATTTGATGCCCAACAGGCGCTGTTGAATAAATGCTCGACGGAAAATTTTCAAGGGAAGAGAAATATTTTATTAATAGAGCACGAGCGGCAAATTATACGGTTTACGAAATACAGCGCGCCAGGTTGTGCAACTTATTCAAAAACTGACTACAAAATTTTAATATAGTTTATTAAAGTATAAGTGGATATTAGGGTCTTTAAAACACGCGCGATTTTTCGAGCATGACGGCGCAGCCGGAGTGCTCGAAATAGAGCAAGTGTTTTAAAGACCAGTTATCCACGAATTCTTTACACTATTTTTTTTTGTATTGGTATACATCAAAAATTACTAATAATTGTAGAATGCTAAATTCGTTGACACTTGTTATATTTTATTTGACGTTATCTACAAGTACCTACTCCTGACAAATCAATAATCAAAAAGTTGACATTAAGACTTTACCTATTGTCTGGCTAGCGAAACGGCGAACTGCAAAAGAATTTGCTGCTTTGCCAAACTTGACGGAAATTAGAAACAAAATAATAAACAAGTTGGTGACATATTTTTTTTTTTGCTATATGGGCATGTGTCATATTTTGAAATAGGAAAAAATCAGGCAACATTGCGAAATGATGGAAGTGGAGAGGCGTGATTATTCAGAAACAAGATTCTATTGGTTAGAGCCTGAATGACAGCACGCAGTGGCGTGGTTATTGGCAAAACTAGAGAATCTTTTTTCTAATAATTTTATTGGTTTATTTCCTTGGTGTTTTCGGTGCCACTGAACTCAGAGACATGGCTGTCATCAGACGGTGTCAGTTGAGGTGTCAGTGAATATTTTTAGGTAACGCCCCAGTTTTCTTCCCCCTTTCGTCTCTACCAAGTTACCACTTGCCAGACTATACCTTTCTTGGGTTGTTGATGTTGTCATGATAACTTTAAACCACGCGCGTTTTTGAATGTTGGAATTAAACACACTGAGGAGTACTTTATAGTACATTAAAGTATAAGTGGATATTAAGGTCTTTAAAACACGCGCGATTTTTCGAGCACGACGGCGCAGCCGGAGTGCTCGAAATAGAGCAAGTGTTTTAAAGACCAGTTATCCACGAATACTTTACACTATTTTTTTTTATTGGTATACGTTCAAATCATAAAATTACTAATAATTGTAGAATGCTACATTCGTGCTTGACACTTGTTACATTTTATTTGACGTTATCTACAAGTACCTAACCTACTCCTGACAAATCAATAATTAAAAAGTTGACATTTAAACCTTTCTCGGGTTGTTGGTTGTTGATGTTGTCATTGGTAACTTTAAAACACGCGCATTTTTGAATGTTGGATTTAAACACGCTGAGGAGTACTTTAAATAAGTGAAATAGGTTATCAATAAAAAAAAAATAAGTAAAATAAGTTATCAATAAAAATAGTATATTACATACCAAGGAGGGAAGTGTATCATTACTATCGAGAGATTTATATAGTCGAGACGCGAAGCGTCGAGATTGACTATTAATCTCGAGGTTTGTATACTATTTTATTTGCAAGCACACCATTAATAATCATGATTAGTCATTTAATTTTTTTTTAAATTAAAAAAATAAAACAAACGTGCCAAAATGTGTCTTTCACTGTTTTGACATTTTCACGTGACATGTTCTCATTGTTGCCAGCAAAGGTCAATAAATTAGAGTGAGGGAAATCGAAGACGGAAGTGACACAGGTAAAGTGACACTTCCAAATTTTTAAAAAGTCAGTAATGTCAAGATTACATATATGGTTGCAAATAAAATAGTATATTTACTAACAAGTGCGGAAAGTACCACTTTTCCGCACGCGATTGAGTTTGCCGAACGACGCGTAGCGGAGTTCGGCAAGCAATCAAGTGAGGAAAAGAGACTTTCCGCACGAGTTAGGAACACTATTTTTTCTACGAGATAGAAGGAACGTACCTAATTATTGTAAATTTTAAGACGAATATTCAACAACATCTCTTTTGCAACACTTGATATTAAAAACAAATCGAGTAATTTTTTTTTCTTCTCTTAGGTTACTCTTACAAATAAAATGTATTGAAAATTTATTGATTTAATAATTTAAAAAAAAAAAACTAATTCTGAAATAATGTACCTTATTCTGAAGACAATAAAATCAAGAACTTTTAACAATAATTTGTACGTTTGGTGTAGGTACTATGAAATTTTTGAAATTTTTAGGCATCAAGTAACCATTAGTTTGTAACTGGACAAGAAAAATTAAGTTTAAACCGAAATAAGTTGATAATTAACATTTTTCTTTCAATAATTCGTGTGTCAGCTGATAATTTGAAAAGTGACATCTGTCACTTTTCCGCACTAGTGCGGAAAAGTATAACTTTCTAAACTGAAATGCGTGCGGAAAAGTGCACTTTTCCGCACGCTCGTAGAAAAAAATATTTTTGAGGCTATCGTTATAAAAATTGCAGATTTCTGGTTAATAACTGTCTTGAATGATCTCTTAAATGTTTCTCCTCTAAGCGTTGTTCGCTGCTTTAAAATGAATTTTTCAATAAAGCATATTCCGACGAGGGCTATAAAAGAGAAATTGGAAAATGAATTAGGAACTTTTGGGGAGCTGTTGATTGTTATTACTGCTACTCGGACGCTAATGACCGATTCAATTCGAGCGGCTGAACTTAAAGTTTTGGGTTTTCGAAAATTCGGACGAGATCCGAGTTTGTAGTCGAATAAAAAAAGTGGAATAAAAGGAAGTTCGAGCAATTTGGTATTCATTCCACCAGTATTCAAATAGAGTAGTTTAGATTTTATTATGCAGTATGCACTATTCTTAAATATTCGAAAGCGAAACTTTCCTGCTCTCAATGGGATAATTAGCCAAACAACAATTATTATTACGTCCACAGGCTAGTGGAGAACGTGGATTGTTTATTGTTTCCGTTGAGATATTTGGAAGGAACACAGCTTAAATGTGAACTTATTTTATGACCATTTTTACCGCAGCCTGCAAGTTTCATTGTTGCAATCATACTTTATCATTATCTCTTTCATAAACGATTTTTTTATAAATATAAGTAGTTTATGCAATTAATCGAAGATTGTATACTGTGAACCGGAAAGTTCTAAAGTTTTTTCAAAGCTCAAAAGCGTTTGACAAATAATTTAAATTATTTGAATAGTGCAAGGAGGAAAGGTGGTCCGTCAAAAAAAACTAGCTATTTAGGTACTAAGGAGATTTTGTAGATTATAATCCCCGAAGGCGAAACTAGCCTGAGGTTTTCTGGCCCGAGGGAGATATTTCGTCTGAAGGGCATTTTAATCTAAAAATCCACGTGATGCATACAATGCTTTATTTTCTACTCAACAAATTGTTCTCTCATCAATTTAGTATGAAACCAAATCAGGTCGGACATTTAGTGGTTGTCTAGGGTAAAGGGCAAATTATTGAAACAACAAACACACCTCAGGGTATTAAAAGCGGGCGTTAAAGATCATAACGTCCGCCGGGTTTATAATGCCCTACGGTTGTTATAGGTATGTTAACGTATTTCGTTTCATAGGTATTATGGATCTATAATAGTTGAGTAAAAAATAAAAAAGGTAAAGACTCCGCGACCTGACAAATAATACACAATCAAATGCATTTTGACTTTGATTTAAGTGTGTATACGGGGTTTTACCTTTTTTTGTCCTACAGTACCCAGTACCTATCGAAGCAAATCCAGGGAAATTAGAATTCCTCTGCAGAATGAGGCCGAAATAGCTGAATTTTTGTAGAGACCTTCGTTTTGGTGTTCTAATTAGGCACAAAAAAATCTCATATGCCTACCCTTGTGCGTCTTGAGATATCGGTCAAAGGTCATAAAAATCGGTTTTTCGTGAAAATCTTGCTTCCAGTGCACCTGAAAACTTACGGGTATTCTCTACAAAATTGCTCATATACATTTTTTCCGTACGACCAACGGTTCTTGAGATATAGCGTGATAAAGCGCGAGCGCGTAATACTGTATTATACTGCGGAGCTATAACTATAAATGCATTTTTCCTAATCTGTTAGTTTGGTAAATAAAACCAAAAATAAAATGCAAACACTATGCAAAACTTGACCTTCTTAATTGCCAACTTGAAAAAAATTATAATAATTTAATTAGCATCTTCAGTGATGAACAGTTTAATAATTTTCTCAATGAAACCTCAGATGAAGTCAGTTTGACTAAAAATTTGAAGTTTACAAAGTTAAAATCAAAGTTAGATCATCTCATAAAGCAGAATAACGTTTTCAACAGAAACAGACTTAAAGTTTTGCTTATACACACCTATTTCTGAAAGTGACGTTTTGGCTTACTCTGTAGAGCTAGACGTTATCATCGAACAAATAACAAGAGATTATAAGATCAAAAAAAAAAACTACGTGACGATGTACACAACATCTTGTATAATACAAAGAAAAACATCAATAAAACCAATCATTCCATCTCGTCCTGTTCGATGAAGACTCTCAAAAAACTTAAAGAAAAAATCTCTGGAGAAAACTTGATTCTTACAAAGGCAGACAAGGGTTGTTGTCTGGTAGTTCTTGAAAAAATCGATTACATCTCTAAAGTTGAAACTTTCTTAAGGAACAATAATTTCAAGATCTTACCATCCAACCCCCACAATGGTTTTATAAGAAAAACCAACAGAGTTGTCAAGCATTTTAATGATTTTCTTTTAGATTACGGAGCTCCTAAAACAATAATGTCAAGTAATCCACTGGTACCACGCATGTACGGACTCCCTAAGATCCATAAGGTCGACATCCCCATCAGACCTGTGGTAAGCTTCACACAGACACCGGTCTCAATTTTATCAACTTTCGTACTCAATCTTATTAAAGAATTGACTTCATTCTCACCAAGGTTTGGGGTAAGCAACTCATTGGATTTAATTGGTAAGCTTCAGAGTATCAATCTTCCAAACAACTATCTAATTGTATCTTTTGATGTTACAAATTTATTCACTATTGTCCCAAAGACTGAGACCGTGGGCATTGTTGGAGATTTATTGAGATCCAAGAATGTAGACGAAGGGAAAGTCGTTGACATTTTGTCACTTCTCAATATTTGCCTTTCACAGAACTATTTCTCTTTTAATAACAAATTTTACCAACAACCAGACGGCTTAGCCATGGGTAGTTGTTTATCTCCGTTCTTGGTGGATGTTTTTATGGATTTTCTTGAAACTAGTTACATTATGAACGGTGACAATGGTGAGATCCTCCATTGGTTCAGGTATGTGGATGATTGTCTTTGTATTCTTGACGGTAATTCTGATCAGGCTGAATTGTTGCTCCAAAAGATTAACACTGCTCATTCAAACATTTCTTTCACTCTCGAGCTAGAAAGCAACAAAAAAATCAATTTCTTAGACATCACAATCTCCAAGAACCCCACAAATGATCTACAGTTCTCAATATACAGGAAACCGACACAGACTGACCACACGATACCGAACAATTCCAACCACCCACAGCAACATAAACTAGCCTCTTTTCATTGTTATATCCACAGACTTTTAAACATCCCTCTATCCAAAGAGGACTACAACAACGAAGTTAAAATTCTTAAACAGATTGCTTACAATAACCAATTCGAACCTAAGTTAATTGATGTTCTCATCACTAAAACTAAAACAAAGAAGATCCAGAGAGAAGTTTACCAAGTTCTTCCCCCAACAGTCAGTAAATATGTGGCATTTCCATTTCTTGATTCTGAAACTAATTCCAAAATTTCACTTGTCCTTCGCCAAAATGTCGAGCACTTAAAAATCTCATATAAAACAAAGAACAGTCTTTCATCACTTTTAGTTAATTTTAAAGACAAAATTGACCAACTTTCCAAGAGTGGCATTTATAAATTGAGTTGTAACTCCTGCTCCAGCACCTACATTGGTAGAACTTGTAGACCTTTGGGCACTAGGATCAACGAACATTTAAAAAGAACAACCTCAGCTTTCGGTGAACACCTCAAAGCATCAAAGCATGAGTTTAGCCCCAAGTCTAATTCGAAGATTATTCATAATATAAACTCAAAAAATTTCAATCGTCTTGACTTTATGGAGGACATCGAGATACAAAAAGAGTTGGCAGACAACAACCGTTGCCTTAATACACAAGTCAATTTAAACAGAAAGTACATCCCTCTGCACAGACGACTTTTAAACTAAACGTCACTTTATGATGATATTATAGGACACTCCACTGAGGAGTCCAGCTCCTTGGCATCAAAGACAAAGTATTTGAATTCTCCTGGTTTGGTTCTGGGATATTTTTAAATTGCCCGCGTTTTGTATATTTGGACAGACTGTCAATTGTCACACCTGTTGTGTATCAAAGTACTCTAACCTAACATCTAGACACGTTTGCTTTTGAGTTGAATTTATTAATTTCCAAAAAGAAAATTGAAAGGATGGATTCCTCCTTGAGAAAATTTTAAAAATAGTTCATCCCCCGAATATTTTAGTTCGGTTTTTTGATAAATTTTAAATTGTTCAGTCAATCCATGTTATTGATTAGTTTGTGACCTTATGTAACCATGTGCACCGTTGTTTTTAAACCAAGTTCTTTTATATTCACCTGAAGAAGTGAGTAAAACCAAAGTTTTATAATTTCAAGGGCTACATTCCCCCTTTTTTCATTTGCTGATGTTGGATTTTCCTTGCTTTTCAGGTGGCACTGATGATGGCCTAAGGCCGAAAGCGCTCTGCACTGATTTTTCTTGATAAAATTTGCACGATATACAGAACCTTCCTTTGCTTAAAAATAAAATTGTTAGGAATTTGTTTATTTATAATACAATACCTATGTATTAAATAATTGATAACATAACATGCATAACAAAAAATACATTTGTTTCCGCACCACTTTTGAAGTAGAATGCAAGGCGGGGTATTTTTGACATGCTATCCCCAGTAGGCCTAATCTATGTTTCCGATCTAAGGAAAAGTTTTTTAACAATTTCATTTTTTGCACATGCCTTCCTCCTTGTCTTCGTCGGCATCTGGTTCCTCTAGCACCTCTTTCAACAAATTATCTTTGTCACACGCTTCCTCTCTGTTGGCTTTATGTCTGTTGGCAAAACCCCTCTAAGCTCAAAGTCACTGTAGTCTTCGATGTTTAGCAACTCTGTTGACGTGCTCAGGCATGCCTGAAAACATGGATTGGGTCTACTGGTGATTCCATGTAAAAAAATAACCCGCCGTGCAATCTACTTCAAAAGTGGTGCGGAAAAGAATGTATTTTTTGTTATGCATAATTATTTATTATATATTCTATATCCTACTGAACTATTATTATAACCATATAATACCTTGATTACGATAATCATAAACAGGGTCTAAACTCCCGCGCGGGAGTTAAGGATTTCATAACTCCCGCTTTTTCCTTGGATAGGTGAAACTTTCAGAAAAAATAGAAATTTTGGTTTATGGTCTCATAATTTCCTTGACACATAAATAACTATTATTATAAATAAGCAAATTTCTAACAACTTTATTATTGAAAGTTTTATTTTCCAGACTAACAGATTCGGGAAAATGCATGTATAGCTGTAGCTCTGCAGTATAATATAGTATTACTTATTTTGAATGCGCGCTCCCGCTTTATCACGCTGTATCTCGAAAATGATTGGTCGTTCGAAAAAAATGTATATCAACAATTTTGTAGAGAATAATATTTAATATGAGTTTTGGTTAGAGTTCTTCGAGGTCAGATGCACTGGAAGCGAGATTCTCGCGAAAACCCGATTTTAATGACCTTTGACCGATATCTCGAGACGCACAAGGGTAGGCATATGAGATTTTTTTGTGCTTAATTAGGACACCAAAACGAAGGTCTCTGCAAAAATTCAGCTTGTTCGGCCTCATTCCGCTGATGTCCTATTTTTTTGTCCCATTTCGCTGGGGTATTAAGCAGGTCATTCGAGAAAATCGTGAAACTGTCGAAAAGTCGAGCCTGTTGACGTCGTTTCAAAACTATTTAACATAAAATTGAAACTTTCATTTCAAATTGTGATAATCTTCTTGTGAATAGTTTTAGTCCGGGGGCCGAGGACCTTTTTTCTAAATCATTAATAACAAGCTAGTTTTTTCAATGCAGCTTCATTTCACCGAGACGCCCAACTTTTTTCTCTTCGAAAATTGCGAAAACAGGTAGCTAACATACTGCGCAGGTGTAAAACATGTCGATTTGGTGACTCTGAAAATTTAATTAATAACAGTTAGTTTTTCAGCTAAATGTTGAGATAATTTTATGAATAATTTGAAAAAACATTTGTCCGACAAAATAAAGGGTTTGGTCTACGATGCCCCCCCCCCCTCAAACATGTAGCAATTACGTTGCATAAAAAATGATTAATAACAAGTTGATTTTTTCAATGTAGGTTGGTAAATATTATTACAATTAAATGGTCACACTGTCCTACAAATAAACAGGTAGCTATTTTCAGTCCTACACTCAAAAGTTGTCAATTTCACGATTTAACTTTTTTCATTAATAACCGGCTACTTCTTCGTGAGTATCTTTATTTTGATAAGACGCCCAAATTTTCTGTTGCGAAAATTCCAAAAACAGGTAGCTAACAGAGTGCGCAGGTGGAAAACATGTCTATTTGGTGATCATACAAATGTAAATAATAACAGTTAATTTTGTAGCTGAATGTTGAGATAGTTTCATAAATAATATGAAACAACATTTGTCCGACAAAATAAATGGTTTGATCTAGGCTGTCTCCCTTCTCAAACATGTAGCAGATACGTTACATAAAAAATGATTTATAACCAGTTGATTTTTTTAAAGTAGCTTAGTAAATATTACTACAATTAAATGGTTACACTGTCCTACAAATAAAAAGGTACATTTCTCCAGTCCTACACTCAAAATTTGTCGACTTCACGGTAATACTTTATTCATCAATCACCGGACACCGGCTTAATCTTCTCGAGCATCTTCGTATTGATAATACGCCTAACTTTTCTATTGCGAAAAGTTGCAAAAGTAGTAGCTACTAGAGTGAGCACTAGTGAGCACATGTAAAATACCTTGATTAGGTGATTATGCAAATGTAATTATTAACAGTTAACAGTTAATTTTTCAGGTGAATAATGAGATAATTTTATAAATAATTCGAAATTCGATTTGAGCCACAAAATAAATGGTTTGGTCTTCAGTGTCCCCTTTCTCAAAAATGTAGCAATTACTGGCTCATAAAAAAACGATTTATAACCAGTTGATTTTTTTTACTGTAGTTTGGTAAATATAACTACAATTGAATGGTCACATTGTCCTAAAGAGGTAAGATTTCTCAGCCCTACATTCGAGAATTTCGAAAATAGCCTTATGCATATTATACGCAAATATGTACAGGGCTTTCATTTAAAAACTTACCACCCACGTTATCTGCGTAAAGAGACAGATTTCTGGAAAAAAAGATTAAATTCGAGAATTTTACCTTTTGTATTTTGAAAAATATAATTATTAAAATATTTGATTTTTGATATTATTTGAAATGAACATACCTATCTCTTTTATTTTTGAGCTGTCGAGAAAATATTATTTGGAAAAGTCATGTATTTTTTTAAGTTACACATTATTTAAAAAGAAAAACTCTAACTTAGAAAACAACCTGTATTCACCCTATATACAGCAAAAAAGCGCGCCAGATTCAATACATTAAAAAAGGAGCTCTATTTTTTTTTAAATATCTTTAGAATTAAGATGAACCGGTTGGATCAAACCTTCCCCATCTGGGTATGGAAAATGACAAAGGGCATGGCCACCTCTACTTTGATGGCATGCCAAAACTCTTTTTCGAGCAATTCAAATCTGGCGCGCTTTTTGAATCACCCTATACTACGATACTGTGTTATTTACGAGCATGCGCGTCGATGCGAATGGAAACCATCGACATAAATGTAGGTATGTGTACATACACATAACACATATACTGTTATACACGCATCTGTATACGTACATATGTACATACAGGGGCTTTCATTTCGAAATTTGCCACCCACGTTATCTGCCTAAAGAGACAGATTTCTGGAAATCGCCGGAACACGTCAACAAATTAACGCACCCCCTCAATAAATTTGTTGACATGTTTCGGCGATTTCTAGAAATCTGTCTATTTACGCAGATAACGTGAGTGGCAAGTTTTGAAATGAAAGCCCTGTACATATTTACGTATAATATGCATAAGGCTATTTTCGAAATTCTCGAATGTAGGGCTGAGAAATCTTACCTCTTTAGGACAATGTGACCATTCAATTGTAGTTATATTTACCAAACTACAGTAAAAAAATCAACTGGTTATAAATCGTTTTTTATGAGCCAGTAATTGCTACATTTTTGAGAAAGGGGACACTGAAGACCAAACCATTTATTTTGTGGCTTAAATCGAATTTCGAATTATTTATAAAATTATCTCATTATTCACCTGAAAAATTAACTGTTAACTGTTAATAATTACATTTGCATAATCACCTAATCAAGGTATTTTACATGTGCTCACTAGTGCTCACTCTAGTAGCTACTACTTTTGCAACTTTTCGCAATAGAAAAGTTAGGCGTATTATCAATACGAAGATGCTCGAGAAGATTTAGCCGGTGATTGATGAATAAAGTATTACCGTGAAATCGACAACTTTTGAGTGTAGGACTGGAGAAATGTACCTCTTTATTTGTAGGACAGTGTAACCATTTAATTGTAGTAATATTTACTAAGCTACATTAAAAAAATCAACTGGTTATAAATCATTTTTTATGTAACGTATCTGCTACAGGTTTGAGAAGGGAGACAGCCTAGAACAAACCATTTATTTTGTCGGACAAATGTTGTTTCATATTATTTATGAAACTATCTCAACATTCAGCTACAAAATTAACTGTTATTATTTACATTTGTATGATCACCAAATAGACATGTTTTCCACCTGCGCACTCTGTTAGCTACCTGTTTTTGGAATATTCGCAACAGAAAATTTGGGCGTCTTATCAAAATGAAGATACTCACGAAGATTTAGCCGGTTATTAATGAAAGAAGTTAAATCGTGAAATGGCCAACTTTTGAGTGTAGGACTGAAAATAGCTACCTGTTTATTTGTAGGACAGTGTGACCATTTAATTGTAATAATATTTACCAACCTACATTGAAAAAATCAACTTGTTATTAATCATTTTTTATGCAACGTAATTGCTACATGTTTGAGGGGGGGACATCGTAGACCAAACCCTTTATTTTGTCGGACAAATGTTGTTTCAAATTATTCATAAAATTATCTCAACATTTAGCTGAAAAACTAACTGTTATTAATTAAATTTTCATAGTCACCAAATCGACATGTTTTACACCTGCGCAGTATGTTAGCTACCTGTTTTCGCAATTTTCGAAGAGAAAAAAGTTGGGCGTCTCGGTGAAATGAAGCTGCATTGCCCCCGGACTATTTGTTGAGGACTCTTGCTTAAAATTTCGACTCAACTTTCATATTTTAAATAGATTTCGCAATAAAAAAAGCGAATTGGCCAGAGCAGAGATTTTTTTAATAAAAGCTTAGCAAGTTTGCTTCAAGACATTTTAATATGACATTTCAAGTGCGGAAACTTACAAGAAAAAAGACAGAACAGCTCTGGGCTAAGTTGTAGCCCAGTTGTTCATTTTGAAAACTTGTCGAATATAAAAGTTTAGTTTTGTATGTTGTCTTGGAAAAATATTGAGATTCGCGTCTCGAATATTATTGAAATTTTCTCTTCGGTTTGAGTATGAGGGAGGGCATGTTTTCCATTTGGATTTATATAAGTTTAGTCGTTGAATGCTTTGTAAGTAAAAGGAAAGTTTTAGATTGAGAAATGGCTCAGAGTTTTTTTTTTCAGGCAAACAAAGAACTGATACAGCTGGAAGCTTCAAGTTGATAGCAAAAAAATTTACAATTCATGCTGATATAACTCCGTAGTTAAATGCGATAAAAAAAGGGAAAAAAATCAAGAAGAACATAGTTATTTCCGATGTTGGCAAACGAGAAAAGTGCTAGAAATGAAATCCTAAAAAACACAATAATTCTTTGTCGTAGCTTTATTGATAAGAAGTCGGTTGACAGGATTTGTATTTGTTTTAGAATTAAAAAAAATAAAAATCAGTTGTTGGCTGGATGCTACAGCTTCTAATAATTGTCGTTTTCCCGCGATCGCTTTTTTCTGTACCCGTTTTATATAACTTCCTCTATTTTACCTTTCCATTCTCGGACATATGGGGTGTATAAAAATTAAAAAAATATTAATGGCGAGGGAGGAGGAGACCGAGATTTTTAAATGATATTATTGTCGTAGAAGAGTTAATTTTTGAAGAAATCGACGAAATCGTCATCAACAAAGAGAAAAACTATTTCAGTCATTCTATAGTGTTGCTGAATATGATGATTTTCAGAAAAACATGGTGATTAACTGAAAAATGGAGAGTTATTAAAGCATTTTTGTTAGTCAATATTTTTCTTTCTATATCTATATCTACATACTATATAAAAACAAACAAATCAAAACCAAAATCAATGTGAGGATATGGCTTTTTTCACAAATTCACTACCCTGTCTCTGTATGTTGAATTCAAATTCACTGAAATGCGGCGGGCCATTTTTACGCGACTTCGGCTTGAACTTTTTCAGAGCAGAAGGGAGTTGATATTGATAATTATGATAGTTAATTTTTTATAATCAACATACTCCGTGAATAGCAAGACGAAAAGTGCGCTGCCCTTTGGGTAAAAAACGACAATTCACTTTAGTTTATGATCCTGTGTCAAGCGGCCTTTACTTGGCAGTAAATGCATGTATATTAAACGGGAAACGTTCGGGATTTTCTGCCATTTGGACACGGATTTTATGACTCTGGCTGTTCTAGATTGGCATACAGGAAAGGCCCCTCGCTTTTTCTAAATTGAAATTCAACTCTAAATATTTATCGTGAGAAGGGGTTTCAGTAGATAGCTTATATTACGTATCAGAAATCTATTCCATATCAAAAAGCCCGGAATTTTATCGAAATCCACAATTTAGCTCCGGTGTTCAGCTCGATTAGTTTCCGCAATTTCAACTATCACACAATGACATATTATTTCAAAAATCCCTTAAAAGCTTATTCATTTTCACAATTTGCCTAATAAAATAGTTATTTCATAGCAGAAACTCGCTGCAATTAAAAGTATAAGCAAAAGAGAAGAAGTGCATTATACATTGAACTTTATTCCATTATTACGAAATTAATTTTCGAAGTTTCCCGGGGCGCTAAATATCTATTATCGCAAGGGACATTTACATAAAACTCATTTAGAAATAGTTGATGTCATCGGAAACCATAACTAGATTCTGTGGCGCAGCGGTAGCGGTATCAAATTCCATTATTACATTTCATATAACAAACCACCTCTATTTAATAATTTTCAGAGAGAGAGAGGGAGAGGGAAGAACCTCCTGGGAAGAAGAATGCACTGTAGATTGAATTACTGAGATACTTTCAATGAAGTCAAATTTGCTTCTATTGTTTCGTATCTTGAGTATTTTTAGCCATGGAATACATATGAAATATACAGAGTGTCACTTTAAAAACTTACAATGGCTATATCTCAGGAACCAAAAAAAATATAAAAAATCGCTGGAAAAAAAATCTATAGTAGGGAGAGGGAACCAAAATTATGTAATAACTAACTTGTTTCCACTCACCCCCTCACCCCCAGCCACCACAACTAAATAATCTTAAACGACACTCACCCAATTGTGATACCTTATCTGGAAGCCCTTAAAAAATGGGTTTCAATGGTACCGTACAAAGCTACTTTCGACATTCGATGTAATAGTTTTTGGTTTATTAGATAAATAATTTATAAACATTAGATAAACATACCATTAGATAAATTAGATAAAAAACATAACAGAAACATTGGATAAAACATTAATAATTTAATAGATGTTCAAGAAGATAAGTGTTTCGTCATTGGGTTTATAAAAATATAATTCCCTGTGTAGATTTTAAGAATTTCACATAAATTTATTTAATCTAAATACATGAGATTAATTTTGTAAGAAAATACAATGGTTTTAACAGTGAAAAGGTCAAAAGGCAAAAATGTAAGAAGGTAACAACGTGATTGCCCATAAACAACAACAAACTTCTTCCCGCTCGAATCGGCGTCTCTTCTGTCTTCGTCGTACTTGTCGTTTGTCGATCCCAGGCGCACCGTTGACAGCAGCCTCACAAAGCGTTTTCTTTAACCTGTTCCGTACTGCCCGTACTCGTGCACAAAAGATCGGAGCAATTATTTTCACTGTGGCGCAAACATAGCCACCCCCTTGAAATCTTCAGGGTTTCAACAAGAATCACATTTTTGAGTAATGTAGTTCCTAGTTAAGTTCATTCAACGAAGAAAGTTTTGCTGTTCACTATGGGGTTTCACTCGCGTAAGTTATTCAGTCTCAATAGGAAGAACGCACACTTTCACGACTGGTCTTTGGAAAATACCAGAACTAGTTTTAAATGTCACAGATCTAATGACACCGTCATTTCCTGGATGTAATTGTGTAACTCATCCAAGTTTCCACTTAAGTGGTGGTAGACCATCTTCTTTGACAAGAATTAAAGTACCAAGCTTTAATAACTGCTGCGAATTTTCTTTCCACTTAATGCGTTCTTGTAGCGTGGCTATGTATTCTGTTGACCATCTACTCCAAAAGTGCTGCAGTAGTTTTTGCAATCTCTCGAATTGCGAGAGTCTGTTTTCCTTTATTACAGTGTAATCATAGTCAGGGATTGATGTTAAGGTCTCGCCGATGATGAAGTGCGAGGGAGTCAGAGGAGTTAGGTCATTTGGATCTTGAGGCAGTGGACAAATTGGCATAGAGTTAAGGCAAGCTTCAATTTGGCATAATAAGGTAGAAAAATGTTCCAAAGTAAGAGAAGCATTACCTATGACACGTTTCATATGCCCCTTTACCGATTTTACGGCCGCTTCCCAAAGCCCCCCTTGATGTGGAGCTCGTGGTGTAATAAACTTCCATTGAATGCCATCACCTAAAAGGCTGTTATGGATTTTACTGCCGTTGTCTGCGAAAAATTGGCTAATTTCATTTTTTGCGCCCACGTAGGTGCTGCCATTATCCGAATGTATTTCGAACGGTTTTCCACGTCTAGAAATAAAGCGACGTAAGGAAGCCAAAAAGCAGTCAGTCGTAAGGTCTGTTACAACTTCCAGATGTATGGCTTTCGTTGAAAAGCAAACGAATAAGGAGATATAACATTTAATTTCGTTAAAATACCTGCCCTTTCTGTCCCGTAGCAAAAAAGGTCCTGCATAGTCGGCTCCACATACAAAAAATGGTCTAGCAGGTGTAATTCGTTGCATGGGAAGGTTTCCCATGAAATGTTGTTCTGTTTTAGCATTCAATTTAAAACACCTTAAACACTGATGAACGATTTTTCTTACGAGGTTTCGACCAGATAAGGGCCAATAACGCTCTCGAATCGAAGCTAAAAGTAGCTGTTGACCACCATGGAGAAGCCGCAAATGCCCATGTCGTGCAATTAAAATAGTCAAGTGGTGATTCGATGGTAGAATCGCAGGATGTTTTTTGTGAAAATCAAAACCGGAATTTTTTAAACGCCCACCAACTCGTATAATTTTAGAAGACTTGTCAAAAAACGGATTCAGACTTAAAAGGCTACTCTTTAATGGTGCGACTCGTGTTTTAGCACAAAATAAATTAGACACACAATTTCCTAAGGAATCCACGCATCTTACATAAATTGAGGCCCCATATGCAGACTCAGAAGCGTCGGAGAAACCATGTAATTGAACTCACACAGGATTCGTGCATAAAATATGCCTTGGAATTTTAAAATTATTTAGGAGCGGTAATTGTGATCTGTATAACGACCATGTGGTATGTAAATCAGAAGGGATTGATTCATCCCTGGATATTTTCAACTTCCAGAGTTTTTGAATGATAATCTTAGCAGTAATAGTAACCGGGGATAATAGACCCAACGGGTCAAAAATCTGTGAAATTGAACTAAGAATAGTTCTCTTGGTTATTTTTTTGGAATTATCTAGGGAGGTTATTGTATATTCTAGAGTATCATTCAAGGAATTCCAGGCCACACCCAAAGTTTTTTATTCATTGTCAGTTCCGAGTTGGACAAGATTAGAGTCGGAATTTGGTTGACTCAAAGAAATATCATTTGACTTCCATTTTCGGAGATGAAAACCATACCGAAGTAGTAAGGCGGAAATTTTGTCTTTAATTTGTTTTACTTCGTCTATAGATTGTCCACCAGTCAGCAAATCGTCAACATAGAAGCCGTTCAAGATTATTGAGGCAATCTCAGGTAGTGTGTTCATATTTTGATACGCTATTTCATGTAAACAACGTATGGCTAAAAAAGCTGAAGAAACCAAGCCATACGTTACAGTATTTAGGTTATATGCTTGAATTTCTTCATGTGGATTAAAACGCCATAGAATTTTCTGCAACTTACGTTGTTCTTCATTCAGAAATACGCAACGATACATATTGGCTATATCTGCGCCCAAAACCACGTTGTGTGTACGGAATCGTAATAAAATGTTGAAAAGAAAATCTTGTATTGTCGGGCCAGGCATCATCAAATCATTGACAGAATATCCTGAACTGCTAGGAGCGCTTCCATTGAACACCACTCTCAATTTGGTTGTGGAAGAATTCTCTTTCAACACACAGTGGTGAGGAAGGAAAAAACCAGAATTATCCTGGGACTTAGCAAGCGACATGTGGTTTAAATCAATGTATTCTTGTATAAACTCATGATATTGTTGCCTTAAAGCAGGGTTCTTGTCAAGCTTACGCTCCAATGATAAAAATTGATTGGTGGCATTTTTTCTAGAATCTCCTAGACAAAAGGGTGAGTTTTTGAGCGGCATTGAAACGGTGAAGTGACCATCAGTATTTCGAGAAGTGTTGTCTTTGAAGTGTTGTTCACAATAATGATCATCGTCAGATACGTATTTTGTTTTAGGATACTCTTCCAAATTCCAAAACTTGGTCAATTTTTTGTCAATTTCTAATGAAGAAAGGAAACATTGCGTTTGTAATTCAATATTTGTGCTTAAAAAGGCTTGTTGATTTTTTGATAGCACAATGGGACCAGAAATTATCCAGCCCAGCTTTGTTTTGTGCAAAATAGGTAGATTGTTGCCAAGTTTAATTTGCCCAATACATAGGAGATTCCAAAAAATATCAGCCCCAATTAGTAAATCAATAGGAGTGGATTGGCAAAAATCTTTATCCGCAAGTTTAATGTTTTTTGGAATGTTTAAAAATTGGGGATCGAAAGTAAAAGAAGGCAAATTACGTTATTCCAGGAAATACAAGACAAGTGAGATTTGTTTGATAATCATTTATTTGTGATTTTATATTTACTGAAACGCTGTGATTAATTTTATAGTGGGATTGACCTATTCCTGATACTGACATATCAATTTTGTTCTTTGGAAGCTTCAAAAGATCACAAAGTCTTTGGCTGATAAAATTACTTTGGCTTCCATTGTCAAGCAATACTCTGCATTCATGGAAATTACCAAGAGTGTCGGCAATTTTCACTGCAGCAGTAGATAGTAGAATTGATTTTTTATTATTTAAACTAGTGACTATACTTGCATGCGAAGTAGTGCTTTCATCAGAATGTCTAGAAGTTTGAGCATTTTCAGTATTTGGATCAGATAGATTTTGTTTCGCGTGATTTGCAGTCGTTTGTTGAGAATTATCAAAATGTAGAAACGTGTGATGGCGACCAGAGCATCTACGGCATCCAGCGGACCTACAGTCTTTTGTGGCGTGATTATGTCCCAAACAATTTACGCATAGACGCATTCTTTTTGTGTTGTTTAGCCGTTCATGAGGACTTAGTTTCGTAAAGGATTGACAGTTATAGATTGAATGATTGCTTTCACACATTGGACACCCTTTGTCTTGCAAAACCAAGGCCCTACTATTGTTTTGTTGTTTAAATGTGTTATGCCTAAAACCTTGTTTTTGTTGTGACAAAGTTTCCTTTGTGTTAGCATCCATTGATTGCAAAATTCTGCACCTTTCTTTTAGAAAATCAGTTAATTCCTTTATTGTTGGAATATTTCCAGAATTTTTTCTTGATTCCCATGCGCGACGCGTTGTATTATCAAATTTATTAGAAGTTAAATAGACTAAAATATCATCCCAATGTTGTGTGGGACGCCCAAGAACCTCTAATGCGCGCAAGTGTTTTTGTAAGCCATCAAGAAGTTGCCTAAGACCTTCATACGACTCCCTCTGTATTGAGGGTAGGTTGAATAAGGATTTCAAATGAAAGTTTATTAATAGTTGTTCGTTTTCATACCTTTCTTCCAATAAGGACCAGGCAACATTGTAATTGTTGCCTGAAACCTGTAGCATCTTTATCATGTCTGCGGCTTCACCCTGTAGCGCCAGGCGCAAAAAATGAAATTTTCGTACATTTGAAATGTTTTTGTCGTGGACTATAGAAATAAAAGTATCCCGAAAATATAACCACTGATCCAAAGAACCGTCAAATGTTGGTACATTCAATGTGTAGGTAAATCATTTTCTAAGGAATGCGCGAGACTACCAAACTGACCAACATTGGGAATTGGACCAGCACATGCTGCTGTATTAGATTTTGTTAGGAAAAAGTTTTTCACCCTTGCAATAGTGCTGTGATATTGTTTTTCAAACGCAGTGCGTTCAGGTTCATGAATTCTTAAATAATTTTCATCTAAATGATCGTCAAGAAGTTCAATACTTTCTTGAATGTTATTGTATTGGTCCAATGCTAGCTCAGCTTTGGCGAGTCTACCACGCAAATCCTCTAAATCTATTGTAGTACTTGTTAAATCCAAGGAATTAAAATAAGACTCAGATCGTGTGAAGGATTGTTTAAGGATTTTCCTTTTCTTTTTCTCTTGCTTTAGTATTTCCTCGTCCATTTTGTAGTGTTTGTCTTGTTAGAAAAATAAATAATTAATAGAACGGAAAAAGGAAATACTCAAACAAATAATGTTACTTATCGACCAAAATCAGCAAAAATGCACACAAAAAGTGTCACAAAGGAAAGAGGTTGTGAAATGTTGATTGTTTTTAAATTAGATAAGTTTTGTTGGTCTAGTGACTTAACCTAGTTAATGAGAAAATTATGGTATAATTGCCTAGTGGCGTGAGGCATACAAGTTTCTGAATCGAAAATATAATTGGCGCAGTCGTTCGGATGCTCAGAGTGCTTAAGTTTCGGGAGTTGTAACAGTCGTAATCCGTCGCGAAAATTTCAAAAGACTGAAGGAAGTTCGAAAAAGTGAATTCTTCGGAAAAGTGAAATTTGGATTATCAGTGCTGCTATTAAACGTTCCAGATACTGTCCACTTCGAATTGGTTAACTGAGTATAAGGAATAACAAGAAACAACGTGTGAAGAAAGACTACTGTTATTAGCTTTGCCTAGTAAGTACAACCTTTCTCTTTATACATTTTGTAATTGATGTTCCATAGTTAAGATTTTTGGATTTTTGATCTTTTGTAATTTCTAATTTTTGATTTACTGAGAAGACTTAAATTCAGATTTTTGTTCTTTTGCAATTCCAAAACGGTTTGCTGAAAAGACTGAAATCAAAAATAAAGAGTAAAAAAAGAATTTACAAACCCACAACAACTTTTAATTTTTAAGAAAAAGCAACGCGTAAGACTGAATAATTAATTATAATTTTAATTTTAATAAAACTTTTTAAATTTTCAAAATTAACAATTCAAAGAAATATATATGTCAGATTCTGGAGAAGAAATCGAGAATCTTTTGACTCAATTTAATTTAACTCATGTTTACAATCCTAATTCAAGAAGTAACAACCAAAATCAAAGATCAACCGTAACAATGAGTGAAAATTTAAAATCAATCGTTCAACTAATCAAACCTTTCAGTGGCGAAAGCCAATATTTAGAATATTTCATAAGAAACATAAATGAATTTTACCAAACCTATTATACTGGTGAAAATGCTCAAAAAGAGTATGTGGTTACCGCCATAAAATCAAAATTAATAAATGACGCAGGAAATTTTCTTATGGCACGTCCTGATTTACAAACATGGACCGATATAAGAGAAGCGTTAAGAATTAAGTATGGTGATCAATATTCTAGACAGAATTTGGTACAAGAGCTTATGTATACCACTAAAACTAATAAAGAAACTATTATTGAGTATTTGGATAAACTAAAAGGTTTAGTTCAAAGAATTACAACTAAAATCATGTGCGACCCGAATTTAACGGTAGTTGCAAATGTCTTAATTGAACAAAGCGAAATTATTGCTATTCAAAATCTAGTCACTAATTCGCCAACCGAATTAAGAACAATTTTAATGATTCAAAATCCACAAACGTTGGATGCAGCTAACAAATTTGTGTTAAATTATCAACTAGCTGAAAACCACATGAAATTTAGTAGAGGACTTACTCATTCTACTAATCAGAATCAAAATCAAAATTTTTCAAATTTCAAAAATAAAAATACGCAATTTCGTTCACAACAATCACAACAAACCTATACTCAACAAAAACCTCAATATACACAAAAAACATCGTATGTACCACAGAAACCACAGTTTCCATCCCAACCTATTAATATACAACCTAAAAAGGACTATGTACCAACAAAATTTCCTACTAGTTCAGGAACTTTTGGCAAAAACTACAATAATGCCTTTCGAAAAAACACTAATCAACAATTTTCGAAACCGACACCTATGTCCGGTGTTTCAGTGCAACCAAAAGCACAAAATCAACATCAATACCCTTCCAAATATACAATCGAAGAAATTAATAATATCTTTGAAATCGAATTGCCTGAACCTGATGAAGATTTCGAAAATGACGAATGTTCTGAAAATCAAAACTATTATGAAGAGACAAATTTTGAAGAAAATCAAGTCGCAACTGAAGACGAAAATTTTCAGTTACAAGCCTTGAATGCAATGAGTCAGCATTAACATTAAATGCTTATCAAATCAACCAACTGCCTTCTATTCAAATAGACTATCCACCGTGTAAATTATTAATTGACACAGGAAGTCATGCCTCTTTAATAAGACCCTCAATAGCAGAAGAATATTTTTCAAATTCTATAATTAATTCAAGAAGCAAGCTAACTACTTGCATGGGTACAAGAAAAACGTATGGAAAAATCAATATCCCAATTTTACAAGAATATAATATTCAAAACAACATTGAAATGATAATGTATAATTTCCATGACTATTTTGATGGAATTATTGGAATCAAAGCATTACAAGATAATAATTTAAATATAGATTTTTCTAATATGCTTCTTTCTAATAATAAAACAACAATTCCGTTTCAATATAGAACAGATTTCGAAAATCAAAATTTTGAGATTCCAAGCAACTCAATTCAAGTATGTTATTTCAATACAAATATAGCTGATGGCATTGAAATACTTACACCACCGATAAAAAATGCAACGTATTATATACCATCGACAATAGCCACAGTCATAAACCAGACCGTAGCTATAGAAGTGCATAATTTAATGAATAAGCCTATTATTGTCCCATATAACATAAACAACTTAGCGGAAATAAGTTTACCGTACGCTGACGAACAGTTTGAGATATTTAATATAGAGCAAATGACTTTATTAGAAAATGCTGAATATGCAAATGACCCCATTAAGTCGTTGCGTATTAATCATTTAAACTCAGAGGAATTTGATGCTTTAAAACACGTAATTAATTCTTTTCCTAAAATTTTCCACAAGCCAAATGAAAAATTGACATTTACCAATCAAGTCAAACATGAGATTAAAACAACGGATGAAATACCAGTGCACACAAAAACATATAGATACTCACATGTGCATAAACAAGAAGTAAATTCTCAAATAAGGAAAATGTTAGAAGATAACATAATCAGACCATCCTGTAGCCCTTGGTCATCCCCTGTGTGGATAGTACCTAAGAAAGAAGATGCCGCAGGCATACAAAAATGGTGAATGGTCGTTGATTATCGAAAGATAAACGAAAAAACTATTGATGATAGATATCCATTACCTAATATTACGGATATATTAGACCGACTTGGTCGTAGTAATTATTTTACGACACTAGATCTAGCCTCTGGCTTTCATCAAGTCGAGATGCATGAAAATTCGATACCCAAAACAGCATTTAATGTTGAAAATGGTCATTACGAATTTAACAGAATGCCCTTTGGTTTCAAAAACGCCCCCGCGACATTCCAGAGAGTGATGGATAATGTATTACTAGGATTACAGAATAGAATATGTCTAGTATACATGGATGATATAATAATTTTTTCCACTTCACTTCATGAACACGTGAAAAATCTAAAGAAAGTATTTGAGAGACTCGAGAAGTTTAATTTAAAAATACAATTAGACAAATCAGAATTCCTACACAAGACAGTCGAATTCTTAGGACACGTAATTACACCAAATGGAATAAAACCGAATCCAAAAAAGATAATGGCAATAAAAAAATTCCCAATACCAAAGACGGTGAAGGAAATAAAATCATTTTTAGGATTAGTAGGTTATTACCGAAAATTCATAAATAATTTTGCCAAATTGACCAAACCAATGACATCTTGTTTGAAAAAAAACAAAAAAATAATACACAATGCAGAATTTCTAAATAGCTTTGAAACTTGTAAAAATGTATTAATAAATGACCCAATATTACAACATCCTGACTTTAAGAAAACTTTCTTATTGACAACCGATGCATCAAACTATGCAATTGGAGCCGTTTTATCTTAAGGTCCTGTCGGAGCTGATCTTCCCATTGCATACGCATCAAGAACTTTAAACCCAGCTGAATGTAATTATTCGACGATTGAAAAAGAACTTTTAGCAATCGTATGGGCAACAAAATATTTTCGACCTTATCTTTTTGGTAGAAAATTCACAATCTTCTCAGATCACAAACCTCTACAATGGCTATTTAATGTTAAAGAACCAAGTTCTAAACTAGTCAGATGGCGACTAAAACTATCTGAATTTGATTATGAAATCAAATACAAAAAAGGAACATTAAACATGAATGCAGAAGCACTATCAAGAATTCCTGCAATACAACTTCATGCCATTCAAAAATCAGATCCAGATGCCAGATTAACATCTTCAGATGAAGAATTTCACAAAAAATTAGGATTAATGCTGAAAGATACACCATTATGTAATGACGAAATCATAGCAAAATACTTTACAGATTCTAAAGTATATCTTCCTAAACAAAGCGAGATAGCTAAAGAAAAATAGATAACAATGTCTGAATCATCTCAATCAACAAAGACAGCATCAGAAAAAGAACCTGAAGAAGAACCTAAGAAAGTGAAACCCAAAATAAAGATATTATCACAACTAATAATACCTCCAAGAAAAGAGAAAAAAGAAATTCCCATAGAAATCGGAGAATCTTCGAAAACTCAAAAAAGTAATAGACAAATAACACCAACTAATCGTTCTTCAACAATTTCAGCCTTGTCTGAAAATGACCAAACAATACATACATCTATGGAAAATCCAATATTAGGAGCTCCATATACTAAGAAACATGTAAATGTATTCGGAAATCAAATTGTATTTCGATATTCCAATAATAACACAATTAGAAAAGAGATAATCAAACTATTTGGTAATAAAAAGAGAATAATATTCTTCTTACCAAATAATCCAACAACATCACAAATTACTAATTTAGTAAAGGAATACATGCCACCTGGTATTTATTGCCTTCATTTCCTAAATAAATCTTTAGAACCTATTGTGATACGAGCTTTACAAGAATCGTTTAATTCGAATTCACCCTTTTCAAGTGATTAAAAGAGATTTGAATTATGCCATACCGATTGAACAAACGGAAAATAAACTAACAACTGACTATATAACAAGTTTGGCAGAATCCCTTGCAAATTTGAATAAAGAAATTCAAGACAAATTATTAGCGAAACAAACAAAGTCTTTAGAATCACGTAATAAAAATCGTGAACCTGAACCAGAATTACAAGATCCAATCTTTGTAAAACAATTTAAGAGAGACAAGATAAGTCCGCGTTATGATAGCAAAACACAGAATCGCTTTGCTAAACAAAATGTTAAACGACAATAATTTATTTCAGGTACTCCGAGATGAATCCATTAGTATTCCTAACTCTCGTTGGAGTCACCCAAGCGTATACATTGATGACGGTAGAAAATCCTATTTTACCAATCTCTTTAGGAACTACTTACGTAACAACTCAACATAACACGGACTATTATCACATAAACACGACAATTATCATACAAAGTATCCATAAACTGGAAATTACCTTAATGAAATTATCTGACACTCTTAACAAAACAACATGGTCAAACCAATTTGTTGCACTGTTTCACAAATATTGAAAACAGTCATTCTCAAATTAAGATTATGAAACAAGTAATCAGAACCTATCAAGACCGAAAACGTAATAAAAGAGGTCTATTAAATTTCATGGGCACAGCACAAAAATGGCTCTACGGAACCCTAGATGCTGAAGATGGCGCAAGATATGATTCTTATATCCAGACGCTTAATGATAATCAAAAAACTCTCAATGAAGATCTAAAAACACAAGCTCAAGTATTGAAACAAGTTACAAAAACATTTCACGATCAATTTTTAACTATTGAATCTCACCAAAAGGTTATCACAGGAAAATTACAAAATATTTCCTTGGAAAACCAAAATTTCCACTCAATGTTAACCTTTAATCTAATATTGAACAACATCAATATTCAAAGTAATAAAATAAGGAATCTTATTGATCATGTGCAATTAGCAATAAATTTTGCACAATTGGGAATAATGCATTTTACAGCATAATGAATTAAATCAAATATTAACGAATATACCTAAAAGTCAGCAAATACCTTTTGATAATAAAATCAAGTATTATGAGACAATGAAAACTCAAGTAAAAATCCAAAATGAGTTAATTATATTTGTTATACACACACCGATGATTGATCCCAAGCCCTTTATATTGTATAAAATCTATCCAATTCCTATCCAAGAACTTAACATTAGGAATAAGTACCCTTACCTATTACTTACTACGGACATTTACTACAATACGTTATGGGAATGCCCGAAAGTCGAAAGTGTGTACCTTTGTAACCAAGAAGAGCTGAAGCAAGAAGAATCATGTGTCTACGACCTGATTACTGACCTACCACAACAATGTCCTTTCACTAAAGTGAAATATGAAAAACCAACAGTGAGACAACTCCCGAATGGACAACTATTAGTCATTCCTAAGAAAAGCCTGACCATAGTTATTCAATGTGACAAGACAAACCATATGGAAATAATAACAAATCCAACGCTAGTTTCGTTTGAAAAATGCTTTGTGAAAATACAAAATCAAACATTTTCAAAAACCAGCGAGAACTTCAATTTTGAACTGAAGATTCCAAGAATAGACATCCCTGAACTTCCAGAGAACGCAACAACATTGGAACTTCAAGAAATCAACCAAGAAGACTTAGAAGAAGCCTTCAAGACGACGAAACAAATAAGAGTTCATAATCTGAAAGAATTGTATTTTGAACACTCTTATTTATACACATATGTAATCATAGGTTTAAGTCTTGCTATTTTATTTTTAATTTTACTGTTTTACTGTTTTAGGAAGTTTAAAACTTCAGAAAAAGTTTGTGCAAATGTGCAAATTGAATTGTCTGATTTGAATTCACATCAATCCACGTTTGCAACATCTTAAGGAGGGAGGAGTTATATTAACCAATTGCCATGCTGATTTATAATCAATTATCTATTTTTTATATGCTTTAATGTGCTTACCCCTTTCCTCTAGGACTTTTTAAATACATTGTTGTAAAGTAAACATCAAATTGCTATGTCGGCATTAAATGTTTATTTAAGCCGATGCCGTCCCATAAGGAACGTTCATTTGTTTTCTGGCTTTAGCCTGTAGCAATTTGATCCGAATATTTTCTTTTGTCACCTCTGTATTTTATTCAATAAAATAAATGTTTTTTAAAATACAAGTTTCTGAATCGAAAATATAATTCACTGACCTTGCCAACTTCCTAGGTTATTGTTTACTTGCAGCTCCACAAAATATTCACTTTTTGTCTTTTTATTTCCAATAGGTTAATTTTAATCTGTGCCGAAGGACCATGGTTCGTCATTGGGTTTATAAAAATATAATTTCCTGTGTAGATTTTAAGAATTTCACATAAATTTATTTAATCTAAATACATGAGATTAATTTTGTAAGAAAATACAATGGTTTTAACAGTGAAAAGGTCAAAAGGCAAAAATGTAAGAAGGTAACAACGTGATTGCCCATAAACAACAACAAACTTCTTCCCGCTCGAATCGGCGTCTCTTCTGTCTTCGTCGTACTTGTCGTTTGTCGATCCCAGGCGCACCGTTGACAGCAGCCTCACAAAGCGTTTTCTTTAACCTGTTCCGTACTGCCCGTACTCGTGCACAAAATATCGGAGCAATTATTTTCACTGTGGCGCAAAAAATAAGATAGAATCTATTTTCAATCTCTTGACGTACATTTGCAAATGTTTCTCTGGAAATAGCTCGGCATTCTTGAACTATTCTTTCCTGGAGTTGCTCTATTGAGTCAGGTTGCGTCTTAAAAACAACAGACCTCTTCTTCCAATTCATTGATTAGGATAATGTTCATGCAACTAATCCCTTACTGGAACTACGTAGTGAGGCGGTGCTCCATCCTGTTGAAAATGTGATAATTTCTCTTTTAAAGATAAATTATTGCCCTGAACAGCTTTCTGATTCTCTAACTCATGAACTATCCAAGGCTCGATTGACCTCTGTAGCGAGTCAGCATAAATTTCGCCATTTAAATATTCCTGTATAAATAACGAACCGATAATAGCATCTCCTACCCAGCAAACACACTACATACATAAAACGTCCATTTTATATCATATTTACGTCCGTACGTCCTATGACCTATTCGGAACATTCAGAACGTACATAAGACATACCAGGTGTCCCACTAAGGCCGACCAGGTACGATATTTTGGAAACCATAGACCTTACGGCTTCGGGATTTATTTTTTTTTCACTAAATCGGCCAAGAGAAATTGCTGGAAATTATTTTCAAGTTTCTAGGATGACCGCTAGGGGGCGCAATTACGATGATATAGCTAAAAATTCAACTTTTCTCAAGAAATCGCTATATTAAGATACTGTTTTAACAACAGAAATCAAAAGTTCATTAATTTTTGCGCCAGTTTGGTTGTCAGGCTTTTTTTCGTATCTTCAGTAATAAGGGTGGGGGAAGCTGGTGAATTTTTTTTTTTAGAAATTGCTGTATCTTCCATACCCCTCATTCAAACTCATTCAATTTGGGTTTATTTGGAAGAGAATTTCATTGTTATTAAAAACACCACTTCGTTCGAGGTCGATAGTTCCCACCGCGTCTGCTAGAGGGCGCTGTTCATTCAAGATCCAGTTTTTCCTAATTTTCATGAAAAATCCAAATGGCATAATATTATTTTTGTATTGCTGTGCTTAAAGAGCGAGAAAATATCTACATTTTGGCGCAAACCGCAATTCAATATCTGCATTCGTTTTCAAGTTACGTGAGGTCTATGGTCTCCATAATATCGTACCTGGCCGACCTTAGTGGGACACCCGGTACCTACTACACTTTTGTACGACTTATGTAGGTACATATTTAAACCTCCATATTACGTACAGTTATGTTCACTATTTTGGTTTTATGTTTAAAGTGTAAAATACAAACAGATCTGTAGGAATTTAAATTTGAATATTTGAATTTAGCTCTCATTTATGGTCATTTTGAAATTTGACAAATGATGACGTAGATGTTGGGGTAGTTAGCGAAGGAGAGATGTAATAACCTTGTTCCGAGATTGAGATTATGTCTTTATGTCTTATGTGAGGTGGCGAACGACACGTTAGGTTGGAAGCCTGTTATAAATTTTGTGCAAAAGTGATGTGAAAATTATTTAATAAAGAAAATACAACAATTTAGTTAATTAGACCCATCCCTACAATTTCAGAAGTGGGATAAGCAAAAAAGTTTATGTGTTATTGTGATGTTGATGGATGTTTCCAGAACACAAGGTTAAAGGTTAGTTCTACTGTAGACCTACTCTAAGGTTGTTATGGACAGAATATTCTCAATTGACCTTTTGTTTAGACGCCATATTGCGGTGCGCGAACATAGTTGCCAAAAGAAGAAAACAAAAATCACTAGCGGGCTGTCAACATTAAAAACAAAAGTAACTAAATGATTGATCCTCGCTTTCCTTTTTGTTTGTGTACTTTCTCTCCCTTATTGATGAGAGTAACTTGGTAAAATATTCTATTATTTCTATTCTGCCCAATACTAGCTAAAATGGATGGCTTTTCTTTTCAAAAATATTCGTAATAGGCGGCAAATTCAAATTTTAAATATTATTTATTCAGTAACTTTTGTTTTTAATGTTGACAGAATTCTAGTAATTTTTTTTTTTCTACTTTTGGCAACTATGTTCACGCACTATGGCGTCCAAACAAAAGGTCAATTTATCAATAATGAATTAGGTTTAGTCAGTTCAGAAACAGTGTTGTGCTAATTAGTTTCCCAGAGTCCCAACCCAATCAATCCTTAACAGAATGTCGTTGCAGTTCTTTTAGGTTATGCTTTATTTATGTAGGTATAGTTGCATACTTTTGAATTAATGTTTTTCTTTTGTTGTTATTCCAGCTTTAGTAAGCTAATAGCGAATAAATAATATACGATTCGAGTAAAAAATCCTCTTTTATTTGGTTTGCATAATGTACTCAATTAGGTCTTCAAGATGTATTATGGACGTTCTTTATGGCTCTAAGTTGTGCGTCTTTAAGACGTATTATGGAGTTGACATACGACTTGCTCATTACGTCTTTAAGATGTACTTGGCTCTAAAATCGACGTCTTACAGACGTACAGTATGTCATAACGTTACATCTTATGTACGTCTTTGGAATGTAATTGTGTTTGTTGGATAATATACCAGCCCAAACATTCTGAGGGTACTGAGTATGCCCTTCTGGAAATACTTGGGAGTTGTCGTCATGCCAGTAATGGCAGTTTTGTTTATTAACGTGTCCATTTGAATAAAAAGTGCACTCATCACGGAAGTAAATATTTTCAACGTCGAGGTTCCGCAGTAATTGCTGTCACAATTTCACAAAACTGAATTAATCTGACGGGGTCATCGTCACCAAGTTCTTGAAGGATTTGCATTTTATGGGGATGAAACTTATTTAATTTTAGTACTTTCCTTATTGATTCGTGCGATAATCCTGTTGTCGCAGCTGCCTGACGAGTGGATAAATTAGGATTTATTGCAAGCTGTCCGAGAACTTCGATTTGCGTTGCTTCGTCCAGGGGTCGGATTCTAGTCTAAGGGAGTAGAGCTCCCCGAACGAACAAATTTTTTGTACATAATCGAAAAGTTAACAAGAAAGATAAAGACGGAAAATTTGTTCTTTCGGGGAGCTCTAATCTATGGCCCGAGAATCGGCCCCAGTGGTGTTGGTTGACGACAGAACCACTTTCTTGAAATTTTGCCTTTTGGCGGATGTACACTTACATTTTTCCCTAGATGTCTCTGGTTGGGTCAATTTGTTTTTTTGAACTATCACGGAGTTTTTGATTTTTTTTTTGTTTTTTTTTCTACCTTTCATTGTTATAATATAATTGATTGAGTACCTATTAAATGTATTTACCATTTGGTTTGACCCAAGACTCGTAAACTCTACAGGATTGCTCAACCAGCTAAATATGTCCACTGGTGCTGTGACGTCACCTGCATTCCCGACTTTCAAGATGGCCGCCGATACGGATGATTGTTCAGTTTGTGCTGCTGACAATTTTATCGTAAATTCGAAGTTTATTAAGTGTTATAAGTGTAATTCAAGTTTTCATCTAATGTGTGTAAGCATAAAAGACTCATGGTTAAAAATAATTGCGGAAACCTCAAACATTTTCTTGTTTTGAAATACTGGATTTGTTGCATCAGGACATAGCTTTCTTCAATTCGTGTGTATTGCTTAGTTTCCTACTGTTAGTATTTCCTAGTCAAGTATTTGTGTTGTTTTTTTTGTAAATCAAGTAACTACTTAGTTGTAAGTTTCCTTTGCATGTACTGGAAATTAGTGTTTGTGAAGAGTAAATAAATAAATAAATAACTAAATAAATAAATTCCTTTATTTGCGCG
This sequence comes from Ceutorhynchus assimilis, assembly GCA_917834065.1. Classification (NCBI taxonomy): domain Eukaryota; kingdom Metazoa; phylum Arthropoda; class Insecta; order Coleoptera; family Curculionidae; genus Ceutorhynchus; species Ceutorhynchus assimilis. Next base: position 13,555,778 of record OU892286.1, on the reverse strand, counting down.
TTTACTATGTAAACGCATGAGAAATATGGGAAACTTGTATTTCTGGATTATGATTATGAAAATCTAAAGTAGGTATCACTATTTTTCTTTGTGAGATAAGCACTTACTTTGAATGTCCATATTAAATCGTTATAGTACCTATGAAACTATTGAATGATAACAGAGAAGTAGGTAGAGACAGTAAAAAATAAAACACACTATTGCAACCAAGTTTCGCTTACATTTTGATATTTAGAAATGCAAAAATCAAATCATTATTAGACAAAATATGTGGTAGAACTTTGTGTTTTTGCAAGAAAAAAAGGAAAAAGAAATGTATGCACATTTTAATATAACAAATGTCTGTACGTTTGAGGTGGATTTATAATATTACCATGTAATTTATTTAATAAAAATAATCTACTATTCATGAGCTTATGATATATGGGGAATGCCAATCTGCTGAGATCTGCTTGAAGCAAGAAAAGCAGAACAAATGAACACCCTATTTGCAAAGTAGAAAATTTAAGAGTAACGGCCCTTAATGCTTCTCCGTCATCTTGCTCTGCCCTACCCTATTCAATTATTCCATGATGTATTGAGACTTTTATATCAAAAACGATATCTTGATGATCTATTCATTCGTATAAGTAATCTTGTCCCAGAATATAAATGGATTTGGTAGTGCATTATTTAATGCACATTATCGTTATTTACCTAATGGATTTTCAATGTTCCAAGATTATAAAATTTTCCACCCACTCCGTAATGGTGAGGGCGTGATCGAATACATTTTATATTTTCTCAAATAACCAGTTGGGTATGAGAATATTATTTTTGATGAAAACAATTACCGAAACCCCATCGCGCGGAAATACCTATTTACACATTACAGATGCTTTTATTAGACGCTCCCGGATTTCAAAATTGTAGCTCATCAAATTAGATGATTTTTGTAACAGTCTCATATATCAAAACTTGAAAAACGTATGAGCAAAATTGAAATAATTGTAGTCGAAATTTTGCATTAGGTTTCTCCCGAGAAAGACTTTATAAAGCTAATAAAATCCAGCTGAGATATTGCGCCGAGGCTGAATTTGAAAAATGTGATATTTCTATGTAGTATTTGTAGCAACAAATTTAAGTCTGGAGATGAAAAAGTAAGGGATCATGAATAAAGAGGGCGTGACCCAAAAATGAAAGTTTTAGTGCAAAAAAATTGTAGAATAAGTATTTAAACCGTATCTTGCTACGATGAACCTTTTTCGAGTAGGGGCGGTTCAAAGTTACAAATGTATACGCTGTGGCATCACACCGGACGTCACACCGGCTTCAGAGGCCCATATTTTCTGGGATTCTATTTTTAATATAGGACTGCGGTTTTCACCAGAGATCTCAGAATTTTTTGCTTGATTTAAGTAGCTAAAGTTGCTTTTCTGGGTTACACCCCCTTTAACTGGTAAATTTAGGGGTACAGTTCACAGCATTTGCAACTTGAATTTTTCGAACCCGTTTCACTTACCAGTGTTTTTTTCACAACTTAACAGGCTATGACAGCCATTTATTTATTGAACAGCTTTATTGTGAAAACAATTGATATTCTTGCACAAACTAAGGATACAAATATTTTAGTCAATATTGGTCGATAAAATTGAACACTCTGAAAATAAAATTGAAAATATTTTTGTTAAGCATAGACTTTTGGATTCTTGTCATAATCCATCTATTGAACACTTCAACGATAAACTAAAGGATAAGCAGTTAGATTCTTTAGATTACACAAACGCTACAAATACATAATTAGAATTTCTTTTATTGTCAAAATTCAATAGTTTACACCAAATTATATTTATTATCAGATGTTCTTGAGACTTTTCGCAATATATCCCTCAATATATATCAATTAGATTCCGCACAATACTATACAGCACCAGGCTTATCTTGGGATGCTATGTTAAAATTTACGGGCTTCAAATTGGAATTATTGTTAATACATATTATAATAAAGAACAGAGATGAATTTGCCGGGCAACCGATAAAAAGCTTTCATGGCACGGGTGCGAAAGCGTATTGTGTTAACTTAAAAAAGAGATCAGAAAAGAAAGCAAAAGGGATAAAGAAATATCTGGCTCAAAATTCTATTGGTCACGAAAATTATAATGTAAGTGAAAATTCTAGAATCAAACTCAATTATGCATGATGCATGATATGTATACCCAATTGAAAAATAAGGTTGCTTCGTCTCCTAGAAATGATGTAACGTTATGTTATTCAGGAAATTTTCAGAATTTCAGCCTGGGGGCACAATAGTTATTTATGTATCAAGGGAATTATGAGGGTGTTAATACCCCAGGGCAAAGTTTGTTCCGTGGGTATTAACACCTGATAACTTTTGCGGTACATAGATAATTTTATATCCTACTGAATTTACTGTATTTTGTCCATTTTTATGAAGGAATAAATCATAAACCAAAATTTCTATTTTTTCTCAAAGTTTCACCTATCTAAGGTAAAAGCGGGAGTTAAGACCCTGTTTATGATTATCGTAACCAATGGTCATAATAGTTCAGTAGGATATAATAGCTATTTATATTACTAGTAAGGTATGAGCTTCATTACAGTAACGAGCGTGGTAACCACACGAGTGAGCCCTACCCTACGTGTGATATACAACATTTTATCTACAACGTGCACAATAAGTGACTATTGTCGTTCGTCTACTATAAATAACTATTGTGCACTCGATTGTGTAGTTATATTGAAAATAATGATCTCTTATCACACTAGTGCGATAATAAACGCGTTATGATTCATTACCGCACTAGTGCGGTGATAGGGCTCATTACATAACGCAAATGAGCGAAAATCAGTAACATAATAATCACTTATTGTACAGGTCGTAGTTAAACATAAATATGCTAAAATATGATCACACCCGTGATGATATTATTGAAGTAAGCAAAATACTTCAAGGACTGCTTTGTGATAAATATAAACTGTAGAAATTATAAATTATATTCATTCTAGAAGTAATCATCTCACCAGCAGGAGTCTTGTTTCTTTCTCCGTTTTTAAACAATTCTTTATTTATGCGAGTGAACTCTAATGTCAAAGAAGCATTCATCTGTGTATTCAGTGAGTGAATATATACATACAAAACTGATGAAAATATTATAGAAAATCTTCTATTGTGCAATTTGAGTTGATTTTTTATACCATTAATAGGACATAATTTCTATTAAATCATCTAGTATTTTATACCTATGTGTTTGATTTTCGAATTCTCAATCTATTCAATTTATAACACTTTTCGAACTAACTACCTAATTCCTCCTACTATTTCGTTTCAAATTCTCCCTAGTATCATCACACCAATAGTATAGGTTGGTTAAAACGCATTAAAACAGAAGGGACACCGAAATAAATACGTACCTTATTCTACAAAAAAAGAAGACCTATCGTTGATGGAATGAATTTAAAAAAATGTATATTAATTTCACGGGGAGGGCAAAAAAGGCTCTAATTGAGTTGCTCGATCTAATTGGGATTCACTCCCACAATTTCTGCATATTAACTAATTAAAATTTGTCGAGATTAATTTTCCAGATACCGCACGCTATGATTTAAGTGGATGCGATAAATCTGGCCTCGCAAGAGAAATTGTTTGCATTGTCATGATGTGCATAATTGTACCAGAAATTTAATAATATGATTATATATTATTGGCCGAACCAGAGAAATCGCCTTTAAATAATAATTAGATTTTTTGGAAGGTAGAAAACAAAATTGTACGAGACTATTCTCACGAACTAAGCCAAACTCGGAATAAAAAAAATAGTCTAAAATAATTCCTCGGCCTAGCTTAAAGTTACCAAAAATTTTAAGCACAGAAACTTTTGTAATCCCTGAAGCAGACCAACACAAAGCGAGAAGTTTAAAACTTTGTCTGCTAAAATAGGTGAAGGAGTAAATTCGAAGACCTACAAATACCTAATATTAATCAGGACAAAGCTAGATTAACCATGTGATTCAAGCTTATCGTCCAGGAGGCAGTGACAGTGACGATGTTCGGTACTTATTATCCCAGTCAGCACACATGGATATGGATTGTAGGGTGAGCAATCCTAAGAAAAATTCATATATTGTATATTTAGGGAAAGGTTTTTCCGATGGGTAAAATAATCTGGTTATTCCGTGAGTATTAATAATAGGTCCGGCGAATGAAAGATTGAAAAAAAAAAATAACAGTGTGTGCTTAAGACCGTTCAGCTACCTGAACCATTATTTCTTGTGTCATGTTGCCTGATGTTCAGAAACCGAATAACGAGTAACACTGTCATGTTTTTTTCTTTAATTTTCAATTGTTTTTGACTAGAGATGCCTAATTTTTCAATAATTAAATGAAATTAATTTTTTCATATCTCATAATGATTAAAATTTTCTTCATTTTTCAAATATTTGTCAAAAAATGGCAAAACTTTGAAGGCCTTTTTCTTAAAAGTGGCTGAGTTTGAACCCAATATTGTATATTTTCACCTGGACCATAATCACAAATTTTTGCAGTCAAACCTGATACTGTGATTTCGTTCGTTCATTCTCTCGAAGTGCAACTTCGTGATTGTGTTGTAAGTGAGAGCCAGACGTGTATTTTCTGTAAAACTATAGTATAATCTATCGTGTGACAAATTTTTAAATCCGTGAAAATAAGGGCAAAAATTCCTATTCACTTTTGAACATGCCACCACACGCATTTGCCAATTTCGTAAATTAGCCAGATCTATTTTCAGTTATTACAGTTTATAATTGTATCAATTTATATGACAAATGCCAAGCATGGAAAAATAAGGGTTATGGATCCGCAAAATCAATCCGTCAAATTTTTCAATCCGAAAACTTTCAGCCAGACTCACTTTCCGCTATAAGAGTTAAGCCAGACTGCTTTTTTCATATACTTTATGTTCTATTTTAGTAAATGTGAAATATCTATGACCACGTTTATCTCGGGCCGTTCGATCGGATCTAATCCATCCGATAGAAACTCCATCCACTTGAAACCTGCGAGATAAACGATGACGCCTGATTTTGTATGGGATGGAAGTCTTTAAATCAATCCTGTTTTTCAATCGGATCGGACTTTCTAATCCGGATCGAAATCCTTCATTTTCACGACAGAAACGCGATTCAAATGAAACTTGTCAACTGGGCCTGAAAAATGGCTAACTCGTCTAACCTCATTTTTTTAGTGTTATTTATTTTCGATTTGCCTTGTTTTGTTATGAATTATGAAGTGAAAGGCGTATTTTAGCGCAGGTTTTGAACCCAGTAGTAGTGAAAATGAGTTGTTTTCCTTCAAATGGATTTTTTTTTTGTAAAACTCAGAAACTGCTCTCCCCTTTTCCCTCTCATGGGAGTGTGCCACAAATTTGATAAAAAAGAAGATTTTTTTACTTTGTTTAATGCGACCGGTCTCTTTCTATTTGAATCCGATAGAAAAAAGAGGATTTATCGATTGGATAATTTATTTTATGAGAGAAATTGAGATCCACTAGATAGGATCAAGTCGATCGGATCCGGATTTTACGAGATAAACGTACTCTATGACTGGGAAAATAAGTTTACTGGTACTGGTAGTTTTCATTTATCTTGTGAACCCATCCGAAAATTTTAATCAGACTCAAAAATTCTTGTTTTGTGTCACAAAGAGAACAAGCTATACACCAACTAGGAAAATAAGTACTAAAAAATTTCACTGCCGCCTGCACTATTAGCCACATAACAACGATCCGGTTTCACTTTTGGAAGACAGTTTTTGATGAATGAGGTACTTGAAGTGGAAGGCCAATTGTTGACAAATAAAGCTTTAATACATCTTTAGTTTTAGGTCTTTAGAAGCAATTATCTTTTGGAATTCCAGCCTGTTGTTGAGAGAAATATTTTCAAGCTCCCAGTCTCCTGTGGCTCCTTTTTACACTTTTTCGAAAAATAAACTTCCATTTCAAGTCAAAGGAATCATTTCCTCATAGTGCAAGTAGAATCTTTTGCAAATTGCCTTTTTTACTGCTACACTTGAAATAATTTTTGACAAAAGCGTAGAGAACAATATGAATATGAAGCTGCAGCTTTTTTGTAAAAGTGTTGATCTAGAGATTCCACCACATTAATAAACATGATGTTTTATATTTTTTACTACATATTTATTATTGAATGGTATATTTTTTTAACATATCTTATGTATTTTTATCCCATTTTGACGTTTAAAAATGACATTATTGAACGCATAACAATAAAGGTAAGTGGACGTTTATCACCTCAGTGATTTAAAATATTCTTAACTCACTCCCGGCATTTTTTCTTCTACTTTATTTTTGAAATTTTCACAAAATGGGATAAAATTTTGTATACATCACGTGAGTTAAAATGTTTATTCATTCGAAGAAAATTAACCCACTCGCTAGGGCTCGTGGGTTAAACTTTCTTCTCATGAATAAAAATTCATTTAACTCACTTGGTGTATAAATAACTATTAATATTCAAGACGTTCAAATTCAAATACCTTTTTTTTTATTTCATCATCCTTTTTGAAATGAAGTGTCAACATCAATTCTCAGTTGTCGGAAATATCTAACATAAACTGTGACTCGTTGATCCATATCCAGAATTAAATGACCACCGACATTACCAGATCTCATGTCTTGAAATTTGTTCAGTTACTTGTCTCCAAAACCAAGCGCAGCGAATTAAAGATTTCAAAAAACCATCGTACTATTCCTAACGGATTTTCGTAAATTCAACCCCCTATTCCTTGTAGCTCGGGATTATAAATTACACAACTAACAGCCAGTATCGCTTCTACGTGGTGGATTTCGTGTTATTTTTTGACTCGCGTGCACGGAATAACATTGAGATAAATTAAACAATTAATATCGACCTGGCAAAACATTTATCTTTGTTTCCATAAATTATATATTTGTGACGTTTTTTCGGAGCCCTGCCCTAAAATGTGGAATTTTTGCAATATGGTGATTCATTTAAAATATTTGACAGTATGGTAATAAAAATGAACAATGAATGGTCAAGGAAAAAAGCCATAGTAATCAAAAATTGAATTCGTTATTGAAGGATTTTCAAACACCTCTATTTACCAGAGAGGCGGAGAGTTGCCTCTACATAGGACTTCCATTAGATATGATGCACCATACTTTGTGTGTTTTTTATGTTTTGCGCTCGCGTTACTTTTCAAATAATTAGAAATTTCTAGGAAATAATATGAACTTATACGAGTATAAAAGTTCGCCCTGATCCTAAATGAGTTTTCAAGATTCTCCTGGAGATCCTCTGTTTTTTTAACGTTGGGTCTCTGTTCGGGGAAACGTAATTGGATTATAACGGGCAAATTTTTAAATGTATCATTTGTTCATGCATGCGCATTTTTCTGCATGAGCAGCAACATTAAAGTGCCGTTCTGTTCAAGTTTAACTGGAAAAGAAAATAAAATAAAAATAAGTACCACTTCCATTGATTTCACAATTCTATGCAGATATAATATAATTATTACTTATCGGTTCACAGCTATAATGCAACAGAACGCCTACAATGGGGCCAAAAGAAACGTTAATTCAAACTGGCAATCGGTAGTTACTCTGTCGATAAAAACTCTGTCGATAAAAGCAAAACAAAACAAAATATTAAATCGTGAGTTGTAACTGCACCAGCCCGGTAACTGCCAAAAAACGAGGCTAAAGTTTTTAAACGTATCAGCATGAATTTTCAACTAAATAAAACTATCGAACAAAGCATCAGCATCTTAAAAGTCCCATAATATTTAAACATTGTCTCTATTCCAGGTACTTGTTGCAAATACTTAGTGATAGAACTAAAGCTGGTGATGATCCACTTCAACACATTGAGAAAATGCGCCTATTTGAATATTATTTCTTCAAATTAAATTCTTGAAACGTTTACCAAATAAAAGTAAATGTTGCAACCATGTATGCGCTGTGAAGTTCAGGGAACGGAGACGCGCCACACGAAAAGGTACCAAAGAGTAGGTAGACAGAAAATGAGAGACCAAGAAGAAGCTTTTCCGCCATTGTCTATTATTCAATTTTTATTTTGTAATAAATTGATTGTTCAGTCCAATTTCTGACTAGTTTGTATGTCATGAGGAGTATTCACAGGTCAGTTGAATAAATGTTATTTTGTTTTTGAGACTTCAACTTATACAAGTAATAATTTTTCATTTTTATGTTTTTTTTTTGTTTGTTTAGAATATTTTTTATAACATGTGCATTGTTCATGTATTTAACAAAAATAATTTCATGCTGTAAACAACGCAGAATAAAAAGTAAATTAAAACGAAAGAAATTATGTATTGTCTTTTGTGCTGGGATTTTAATTTTTGGTATTCGGAGCGTACATTAGGGCCTTGTTGAATCTACTAACATTTTCCTACCCTGACGAGCGAATATCCTGGCAATGAAATTGAAATAATCAATCTAGAGATATTGGCTCAAAATAACAACTATAGCTAAGTAGCATCCCGTACGGGACCTCAGTACTGCTGGTGAAACTGGCTAACTAACCAAAAATCTTCAGTATTATATAAAGGTAGTTTTGATTGAATGAAGTGTGTGTAATTGAAATTTTAGCACAAGAACAGGGACGGTTCCTAATTTAAACTTTCATTGACTCACAATATTCATTAAAATGACACAGTATGTTTTGATTTTTGAGGAATGTTAGATCGAGGGTTTCTCTGCCGTGCTCTTTCCCCTCGTGAGTTCCAGGTCGATAATGGTATGATTTTCTTGAATAATAAATTCGACGTTTCACAAAGGATAACGCACACCTAACATGGGATTTCTGGGCTCTATGGATTTTGCCCATTTTTTGATATGTTGTAGAGGATTTAATTCTGAACAACCTTTAAATGGGACGAAATCTTGTAGGTATTACGGTCTTTGAGATATGAACCTTGAAATATGATATTTTTTGCAAGTTTTTGTGTGGAGAGTATACGAAAAACTGGTGTTTATCAGTCAAAATTTTGACAGGTCGACATATTTTACGTCACTAACAAATGTCAACATAGGCTAAGGCCGGGACTGCACTGGCGCCAACATTGACCCAGTGCGGTCCCGGCCTTAAACTGATTGACATTAATTTTAAAGTGACGTAAAATATGTGAACCTGTCAATATTTTGTCTGATAAACACCAGTAGCACCAGTATTTCGTATACTCTCCACAAAAAAAGTCGCAAAAAAGTTCATCTTTCAACGCTCATATCTCAAGGACCGTAATATATACAAGATTTCGTCCGATTTAAAGGTTGTTCAGAATTAAATCCTCTACAACATATCAAAATGGGCAAAATCCATAGAGCCCAAAAATCCCATGTTAGGTGTGCGTTATCCTTTATCGTTTATTTTATATATCACAACTTTCCCTAAATTTCCCTAATTTTGCTAAGTCGGGCGCATGTCAATTAAGTAAAAATTGAGTAAGTTTCCACAACGTAGGTCCTATTTGTTTTTCATTTCGTTTTTATAAAGGATTTGTTAAAAGAAGAAAGATAATAAAAATTTACACCGCTCAATCTTGCTGAACGAGCCCGGGTATGTTATACTACAACATGGAAGTGAAGTAATAGTAAAAATAAATAGTAACAGAGGTAGGTGTGCCACGCTTTTTCGCTGATTAAGAAAAGTTCATAAAAAAAAATAAATTTAGAAAAATAAATTTAAAAAAAAATTAAAGTCGAGAATAAAAAAAAATTTAAAAAAAAAGTAAAATAAAAATAATGAAAATAAAAATAAAAATAATTGAATGAAGAACTTGAGATTGTAAGACTGAAGGTCGAAGTGCGTGCAAATTAAGCCCTAGCTCAGAACTAAATATTTCGGAGAGTAGGGGTGGGTTTTAGTTTTGGGCGCCACCGACTCTGAACAGATGAGTCGGACTCTCCAGGATGGTATCTGGCTTCAGGTCCTTACAATCCAAATAATAATTAATAAAAATATTAGCTGTGTGCATAAAACCAAATAAAAGTCAAGAAATCAAGTGCTACAGTTATTTATTCACCAAATGGCCGCAGACCACATTGAACAGTAATTTGAATTTAAGAGGAAAAAAAAAATAATAATAATCAAGTAAATTAGCAATTAATAAATGACCTTGTCATGAAGTGTCAACCAACAGATACAGAAATGCTATACGTTTTTAAATAATTGCTATAGTCAAGAACAATTAAATTTAAATGCAAAAATATGTTATTGAAACTCAATAACTAAGTAATAAAAAAAAAAAGGATATATATTAAAAGTAAGGTTTGAAAATTAAAAAAAAAAATATAAAGAGAATAAGAGAGGGAAAAAAAAAACTAATAATGTAGAATTAGTTTTCGGAACGGTTACCTTACACTTTCGTAACCAGAACTACCAATAAGTTGACATTAATTCAACAGGTTACGTCTAGTTAAGTTACCTATTTTAATAATTCATTTACCACACTGGGGCCAGCAATGAATTATTCCCTGAAATACCGAGGTGATCACCGGGTGTACAAATAGGGACAGAATGTAAATAAACAATAACAATCAGGATAACTAAAACTAGTACGATACCAAAATTTTCCAGGTGATGGTGGTTCATTCAGTTCACCAGATTAGTCCTGGCTACTGGTTGTGGTTAATTTGATCGATGACTTGAGTAACCGTCCGATTACTTAGGCTGGTGTCTGTTAGCCTTTTGGTTCAATTTCGGTTACAATTGAACGTCTATTGATATAACCGTGAGGGTATACTCGATGGTAAAGTATAACCCCTCGTGAAAGAAAAACCCTCGTGAAAGAACCCTGATGGTATTAGGGTGTCGGCCTCGAAAATCTCCGGAAATCTGGATCGAGGATTGGATTTCCTAGAGAGAGTGAGAATTCTCTACTCCTTAGGGCAGCTTTCAACACACATGGAGTTGTAAAAATCCGAATAAATCGGCGAAAATTATAACACTACGAAAACGTAAGGCATGAAGGCAACTAAAATGTTATCACTTCAAATGAGAATTTAGGGTCGAAATCCCAAAAAGGCGAAGGCAATCTTCATAAAGACCCTAATTCTCCAACGTCCAGATGTGAAAGAAAATGTGCTCCACATTCAATTAATAAACTAACCTAACCCAAAGGAAGGAATTCAGACTTAGAGATGATCGAGAACAACGACAAACAACAACAACCAATCGACAGAATTCCCACTTACCAAAAATTGCACACAACAATATAAACTGAGAAAAATAACAACGGCTGATGAATAATGATATCAACAACCAATAATTATCCCATAAAACAATCAAAACTTGAAGAATACAAAATATAGTAAGTGTTCCGTTTTCAAAATTAGAGAGCTCAAGGAAGAATCGACGATACTGAAAACATCCCTAATCCACCGCTGGTTGACAGAAATTTTTGACAATCAAAAGTCAAAGAAACGAAATCAAAGGGTGCGTTCCAGATGTCTCAAAGGACATCGAACCAATGCGCAACTCTGGGTTCGCTCGAATTTGCGCCGAGATCGATAGCGCTCCACAACCGGAACAGTTAGTACGAACGGAGTAGCTCGGTACATCCACTTAAAAACGGTACATCACGATTACGGAACACGACATACTTTTGACAGATGAATTAATTATTTTTGGATGAAACAGATGATCGAATTTAAAATAGTAATAAAAACATTGCTTTGTTTTAATTTAGAATTGAATTAAAATATGGATTAAAATGAGGAAAAAAAAACTATCACAGCAAATAGAATTTGACTATGGAAAATTAGGAAATCTGACGACAATTGAAATTGAGAGAAAATGTTGAAAAACTTAAGGAAATCTTGAATATAAAATTGAAAGTAGGTAAGAAATGTTTATGCAATTTTGGCCCGTTACAACTCCCCCTCTCCTACGATAGGAGGGAAAGTTAAAAAGAAACTTTTATGACGATAATCTAAGCAAACTCGAGAACTAAGGTACTATAAAGAATGTAAAATATATGTATTTATAATTTAAGCTTAAATGAATTCAAAATGACTAACAAAGTACAACAATTAAAAAGGTAGATAATAAGAAACGTACGAAACGAACATCTACTTACTTTGCCTTGAAAAACACAACGATAAGATAAAAGATAAGGTAACTGAAGTCAACGAAGCTAAAGGCTTTCAACACACATGGAGTTGTAAAAATCCGAATAAATCGGCGAAAATTATAACACTACGAAAACGTAAGGCAGAAAGGCAACTAAAATGTTATAATTTCGAATGAGAATTTAGGGTCGAAATCCCAAAAAGGCGAAGACAATCTTCATAAAGACCCTAATTCTCCAACGTCCAGATGTGAAAGTCAACGAAGCTAAAGGTAAAGGCAAAAATAAGCAAAGTCGCGAAGGAAAGAAAAGAGAAGAAATAAAGGAAAGAAAAGAAGTTATTGACCACTAAGAGTTGAACGCCAAAAAGGCAAAAGGTAAACGCAACAATCAAGGTACAAGGTAAATTCAACCCACAAAAGATAAGCCAACTAAATTCAGGGTAAGGTCAGGTACGGGGTAAGGGAATATGTAAGCAAAAGAAAGGTAGTAGCATCATCCTGAACACAAGAATCAAACGGAAAGCCAATAAACTAGTGACAAAAGCAGTAACGGAGAACCCAATGGACCGAATGACATGACACTGTCCCGTTTCGCGCCAAGACAGTAACATGCAACCAATACAATGAGCTCCTCGCTCAGCCAACAAAACAATCAAGTGTTCCAGGAGTCAACAAATTAAGGGAATTAAAACAAAACAAAAGGAATTAGGAATAAAAAAAACTATGATGGACATAGGCTTGCAAGAAATGGTATAACAACCACAAACCTATTCCTCAATGACCTAACATATCCTATTCCTAAAAGACATGCCAGGGTGATGCTAAAATTGCCAGTGAGATGGTACTGATTAAGGCTACAGACAGTATGGTTTGCCGAGAGTACCATAGCAAGGGGTTTTAATCAATGATTGGTGTTGATTAGCATGGGAAGTTAACCCTTGGTCTGACGGGAGTTTTCCAATATGGTGTTGATGGTAGGGCTACAGACTGTATGGCTAGCCGAGAGTACCATAGCAAGGAATTTTCCTTGGCCTGACGGGGTGACATAGCACAAAAAAAAAAAATAATTACAAAATGACTATCAAACAATACGGTAAGTAATCAACAATGAGATACAATAAGAATAAAGATAATTAATTATACACAGGGATTCGTAATACCTGTTACCCAAAAATAATTAAAAAAAAATAAATAAATAAAAATTTAAAGATAGAACTTGAAATTTGATTCTATGCACTCAAAACAGCCAAAAGAAAAGTGAATTAAATTTTCTTTCAAAGAAACGGCAGCCCCACGTTGGGCGCCAATTAATTTGCCACGCTTTTTCGCTGATTAAGAAAAGTTCATAAAAAAAAATAAATTTAGAAAAATAAATTTAAAAAAAAATTAAAGTCGAGAATAAAAAAAAATTAAAAAAAAAAGTAAAATAAAAATAATGAAAATAAAAATAAAAATAATTGAATGAAGAACTTGAGATTGTAAGACTGAAGGTCGAAGTGCGTGCAAATTAAGCCCTAGCTCAGAACTAAATATTTCGGAGAGTAGGGGTGGGTTTTAGTTTTGGGCGCCACCGACTCTGAACAGATGAGTCGGACTCTCCAGGATGGTATCTGGCTTCAGGTCCTTACAATCCAAATAATAATTAATAAAAATATTAGCAAAACCAGGCTGTGTGCATAAAACCAAATAAAAGTCAAGAAATCAAGTGCTACAGTTATTTATTCACCAAATGGCCGCAGACCACAATGAACAGTAATTTGAATTTAAGAGGAAAAAAAAAAAATAATAATCAAGTAAATTAGCAATTAATAAATGACCTTGTCATGAAGTGTCAACCAACAGATACAGAAATGCTATACGTTTTTAAATAATTGCTATAGTCAAGAACAATTAAATTTAAATGCAAAAATATGTTATTGAAACTCAATAACTAAGTAATAAAAAAAAAAAGGATATATATTAAAAGTAAGGTTTGAAAATTTAAAAAAAAAATATAAAGAGAATAAGAGAGGGAAAAAAAAAAACTAATAATGTAGAATTAGTTTTCGGAACGGTTACCTTACACTTTCGTAACCAGAACTACCAATAAGTTGACATTAATTCAACAGGTTACGTCTAGTTAAGTTACCTATTTTAATAATTCATTTACCACACTGGGGCCAGCAATGAATTATTCCCTGAAATACCGAGGTGATCACCGGGTGTACAAATAGGGACAGAATGTAAATAAACAATAACAATCAGGATAACTAAAACTAGTACGATACCAAAATTTTCCAGGTGATGGTGGTTCATTCAGTTCACCAGATTAGTCCTGGCTACTGGTTGTGGTTAACTTGATCGATGACTTGAGTAACCGTCCGATTACTTAGGCTGGTGTCTGTTAGCCTTTTGGTTCAATTTCGGTTACAATTGAACGTCTATTGTTATAACCGTGAGGGTATACTCGATGGTAAAGTATAACCCCTCGTGAAAGAAAAACCCTCGTGAAAGAACCCTGATGGTATTAGGGTGTCGGCCTCGAAAATCTCCGGAAATCTGGATCGAGGATTGGATTTCCTAGAGAGAGTGAGAATTCTCTACTCCTTAGGGCAGCTTTCAACACACATGGAGTTGTAAAAATCCGAATAAATCGGCGAAAATTATAACACTACGAAAACGTAAGGCATGAAGGCAACTAAAATGTTATAACTTCAAATGAGAATTTAGGGTCGAAATCCCAAAAAGGCGAAGGCAATCTTCATAAAGACCCTAATTCTCCAACGTCCAGATGTGAAAGAAAATGTGCTCCACATTCAATTAATAAACTAACCTAACCCAAAGGAAGGAATTCAGACTTAGAGATGATCGAGAACAACGACAAACAACAACAACCAATCGACAGAATTCCCACTTACCAAAAATTGCACACAACAATATAAACTGAGAAAAATAACAACGGCTGATGAATAATGATATCAACAACCAATAATTATCCCATAAAACAATCAAAACTTGAAGAATACAAAATATAGTAAGTGTTCCGTTTTCAAAATTAGAGAGCTCAAGGAAGAATCGACGATACTGAACACATCCCTAATCCACCGCTGGTTGACAGAAATTTTTGACAATCAAAAGTCAAAGAAACGAAATCAAAGGGTGCGTTCCAGATGTCTCAAAGGACATCGAACCAATGCGCAACTCTGGGTTCGCTCGAATTTGCGCCGAGATCGATAGCGCTCCACAACCGAAACAGTTAGTACGAACGGAGTAGCTCGGTACATCCACTTAAAAACGGTACATCACGATTACGGAACACGACATACTTTTGACAGATGAATTAATTATTTTTGGATGAAACAGATGATCGAATTTAAAATAGTAATAAAAACATTGCTTTGTTTTAATTTAGAATTGAATTAAAATATGGATTAAAATGAGGAAAAAAAAACTATCACAGCAAATAGAATTTGACTATGGAAAATTAGGAAATCTGACGACAATTGAAATTGAGAGAAAATGTTGAAAAACTTAAGGAAATCTTGAATATAAAATTGAAAGTAGGTAAGAAATGTTTATGCAATTTTGGCCCGTTACAGGTGAACAACGGAGCTGTGATACTAACGTGTATTTATAACCTTTGAACGATTTCATCTCGCATTTCTGATCGATCGCGATATCGGACAGTGATGACGATTATTTTAAGTGAAATTAAGGACAAGACGATGAATGGGCATGCGCTACCCTTGTGGCTGGTTTCTGCTCGCAGAAAGAATGGTAAAATATAGGTGTAGCATAACGGAAATATGATACTAACGTGAATTTATAGCCATTAAACTTTAAACAATTTCATCTCGTATTTCTGATAGCGATGTCGAACAGTGATGGCGATTATTTATGTTCGTCCGCTACTATGATATATGTTCTGCAGCATCTACCCTCAAGAGAATACTATACCCACCAAATTAATCATTAACGGTTAGGAATGAAAGATTATCACCTTATATCAGAATGTGAAGATATATCCTGATACCGATGATCGTTTTTATCAATTTTTGAGAATGCAACCATCTACTTTCCAATACATTTTGAGTAAAATTGAAGACAAGACAATGACTGGGTATGCACCACCCTTGTCAGCTGGTTTCTGATCGCAGAAAGGATGGTGAAATTCATTCTAGTATGCTATAAGCGATCATACCAGCTATGCTCACTACTCCGATGAGCATGCTTACATTTAAACCTATTACATAATTCTAACCATCGATGATAGCTCCCATCGATCATCCAGGCTATAGATATGCATCACAGCTCCGTTGTGCACGTTCCCCTTAAGTTTGCAAATGGGACTTCACAGATGACCATACACTGTGAAACCATTGTATATTCGCTTGCTTTGTTTTGATGCTAACTAAATTTGAATGAAAATGGGTATTTTGTGGTCGAGTCCTTGTAGATTGCTCAAAACAACTTAAAAACATAGTTTTTTCGAATCGTAAAATGTGAAAGTGTGCGCAGTAACACGATTCTTCCATAAAACATTTTATTCTTCTCGTGCCAGACGCAAAAAAAGCTTCTTTGGAGAGTGAGAAATTCGAATAGAATGGAGGATAGCGTTTCGAGAATAAATTGATTAGGGAATGGCGACGAATAGGAAGCTATTTGCAATAGTCGCGTTTTGAAATGCAACTATTGAAAATTATGTACGGACTTTTGTGTTTTGCGCAACCAAAAATCTTTGCATATTTTTTTTTTCGAAAATTTTCAGTGATCATATTGGAGGTGTTTTTGCCGAACTAAAGCGACACACACGTCTCGACCGGAACCAACGTGGTCTACTTTTAAATCGTTTAACCTTCCTGGAATTGGGTAGTGTATATTGTAATGACCCGGGAAAAATAGACCCGGGAAAAATAGACCCGTGATTTACAATTTCTAAACAGTATAAATTAAAAGTAGGTAATCAAATTCCTAATCAATAATTGGAAATGAAACAAATTAGCATTGACCCCAAATTAATTAAAATTTTTAAAAAAATACGTTCAATTTCTAATAGCTAGTCATCAAGCGTGTGTCATCAAGTTTGTTGAACTAAAAAATAAAAATCCGGAAAAGATAAAATACAAGGTTAAGTACCTAATTAAATTCGGTCCAAAATGACAAAAATTTCAAAAGATCGTATAATTTATTGCCCGCACGCGTGTCAAATGCGGTTTTTCCTTGAATCAAAGTGTCCTCTACATTCTTTCCCATTTCATTGACCCTAAATAATCACACAATTTCGTAGAGATTTCATCATTATCCGAATGAGGAAGTTATATTTTTGGAGTAATATCTAGGTCGACCAATAGAATTGAATTACAGATAGTCAAACGACCGCCCATATTGTCGATTTTGGTGATTTACGGTCGTCATATTCTTAAACCAAATCTGTTGACCCCGATAAACCAGGAAATTGCGACATAATTATTCGGTTTTAAACAAATAAAAGAGGAATGATGAACATAGGAATTTTTTTGGGGAATCGAAAAATATAAAAACAGCAGTTTTAGCAGAGATTAGTCTTCAGTCATCAGTCCAGTTGAGTCTTCAGTTCAGTTTTGAGTTTAAGTCTACAGTACCTAATGAGTCAGTCCGGATAAGATTCGCGAAGAGTTTCTTTTATTTTGTTGCCTCGGGAAAACGGATTTAATCGAACTTTGAGAAAGTAATGGAAAATTGTGGAAGAAGGAACATTTAAATTCATTCAACATTATGTGCGAGCTCTAAGTAATCAAAAAGAATTAAATTAGATTAGATTAGTGTTTCAAGGACGAAATGTAAGTACTCTAGTGACAAGTTTTATTTTGATTTTATCAATGATGAGAATGACTATGAAGTGAATTGACTTAATATTATTAACTCGAGTGTTTTGACTATAAAACTTTATTGCATAAATATTATTAACTTGAGTGATTAGACCATGGAACATTATTGCATAAAGAACATCTCACACTTCTTATGGATTTCGGTCACCGACAAATTTTGTTAAAACTTTGGTATATTGTTTTAGAAGTCGAAACAAGCATTTTCTTTCATGGCACCGACCTTGTAGCGATACAGGGTGATACTAAAAAATAAGGTCAAATATTTTTTTTCCATTATCTACTGTGAAATATTGTATTTAGGTAATTTAAGTTTGGTTGATAAAATCAGGCATTTTTTTCAAAAATAAAACAATTAATATTCAAAAATTGATATTATTTTTAACTCTAGCGAATACAGGGTGGTCCAGTGTGGTCATTTTTAATAGGAAAAGCTTCACAACTTTTTTTATTAATGAGAATAATTGATTTCCGTAAAAACTTTCTAGAAGCACTTCTTCAAGCAGAATCTGATGAGATTCTCCGTTTTTTGGTATTCCGCCAGTATTCCGAGATATTGACCAAAGTTCAATTTTTCTGAATAGGAAACCCTATATTCTAATAACTTATGGATAGCCCTGCTTTTGCTGATTTCAATGATATAAAGTTCGATAGGATTATCTTTAGCATTTTTTGAGAAAAAAATCAAAATCCTTTTTTGTCATGAGGACCTTTGTTTTAGAAAAGGACTTTGTATCTGTAAGGAAAATGAGAAAGGTCATTTTCCAACACATTGTTTCTTATGACAAAAACATTGTATATATTTTTTTTCTCGAAAACCGTTAGAGATTAATAAGTTATCGAACTTTATATCATTCTTCTTCTTCAAGTGCCTTGTCATCTAGGAACGTTGGCAATCATCAGCGCTATCTGTACTTTGGTCGACCGCTTTTCTGATAGACTTGTCGTGGTTTCGCCATACCAGTGACGCGAATTATTTAGCCAAGATATTCTTCGACGTACAGGGCCTCTGCTGCCTTCGATTTTTCCCTCGATTATGAGTTTGAGAAGTAAATATTTGTCAATCCTGAGTATGTGTCCGAAGTACTGTAACTTTCGCCTTTTAAGCGTAAACATACCTTCAAGTTCTGTGACATTCTCGTTAGCACATCTTCATTGCGCACTTTGTCTGTCCAAGAGATTTTTTACATTCGTCTATATGTCCACCTTTCAGAAGCCTCTAGCATTTTACACATGACGTCTGTTAGAGTAGAGGGCTGGAACTCTGTAACGAATAGAGATATTTCCTCTATCTCTATTGACGTCTCCTCTCTATTGATTTTGACAAGAAAGAAGAAGACAGCAAGTGCCATAGCGATAGGAATAACGATCCTTATCCGTTACAGAGTTCCAGCTCAGGCCTCAATTCAATAATAAAGAATACTGAAGACGTATCAACGTAGTTATCAAGTGCGAACGGAGAGCGGAGAGACCTGAATACACCACACGGACTTCATTTTTACAAATTATACTCGGGCTTGTTCATTCCTGGCATGTACCGCCTACATATTATCCCGGTCTTACCTTAAGAATACCTCCTCCAACCTGGTTCTTACTAATCACCATCCATTTGGTTTTTTTGGCGTTCAATTTTAATCCAAATTCAGTAGCCAAATGATCAAGTAATACTTGAAGACCTTCCAGAGAATCAGCGACTAAAACCGTATCATCAGCATATCGAAGATTGTTAATGAACACGCCGTTGATAGAAATTCCCTCAGTGCAGTCTTTTAATGCTTTTTCAAATATTTTGTTCGGATAAATATCAAAAAGTAATGGTGAAAGGATGCATCATGTTGGACACCTCTTTTTATACGTACTCTGTCAGACATTTGTTGGTCTACCTTGATTTGTGCAGTCCGATTCATCATCTAAGCCTACATTCTTGAGAATTTTCATAAGCTTCTCATGTTGTACCCTGTCAAACGCTTTCTCATAGTCTACGTAGCATGCGTATACAGGAACAGAAACATCTTTAGATCTTTGATCTAGCACTTGGATGCTAAACAGGGCCTGTCGTGCCAAAACCGTTACGAAAACTAAATTGGGAATATTGGGATTCACCCGTGAAGGATTCGAACTTTGCGTATATTCTTTTATGGATGATCTTTAAAAAAATCTTGAGATAGTGGCTCATTAAGCTAACAAGCCCATAATCGCTACATCTTTTCGCGGAGCTTTTCTACGGAAGCGCCACAAATGTTGATATAAGTCAGTCAGAGGGAATGATGCCCGATCGGTAGACCATATTGAAAAACTTCACCAGACCACGTCATTGGTGAGTGCCCAGCACTCACGTGCGCGAGGTTCAAACACCTGGGCAAGTTGTATTGCTTGCCTGATGACGTCAAAAAGATGAAGCCAGGGTACCTGATTGGCTTTTCTAAGGACATAGGCCTCTCGTAGAACTCAGTGGGGCATGACGGGTCCACCATAGGAGACCTATGTGCACTACGGTCGCGGCCGCCCGTATTTATTCAAGCTTCACCATTGCGTGTAGTGACTCTTCATTTGTTAGGATTTCAATAAGTTCTGAATAGACACTATCTGGACCTGTCACTTTTCCGTTTTTATATAACTGAATGGCGTGTTGGAGTTCTTCCTTAGTAGTTATGTCTAGTCCTTCTTGTGAATACTCTTCAGGAATGTCCAATCTGTTCGGTATTCAAATTGGACCATCCTGTACATGCTAGAAATTAAAATAATATCTTTTTTTTACTACTAACCTGAGAAGTAGTCATTATTCAATCTATTTTTCTGAGAAAAAATTGAATTTCTCTCCCTAGGTTAATAATGAAAATAATGAAAAAAAACCTAGGTCAATAATGAAAATGACGTCAAATGAAAAAAAATTCTTATTTCGACTTCTCAAATAATATACTAAAGTTTCAACAAAATCTGTCGGTGACCGAAATCCATGAGAAGTGTGAGATGTTCTTTATTTGCCTTTGAGTGAAATGACATTTAAATATTTTTGCTAAGAGTTTAAAAGGGGAAATTATAATGCACTTAACGATTGCGGATTTTTGAGTATGGATTTATTGAAGATTTTGAATTGAATTGTCTAATTGAAGTCTAGGGGCTCTAGGAGCTAACTAAAAAGAGTTCAAATAATTTGGGTCATGTTCGCTAGGAATTCGAAAAATAATATTGTTCTGTTTAAGTATATGATCCTTAGTAAAAGATTGAATCATTAAAAGTAATGGAAAGTTTTGATTAAAAAAAAAAAAAAAATGTTGCTGTTCATGAAGTAAGATTGTTGTCTTTAATGCTGAAATTTTGATCAAAGGTTAATCAATTAGAATTATTGTAAGGTTTTAATAAAAATATAGTTGGTATTATTTAATCTGAGTAAGTAGGTTTATGAATTTAAATAATTGTTCTGTATGAGTTGTCAGTAAATGACTTTAGGGGTTTTAAGAATTTATAGTTATAGGTAATCGTAGTTTTATTTGGAATATGTATCGAAAGTATTGTGTAGAAGAATGAATAAATAAATTTATAAGTTATTGAGAGTGAAAAAACAGGGCTTTATAGTATGGATAATTTGGTCGAATGTGGCCAAAATAATAAAGGAAGAAATCTTGTAGGATGATAAAGTTTGGAAAGTTGTGAAGTAATTTGAATTTGTAAGCCTAGAAGTGGCCGTAAGACTTGGGAAAATATTTGTTTTGTTTAATTTTTTTAATATTTAAGTATAATAAAGTATAATTTGGTAAACCTTAATAGTTTGTTTTTCTCATTTGCGAATAGACCCCCTCCACAATTTTATTAGTAGCCGCCCAAGGAAATGAACACCATCAATAAAACCGCTCGCCATTTACCATCTAACTAATTTAAAGAGAGTACTTGGGCCCGTTTTGCTACAATACCTATCGCGCAATTTTTTTTTTAATGGAGAATTCGATCATGTATGTACGGTATGAAAACTTAACGGTAATGTACCAACTCGGACAATTTGGAAGCATTTTTGTTTTGTAAGAATAAGGCGTTTTTTTCTAAAATTCTGCTCAATTAGCATTAGAATTTAGCAAAATTTAATAAACAATGACAGTTATTTCGTTTACGCTAACATTTATAAGTTACCCATCACGTGCTTCTAGATATTGTTGAAACCGCGTTGGTATTTTGTTGATATAACTGGTCAGAAAATGTTAATATCAATGTTGAAACTTTTCATCATGCTTAAGTGATTTGGTAAAAGAACGTTTCAATTAATCGAATCAAAATTGCATCATATAATTATACATATAATTAATTCCGTATGCCAGTAAATTTTATCTATTACGTTTTTGTCGATCTTTTCTATTCTACATTTAGGAAACTTGGATTAATTAGCTACATTGGCTTAACAGGGACGCAACGCTTTAGCGAAAAAATATTAACAGCCCATTGTACCCTACTTAAAATAGGAAATATACTGATAGGAGCTTACCTTCGAAAACTTGTAGCGTTGCATCAGCGCTAACAGCATCACCAACACCGTTTTCAGCTAGACACTCGTAAGTGGCGTCGTCTCTTCCAGCTTTTACTGGATCTATTCGCAAAAGTGCTCTGCCGCCCGGAAACTCTCTTACTTGGTAACGAGTTTGGGAGCCTGAAACATTACATATAAATAAGCCAACTAGAATCTGGCATCGGAAAATATTGGTTCTCATAAAGAAAATTAAATCGAAGTTATTACATCCCGTATGCTTGATGTAAGACCTTGGTGTTTGGAGAGAAATCAGCGAAATAAAGGAAAACAAACACAAAATGAAACTTCTCCAGTTGTAGGTAACTATGATCTATGTAGAAAGTTTCTTTGCCGCTTAATCATTCCACGTCATACTTTTTTTTTTAATTGATTTTATTGAAGCATGCTTACCTGACACTTTTTTGCCGTTTTTTCTCCATTGAATTTGCGGCAGAGGATCGCCTTTGGCTTGGCAATAGAAGTCGGCGACGCCGCCAGCTCTGACTTGCTGATTTCTGGGTTTGATTATTATTTCCGGAGGATCTGAAACAAGAATATGCATTATCAAAAAGAATTTCGGTAAGGCAAAAAATAATTTTCTGTTACAGAAAAACAAGAATTTTAGGATCTATACCATTTCCAAATCCAAGCGGCAGTAAATGACATCAAATAACCCAAATTGTCAACAAACACTAGCCTTCCTATTGGTTGAAACGCACTACCTGGACCAGTGCGCTTGCACGGAGGACATTTGATAGGTTTCAATGAAAATGACCAGTTTGTCATTCACTGCCGCTTGGATTTGGTTCAACCATAGGATCAAATATCTCTTGAAACTTCTACGTAATTTATTTGACAGATTGATCTAGCATAAAGTTGTTATACATTCGTGGGTAGGTAGTGGGTGAGTTTTTATCTCAACACTGACATAAGATTCGCTTCAAGATTCATTTTATTATTTATTGACTACATATTTAACTGATTATTTCCTTCAGCAATGTAGGTAAAAAGCCTGTCACCTCACAGAAAAATCTTCAAATAAATGTTTTTATATTCTCAAAGACTACTCCAAAAATTGAAACTTTCTCTACTGAAGGACGTGCACATAATACTGAAGATTCAGATAGCCGGAAAGCACAGCATCTTTACGCATAGATCAATCAAAATATAATGTTCTAATGACAAAAATCGTATAGAGTAGAGACTATCAATCTTTTTCAATAATTTATAACGCTCTCACACAAATCACCAAATTGATATTTTTGGTTTGTTTAAATAAAACACGACCGTAGAAATGAATGAGTTTTGAGATAGCGCTTGATCGAAAACGTCGGATCCAAATTCAAAATATGTCCAATTTGTTTTATTGCCAGTTTATGGATCGTTATTGATGGTTCAATGCAGAGTGAAATTCAATGTAGGTAACAACAACAAAACAATGTAGATTTCACATTCTAGGTCTTGTAACCGGGGAACAGCGTTCTCTCAAGAGAACAATCGTTCTCTTGACAAGACAGAGCAACCGCTCTGCCTTTTTCAGTAATATGGAAATAACAATATGGGTGACTAAGACAGAGCAATCGTTCTCTTGAGAGAACGCTGTTCCCCGGTGACGAGAATACGGGCCCAGGGTCCTTATTCTTGAAATAGGGGAGCAGCGTTCCCAGGAGAACGAGTGTTCTGTTTTTGTTACTTATATTATCAATTGCATATCATTGAGAAAGACGGAACACTCGTTCTCTTGGGAACGGTGCTCCCCTGTTTCAAGAATAAAGACCCAGGTGGATTGCATTGACAGATAAGGTGTATTTATTTTTAGATTATTTCATTCATTATAAAATAGACCCATCAGACAACGTCATTTTTTGAATGAATTTTGTTTAAATAAGTGATTATTTCACTCTTGTGAAATATGAGATAAAATAGAATCAAAATTCTGTCAAAAAAGGTAAACAAAAATTCAATCGCGGATAAACAAGGTCTTCCATTTTATAATAAATAGAACTCTTTGGATATGATTGCCGCCAACAATTCAATCCTAATTATTCAGGAAATAATCTAGCCGTATACCACTCGACCTATAAATTTAAATGGATTAAACTATCCAAATATTTTTTGAATAATTTTGCTTTTTGGCAAATAGTTTCATGCACAATTTTTTTTTCCACACTAGTGCGGAGAAATTAGCACTTTCGCATGCCAATGCGTGAGGAAAAAGGACTTTTCCCAACAAATACATCAATTTCCAATCCGACTATGATTTATCCTATTTTAGGACACATTTCTACTAACCATGGACGCAAGCAAATTTGCCATCCGCGCGATTGCATATAAGGTCCTATAGGAAAAGATCCTCCGATAGCGTTCGCTTGGTAAGTTCTGTGAAAATACTGTATTGTATGGGAGAAGTCGCCATTGTTTGAGCGCACTCTCTTCTGTGGAAAATTCGTTTTTATCAAAGATAATCTTCACTTGACTTGACTCTTCCAATTGAAGATCCCGTCGCTCAGTTTGTTGGCACCTGAAGAATACAACTAGAAAATTGAGTTTGAATGTGGCAGAATCAGTAAGAACATCGATGCTCAATTTCGGATAGAGGTAAACCATTTAGGGCTTCGCGAGACCACAAGACTAGTCTTGGTCTTGTCTTGGTCTTGGTCTTGGTCTTGAAAAAAAAAACTCGACTCAATATTTATAAAAATATGCAAATTCCTATATCTTCTCTTAATATCTTTTAATTAAATCAATTCATCAAATTTATTATTTTTTGAAATTCACTAGAAGGTAATATAGGTTTTAAAAATACATACGTACAACATAGTGTAGGTAACATTCATTTACACAGAACGCATCGATATTTTCCTATCTCTACATAATACAATACCTAATTATTGGAATTTCCAAAGGTAATTCTAAACTAACTAACTAACCCAAACTAACACAAACCCTACATCTCACCCAAATCTAATTATTGTGAATAGGCCAATAAAATTCAAATGAGGTATTTGAATATGTGAAGGTTTTTGAAAACCTTTCTCTGGCCTGAATGCTCAGGTAGGTAAGGTAGGTTTGATTTATGGTTCAAAAAGAAATTTATTTTTTTCCTCGGTACAGAATGGCAATTTCATGATGTGTTTGTCGACTTTCCTGTTCCGTTAATAAAAATTATAATTTAAGAATTGATGTTTGTTTGTTCCTCTGTGTTGTGGAATGCTTCAGCAGTATTTTTTTGACATGAAACGCTCTTGGTCGTAAAAATAGCATGTGAAGAAGACCAAATGCATGGTCGAAACGTCGGTATAATTTTTTCAGAGAGAGAAGTTTATTTTTTATTTTTGAAGTCCTAAACCCATTATCTCTGCTCTGTCGTTGGATGTTATGTGTATTTTGAAAATTTAGTATGAATTTTTTTCACGACTATCAAGACCAAGACCAAGACTGAGCCAGTCTTGTCTTGGTCTTGAAACATCAAGACCAAGACCAATACCAAGACCGCATTTATTTTTAGAGACCAAGACCAAGACTGGCCAGTCCCGCTAAACATGAAACATTCTTGAAACATTTCATATTTGCAAAAATATTGCACAAATGTAACATAAAACAAATAAGTTTAAAAAATGTTTCTGAAACATTTAATTTTTTTTTTTTAATTCCATAAATAACACCTATACCAAAACCTACTGTTTTTATTAATACCCTAGTGGAATTTTCATTTATTAAAGTCAGTTTTTTTATTGAAGACAAAAGTTAAAATGACATTATGTTGGCAATACAATGTAAAACTGTCAATTCTCTCAAAATTTCAAATTTTTTACGTAAAAAAGGCTTGTGTTGCCAATATAGTTACTGAATTTATGATTTGTGAATTTGTTTTTAATAAAAAACAGACTTTAGGAATCGTGTAGGAGCATTCGTCACTAGGATTAGTCAGGAAAACACCGGTTTCGGTTAAAGAAGAAATAAGCCGTACTATCAAATCAAGCTGACTGCTGAAAAACTCAACTGGACTTCCTTTTTTTTGCTGGTGATTTTCTATCTAACTCAGTTTACATGCGATAGAAAAAGAAAGCAATAGTCCTAAACAAAAACGTGATGGAGTGAAAATTCTCATATTTGTGTCTGTCTCTGTCTGTTATTTGTGTAGTGTAGTGTCATACTGTCATATGTCATATCAATTGATATGTCATCGCGTCATTCGGGAAGTGGAGTGGAGTGGAGGTGTTATTGTCTTGTCCGTCCAAATTATTATAAATAAAATAAAATAAAGTTATTATAATTAACCCGAAATGAGTGCTTCTGATGATGATGCTCCAAAAACATTGGTAAGTAATCTGATTTTTTTATTTTAATTGGTGAAATCCATTGAAAATTCTAAAAATTCTAAAGCTAACCTATAATTATTCTGGAACCAAACAAACTGAATTTCGCTCCAATTTTTGGGACTAAGCTAACGATTTTTTAATGTGCAATTCTTTCGCGCCAACTTTGCACTTGTGTTCTCTTTATTTCAATTCATCAGTCTAATTTTTGTAAGATTTTTACATTATTTTGAACCCAATTTTGAACAAATGGGACGCACAAAGAAAAAGATGGTGTCTAAAAGACATCATCGGCGTTTGGTTAATATGGAAGTGGAAAAAGAATTAGCAAAATCCAGAAGTTCATTTTGTACCCGAAAAATAGCACCAGATGATTCTTGTGGTGAACCAATAAGTGAAGAACTGGATGGCCTGTGCAATCACATTGAGAATAAAACATATTTAGATACAAGAATCAAGGAATCTACCACTGCAACTACTGCAACTAGTTATCCCTGTATTTATCCCAACTATTATCTTTTGCCTGAGAGTGAGAGTATTCAAGAAAACCAAAATGATGCTGATACTGAATTTGTGAAATCTGTACGGGGCTGGTTTTTGAAGTACCGTGAACTTCTAAGCCAAAGTGCAATGAACGAACTGCTTTTAATTTTAAAACCCAAATGTAAAACTTTACCTAGTGATAGCAGAACATTTTTAAGTACTCCACAATCTTGTCAGTTTCCAATATCTGTTGTGTCCCCAGGAAAATATTGTCATTTTGGATTAAAATATATGTTACAGAATATATTAAATACCAAAAATCTGCTAGAGTTTTGCGAAGACGGAAAAACCCTTTCCTTATCGCTCAGCATTAATATTGACGGTTTACCACTGTCAAGGAGTTCAACAAGTCAGTTTTGGCCAATTTTGATAAGCATTGATAATGAAAATTTAGAATGTCCCAATCCATTTCCAATAGGAGTTTATCATGGTTTTAAAAAACCAGAGTCAGCTTTGAAGTACCTGCAGGAGTTTCAGATCGAATTCAAACAACTAGAAAACGGCTTTCGCTTCAAAAACATCGAAGTGAAAGTACAAATTTCAAAAATAATACGTGACGCACCAGCGAAGTCCTTTATTTTATGTGTGAAGGGTCATACTGGTTATTTTAGTTGTACAAAGTGTGTGCAAGAAGGTGAATATATAAATGGCAGAGTGACTTTTCCGGATCTATCAGCTGTCTTGCGTACAGATGACGACTTTAAAAATAAAACTTGTGAAGACTATCACAGAGGAAATAGTCCTTTTGATGAACTATCTGTGGGTTTAGTGTCTCAGGTGCCACTGGACTACATGCACTTAGTATGCCTAGGCGTTATGAAACGTCTGATTATTTTTTGGGTTAAGGGAAATAAAAGTGTCAGATTACCTGAACTAAAACTTAAAACTGTTGACGAAAATTTAATCACTTTAAAATCAAGTATTCCAAAGGAGTTTTGTAGGTTGCCAAGAGGTTTGCAAGAAGTTGATCATTTTAAAGCAACCGAATTCAGGCAAATTTTACTATATACAGGACCATTTGTTTTAAAAAATAATTTATCTAAAATTCAATACTCACATTTTATGTGTTTGCATGTTGCTATCAGAATTTTGTGTAGTGCAAATTTGTATATTACATATAATAATTATGCATCTCAACTATTGAAATATTTTATTGAAAAATTTGCAGTAATTTATGGTGCTGAGTATGTATCCCATAATGTGCATGGACTTTTACATCTACCTTCGGACTGCATTAAACATGGAGTCCTTGATAATTTTAGTTCATTTCGATTTGAAAACTATTTATATATCTTGAAAAAAATTATGAAAACATCTAAGCATCCCCTGCAGCAACTGTGCAATCGCTTGAAAGAAAAAGAATTAAATTTAATACCATTCAGTAAAAGATCAAATAAGCCCATTATACTTCACCAAGAAATTGCAATGTATTTGCCAGGCTATCCAAATTGCACTTTTTTTTAAAAGATTGCAAATTGGAAATTTTGAGCTTAGTTTGCATGCAAAAAATAATTGCGTTTTGTTGCATAATGAAACTTTCGTATTTATAGATAAAATCTACACAGATAATTCAACAAATGAAATATTTGTTTCAGGAACAAATGCACAAAATGTTAATTCATACTATGAAAGTCCATGCTCTTCCACAATTTTTAATATAAGCATAGTAACAAACATCTCAAGGAAAAGTCAAAATTATAAAATATGTGAGATCAAAGGAAAATGTTTTCATTTCCAAACTGTGGATGGTATTGTAATTATTCCATTAATTCATTGTTAAATTTTTTAAGTTATTTTTTATATAATTTTAATTATTTTGTATCATTAATTTGTAATTTAATTTGGTATTTCTGTACTTCCGTTTGTTTGGACTAGTTAGTTATAGTAAAAAATGTAAATAGCCTAAGCAGTTTTTAAATTTAAGGAATGGTCTATTGTTAAATTTCTTTGTGATGA
The DNA here is from genome assembly GCA_917834065.1 of Ceutorhynchus assimilis. Classification (NCBI taxonomy): domain Eukaryota; kingdom Metazoa; phylum Arthropoda; class Insecta; order Coleoptera; family Curculionidae; genus Ceutorhynchus; species Ceutorhynchus assimilis. The sequence continues at coordinate 13,526,514 of OU892286.1, read as the reverse complement.
CAAAATATCACATGTTCCATCAACATGGCTGTCCATCCACAATCTGAAGGAAAACAACATTGCTCTTTGCTTCTGGCCTAGAAAAAATGCAGGCAAAAAAATTATTGGTCGATCGATTCCTGATTCTGAAAGTTGGGACAAACTGGAAGTGGTTATTCTAAAACAAACTGGTTAGTACTTTTGAGCCTCTACCTGTTTTCATTCATTAATTTTTTTTTTTTTAGATTCATATTCAGAAGCAAGAGAATACATAAGACTAATGTCTGAAGGAGAAAGTGCACCAGAAACAAATAAGCCCTTGGGAAAGGGCCATAGGAAAGCCAAAAAACGTCCTTTTTTATTTAATGACTCTGATGATAGTGAGAGTGATGTAACAGGGGTAATTACACCGCCTCCAACTATAGAGTCCCCAAAAATTAGAAAAGTGAATAATTCTGAACCAAACAATAACAGTACCAATAAGAAAATAGAGTCGTTCTCATCTCAAAAAGCAAATAAATCATTTGATTCCCAAACAAGTAGTAATTCAGTTTAAACAGGCATAATATACTTTATTAATTTTTCTCTTTCAGCAACAATCATTCGCACAGTTTCAACTGAAATGGTATCAAATGTTATTACTTCATTAACCTCAGTGAGTGCCATCAACAAGGGTAAGTTTTTTTTCCTGTTGTAGTCAAGGCTTTAATGAACATTTTTTTTCTAGAAAACAATAATAATCATAGCTTGGTTCCATCAGCTGCCCCGTCACATTGTAGTTGCAACTGCCAAGGTAAGTACTAGATGTAGGTTTATTGGAATTTACATTCCATTCTATTTCATGTATTTTCCAGAATCTCCATTAATTAAATCAATTTTAAGCAATACTGTTGCAATTAGAACAATGTTGGAGAGGCTAACTTCAGATGAAACAATGAGAAAAAATGATGACATAATTACCGATTTTGACTTGGTACCTAAGAAACCATTCTCAAAGTTCAAAAAGTTGAAAGAGTTTGATGAAAAACTAAAGACTGACAAAAGTGTAGAACGCCAGAATGTAAGTGTACTTAATTTGGATTAGTATATTTTACATTAATAATAAAAATGTATTCATTACCTTAGGAAACTGCTCTGTTCTTGCTTGGAGGGTCAAGTTACAAAGAATTAATAAGAAGAGGCCTAAAAAAAATATTCACGGACAAATTGGCTACAAAATGTAGCTGGACAGGCCGTAAAAATAATTTTCCTCTTCATAATTTGAAAATACTGGATGTTCTTAAAATAGCTACAAGAAAAAAATTTGGTAGTACTACGGATGCCGAATTTCAAGCAGAAGTGGGTTTGTGGTTCAGGCAAGGAAAGCTGAGATTTGAAAGATCGCTAGCAGCAGTAAACAAAGAAAACCAAAACCGGGTAAGGTTTTTTTTTCATTTATACAAGGCGTGAACTCGTTCATTTATTTTTTATTACATAAAACAATTGATCCTAGCACTAATTATATTTTTTCTTTCACTTTTAGGCTGCCACTGTGGAAGGAATGGAATAATAATAATTATTAGAAGATATTATAACAGATCTCTTCGAATAAAAACAGTATTTTATTTTTTACATGAAATTGTAGTATTATTTATTTTGCCTATTTATATTGTTTTGTAACGTACCTGAACTGTAATTTTGAAGCATTTCATAAACGTTAACTTGAAACGTTACATGAACATTTTTGAAAAGAAGTTTTGGTATGATTAATATGTAACGTTTCAAAATGTTTCCCTGCAATGTTACAATGAAACATTTCTGAGGTAGGACATTTTCAGTTACATATACATTTCTGACACATTTATGTGCAGTTTGATGAAACATTTCAAGCTTTAAATATACGTTTCTGATACATTTCAGAAACTGAAAAATGTTTAGTGGGGTCTTGGTCTTGTTCTTGGTCTTGCGAAGCCCTAAAACCATTAAGCCCTAAAACTTCTTCTAACTTCAATAATGTCTTCCGCCAAAGACGATGCCGAAGCCCTCGGTCCCTCTACAACTCTAGATTAAATAAGTGAGGAAGACTTCACTTTTGTGACCCTATATGAAACCAGATCCATTTTGAAATACCTACCCAAAGATAAATACTTCCAACCTATAAGTTCTGGGAAAGTTCCACAAAAATATTTTCACATTTTTCTGTGGAAACAAATTGAAAGGCTCACATTATGAAATTATAGAAGCACTATCTGGGGAAAAATTCGATTTTCAAACTGAGCAACTTCATCCAGCAAATCCGTGAGCGGGCGCAATTACTTTATATTTCCCTCTACATTCAAAAACGAGACTCATAACAAGACCCCACTCTCCGCACACTATGCAGTCGACTTCACCACACACTATGCAGTCGACTTCACCACACACTATGCGGTAAAGTACCTTTAGCGCATATTACTGTAGGTATCTTCGACAAATTGTACAATAATTATTCATCATCCAGTGTTTAATATGCCAGAGGCTTTTAATCAGATAAGGTTTTATTTCAAAAAAAAACTATTAAATTCTCGAATGCCTAAAGGTCTATTCAGTTTTCTGGCGACAAATTACTTAGGTTTTTATCGATTTGCTATAATTATTTATTTTTAGGAGGATGAAATACGATTATTGTTTGCATTTTTAAGGGATTTTGTCCCCTTCAAACTAATGTCTAGATATAAGAATGAAAAATCCTGTATCTACCTACCGATAACAGAACAACAATAATAACTTTGAAAAAATATTGTCTCAAAGATGAAACAATAAAAACATATTCAACTTAAATTCAAACTGTACCACGTGGCATTTAAATTTGTTTGGCGAAAATCCCTCAAGACATAAATTTGCAAGTTTCTGTCGGAGAGATAGCAGGTTCAAATAGGGATAGGAGTCATCAACTCAAATAAACTGATGGAAACTTAAAGATTACTAGTGAAATTACAGTGATTTTTTCCAAGATTTTCAGTAATAAAAGAATGGACATCGCAGTTTTGGTAGTCTGGCGTCTGCCCTAGTTCAGAACACAACAAATCAGATGCTAACTGTTATTGTTTCTTGGTACCAATGACATGGACAGAAAAATTACTCTACAATAATTATTACTTCAGATTTACAATAATAAAACTATTTTCGAAAAAATCCAAGTCACCCGTTTGATAATGTAAAAAGCAAAAGCTGCATTATGCCAACAAGTAATCCATGTACATCGCTTGCACACGAAACAAGACTGAAAATATTTAACGACCGAAATGCAATTTCCTGAACTAGTTAGATAAGGCGACTTGCCATCATTGAATGTGTCTTGTTACCGTTTATAACGTCAAATGAAATTTTTCAATTTACTTTCAGATCGTGAGATAGTTAGTATCCCGATGCACGCCATCAGACACTTTGAATATGTAGTTAGTCTCGCCTTGGCAAAATGATCAAGTTGCTTTGCATGCAACAATGCTCCCATTAGCCAAAAAAAAATCCACGAAATAAAATACTAATGAGTAGTTCCGTTTTTACTCACCTTTTGACATTATTCTAGCAAAAAGCCACACAAAGGATAACAGAATCAAAACAGCAAAAAACTCATGGTGGAAAAAATTAATCATTCTTCTACAACAGGTGTACCTATAATAAAGCGGCGGCGGCGGTCACTTTTTCGCTTCCTGCCGAATGGAAAATATGGAAAAAGGCAAATTTGTGCCTTTAAATGGATTTTAGTTGTCGTTTTTATGGCCAAATTGTGTATTTGTTGTTCGATCTAGTTTGCGGTGGACGATACTGCGAATTTTGTTTTTATTCGAATATACATATACGCCAACAAAGGAATTGCAGAATAGGTAGATAGATTTTTTGAAATCTAAATAGACAGTGGGATAATAAACTTATACTCTGAACAATTCAAAAATTGAATCCTGATCCTTTGAGGTTTTCAAGATTACTTTGTAACGCTCTTTTGTCGAAACAAAAGAATGTTCATAATTTGTGCTCGACTATTGCTCAGTGGTTGTTTAGATTGGGGTGGTCCTTAGTGTTGGTACAGTAGAGAGAGGGCGCCGCTACTTTGTAAAAATTATTTTGATTACCAAGGAATAGCCAAACTAGGCACTATTCCAACAATTAGTTATTGTTTAAAAGAATAAATGCAAAAATCTGAAAAGAAACAAAAAATATCCAAAATCCACTAGCTATCTGACCTTTAACCCATTCAATAAAAACACAAGCTTTAGAATTCTAAACACAATTATTTATTAATTAAATGTTATTAAAAATTTGTGACAAGAAGGCGAACTGTTGTTCTATGGTTCTTTAATTAAATGTCATTAAAAATTTGTGACAAGATGGCGAACTTTTTTTTTTCTTTGGTTCAAAGAAAATTATTGTCTAGTATCCAAGTTTAAAAAAAAAAAAATATTAAGCAGCTTTCTAAAAGCAAAACTTAATATAAGTATAATAAGATTGAAATTCAAAAACAATCAATAGATACCCATGATGAAATTTACCTAAGTATAAATGATGGAGTCATAATATCTGTTGCGGAAATAACCCACAACAAGTTTAAAATGTTATTATTTGTAGTTTATCAATATAATCTCAATTTCTATTATTTATCATAAAAATAATATTCTAAAAAAAGATTCCTGTAAAACTGGCAACAGCAGCCCTTTTGAATCGGTAAAATTACAGATTTCTTCATTACCCTATGAGCAATGGATCTATTTTGTTGTTGTGATTGGTCAGTTGCCACCCAACATCCCTGATTTATGCGACCTGCTCCGAAAAAGGCAGTCGACTCGACGCACGGTACACAACAGTAGTAATCAAGAAGCAGAAGAGTAAGCAAAGACTCTGCACCCTCTCGCTTCTGAACGCTCTACAGAGGAAAAAACCCCCAGAAAACCCCCGTTAGTACGCGAATTATAGTAAAATACTACTCCCAGTGTCTCAAGGCCTGACATGGTCTATATTATCAACGATATTATTGATTACAATTCATGTAATTAACCCCTAAATTATTGCAAGTCATCTCGGACCTAGCAAAATTCTCTACTACGCCTGTTTAAGGTTATTCCTGTCTCACTCTCGACGGGCTCCAACTCTGTATATCATTGTGTTCTCTCTCTCTCAGTGGAAAATTCCTTAGCTGTCAGTGCAAATTACTACGAATAGTGATAAATGGATAAATAATCACTATATGGATTTACCGGTATGAACTGGATTAAGCAAGTAAGACCGTTTCAATTTCTCTAAACAGTCGAACAATAAGTTAATAAATACTGAATACTGATTCGGTTGAAATGCACTATAAATTGAAGTGTTTGTTCTAACCTTTAATACAGAAATTTGGTTTTCACACTCGTGAAATGAACATTTGTAAATTTGTATATAGAAACTGAGCATATATATATAGACTTTTCTTGCACTTATTGTTTACACACATCAGCAGAAAAGTGCTCACTTATTAACTCTCAATAAACAAAAGAACTTTCAAGGATTATAAACATTTTGTGAATACAGTGAGCTGATTGAAGTTTACGAATTATTTGTGTTGTGCTCTCGTAAATCTAATTAGTTAATTTGTGTTCTCGTTCATTGAACATTTAACCATAATTGATATTATTATTATGAAATTTCACTATTTTTTATAAATCAAGATACTTATTTACTCGCTTATTTACTTTAGATTAGTCTAAAATTTGTAGTTCGACTGGACGTCCAAATAGGAATTATTAGATAGGATTTGATTGCTGATTAAACCGAATTAACTTCATTTATTAATTAAATTGATAACTATTCTATTTCAGCGTTTTATTTGTATAAATGAGAATCAAGGCACCCCTAGTTCAATACAAGGCTTAAATGATCCAACACCTAATGGTTAATTTTTACAGTCAGTCAAAGTAAAAACTTTTGACATCCCTGGTGCGGTAATGACTAGAGTCCACAAAAGGGTAATAGCTAGTTCCGTCACAATATCATTAACATTTAATTTTTGACTCAAGGTCAATCAAATCAATAGAAACAAATTTATAAATTTTGAGAGGTAATAAATAATCCCTAGGGAGTCAAAATTGTCAAAAACCTATAATCAGGGTGTCGGGGAGAGCTCTACCGTCTTACCTGTTATTAAAATTCAACATATGTAAAGTTATAATTCAACTTAACTACCCAAAGATTTTACATTGGTCTACGTTGTGGAATCACCACCTTATTGATTTGAAACCAAAGGTTAAATTAACCTCTAAAAGTTAATGAATCCTAGATATATTATATCGATCAGTATTCGATACAAAAGAAATAAATTTGACATAATTATAACAATCCATAATTATTGGATACTAGATAATGATACTGAAAACGATAAAAAAGGTAATTAATTAAAAATTAATTAATCAAATAAAAATTATATTAAACTGTAGTTAGCTATTTTAGCTAAATACTACAATACGGTAAATGAGTCGGTAATTGATTTTTTACAGTTATGAATTAGCTTATTAAGCTAATCGATAGTGAGCGATAAAGAAAAGTTAATAATAATTAACAGTAATTGATATTATAAAAATAATAATAAGCTAAAAAAGCTAATCGATAGGGAGCGATAGAAAAGAGATAATATCAAGAAACAGTAATGGACCTTTCTCATGCAATGAACAACAAAGATAGTTTATGAAGATTTCTGCAATAAAGAAAAAGACACATATAATGACGCCGGATACCTGTGTGGAGACTTTGATTGGTTCCACTTGTCAAATTGTACAATTTCGGTTATGTTTCTGTTTTTGTTTATTTTTAAACGTAAATATGACAAAATACGTATTAACATTAATAGATAAAGAAAACCCACCGCAGCAAAAATGTTTACAGCAAACCTTTAATTGTACATTATTATTTTATTTGATATAAAAATCGTTATTTTACACGAACCCTCAAATCTCTGTCCCAACTTAAATCGTCTTCATTCGGGTTGAGAGCACGTAACTATCGTTTTCTTACAATTTGATTGCTTGGGAACTTGTGAAAAGAAAGGTTTGACTTCTTTTTCGCCTAATTCTGACAAGAACTCATTCAACTCATTTGAACCATTGTATCATAAACAGTTTTTGTAATAATTTTCAGCAATATTGGTTGATACCACTGCCTCCTATAGTTAACAAGCCATGAAGTTGGAAATGACGGCAACGTCGCGTATGGTGATATTTTGTTATTGGGTTATGTGTTTCTGTGTATTGCTTTCATTGTGTATTGTTGCAATTTAGTATTTTTATGGGCATTATTGACGAAAAAGTGGATAGAAACACACCAATATATTGACCATATTTAGTTGATACCTGTTCCTTTGTGCTTTGATTGCTAATTTTTAGCAAATGAGTACAGGAGCAAAAATGAAGGTAAGGTAAGGTAAAACAATAAAATAGTAGATTATACCACGAGTCAATAATGATAGCTATTATTCCCGAGGATTATTACGAACTGAGCCGCGTTAGCGGCGAGGGAGTAACATTCCGAGGGAATAATAGCCATTATTGCAAGTAGTATACTCTACTTTATTTACGACAAATTAATTTATTTGAGATTTTCAATGAACAAATTTCATCCGTCTCATAATTTTCAATACAAATCCACAAGCACTACCAATTGACACTGACACTTTTGTGGAATAATGACCATTAATCCCTGGAGGAATAACATATGTCATTATACTGCAAAAATCACAAATATAATACGCACATTATACATTAGTCGTAAATAAACAATATTAATATTTGTCTGCAAGAGCATAGGTCTCGATATATTACCTAAGATATTTAAACTTGTTCCAGATGCCATGAAACTACTGTGTTCCTGGGTGCAAATCGAACTATTAGGAGTTCCTTAAAAACTGAAGAAATGCAAACATTTTTATTTCCAAAAAAATTCTGAAGTGCAAAAAATGTGGATGAAAGGAATACACCAAGATAATTATACCCGAGATTATACAATAACGAAAAATTCTGTGGTGTGTTGTAAGCATTTTGAAGAAACCGAAATAATTAGATTTGAAACAAACAAGGATAAAGGCGTAGTTCGAGAGTTCAAACTAAAACGTCCAACTCTTAAAAGTAGGTACCAGGTACCTCTTATTTTCGAAAATCAGCTCAAGTATTTGAATGGACTTGCCTTCCGAAAAAATCCCGAAGAAAGAAAAAGTTAGATTTTCAAAAGACATACTGAAACATAACACTTTAGACTCAGAAAATATATTCATTAAAATCAATTATTTACTGTTCTTATTTACACAAATAGTTAAATTATTCATTGAATTACTGTTTTTGGTCCTTTAGTACAATAAATTATGCATTTTTTGTGATTCATATTAATAAAATAAAAAATATATATTTATACAAACAAACACCACCAGCACCACTTGGCGGTAAGATTGCGGTGTTGCCTTTTTAACTTCATGGCTTGTTAAATGTAGGAGGCTGTGTTGATACTGATTGATTATTGAGGTTAGCTTAAATACGTCAGGGTCAGACCGTGTTCAGTAAATTGACGATTCAATTATCTGTCACCCACAAGATGCGCGCGCAGCACAGGTAAAATGAGAAAGGTCCATTAATAAGGCACATAAACGGGACCCATAGGTAAGTACTTATACAAGCCTGGACGAAATCCTTGGAAATTTTCATAAATTTGAGATCCAGAAGCACCAAACTGACGGAAGGCAATCAACCAATGGTCGGGGATCAATCTCTTACAAGACACAACTTTCCTTGTAGAGGGGGCCCAGACTTGCTTTGGAAATGCAGTACAGCATGGTCTCAAACGTGTCAAATTTTCACCCAGAAGTGTAGGCGTGGATTTTTAATACTCTCCCAAATTGCCTGAACGGAATGAAGAAATATAAGAATTCATTTATCAAAGAGAAAAGGGATTTACATACCTGAACGGCCGATAATTAACGTCACTTTTAAAAATTTACACAAAAATCAATCTATTGATTTTTCAGGAAACGTTCCAGCTGACATAATAACTCACTCCTCTGGCTAGTTAAACTTATATAATTTTGGGCTCGATGGCCAAGAATGAAAACCAAAGTTTTTGGATTTTCCAGAGACGACCTTTTCAGTCTAACCATAAAATCGAAAAGAAAATCAAAAGTATCAAACTGTGGTTGTGTCTTTCTTCCTCTGTCAAGCCTGTCGAAATTATAAAAATGACAGTGCTACGGGTTTTTCTTATGAAGAACCTTAGTTCGGTTCGGCGGGAGTGCGAATGGAGTCACTCGGAGTACCGGAGTGAGCAAATCGAAACCACCTTTTGATAATATAATTTTCGGTTTAGGTCAGGAAACTAGGCAGAGGAATCATAGATGTCGCCAGGTGTACGAGATAGTATTTAAATGAGGGCGAATTCTCATGGACGTAAGTTGACATTTCTGGCGTAATCACGTGATAATATGGTTGGGTTTTATTGGAAAAATATTTGACATGTTGGAGATTTTACCAATTAAATTTCTCCATATTATCACGTGATTACGCCAGAAATGTCAACTTACGCTCATGAGAATTCGCCCTTAGTCCAAATATATGAAATTAATTGACCTTTTGTTTGGACGCCATATTGCGGTGCGCGAACATAGTTGCCAACAGTAGAAAAAAAATTACTAGCATTCTGTCAACTTTAAAAACCAAAGTTAGTGAATAAATTACATTTAAAATTTAAATTTACCGCCTATTACGTATGTTTTTGGAAAGAAAAGCCATCAATTTAAGCTTGTGTTGGGCAGAATAGAAATATTAAAATATCTACCTAAATATTTACTGTACCGAATTTTGGTTACCTAGGTTAAGTTTGTTCGATTAGGCCGAACCAGTGCAAAAAAAAAAAAAATGTATCCTTATCCTTACATGTTACATGCTTTTAGAAAAGGATGCGGATATACTCAGTGCGCACTGACTGACAAATGGAAATCGCCATTAGTTGACAGCTCGCTAGAAATTTTTTGTTTTTTTGTTTTGGCAACTATGTTCGCGCACCGCAATATGGCGTCGAAACAAAAGGTCAATTGAGAACAATTAAATATGTTCTTGTGACATTTCAAATGTTACAACTTTCTAACTAGGCCGGTCGCACACACAGCAACTTGCAGTCGCCACTAGTGGCGACCACACGTCGCCGCTGGCAACGATACGTTGTTGGCCGGTGAAATGCTTCTACACATTTTAAATAGTTGCTTGAAGGCAACGATGGCTACGCTATTCCTGATACACACTCGGCCAGGCGACCGAGCCTTGTGTAAAAATCGCAAAAACACGACGCTTTTCCAAATAAAACAAAATCAGCTTTCAGTTTCAGTACGACTTTATTGTTCGACACTTCGAGCAAGACTTTCCTTCCCAGCATTTCCTTTTCCCTTTTTACATCCAAAATCCAACCCAAAACCCTCAAATTTTTATACGAAAATTGCCTGCCATAAAAGCTCACTAAAAGGGTTTCAGGTTTTACAGCAAAACAAGGTGTGGGAACCGAATATTATCTCTACACAAAACTTGGGGCTTAAAGTTAATTAAATTAAATTAATTATAGCTAAGAAACTTCAAGGCTACCACCAAATTTCAACAAAAAAAATTGACTCCAAGGACTACAACCCATTCAATTCACGAGAGTTACAGTTCCCCAAAATGACTCACTATACTAGGGCTACAACCCCTTCTCATACGGGAAGCGACAACGCCGTCAAGCCATCAGAAGGCACAGTCTGTAATGGATAGATATCGTTATCCCCATCGCTATGGCACTTGCTGTCTTCTTCTCTCTTCTCGAAATCAATAGAGAGGGAACGCCAATAGAGATAGAGAAAATATCTCTATTCATTACAGAGTCCTAGCCCTGGGAGCTCCAACTCCCGAGACTATCTGTTTGACTAGGGCTAGAACCCCTTTCCAATCAGTGAGCTACAACTCATGATCCACGGCAGCTGCAACTCCCGAAACTGTCTATTTACTAGGGCTACAACACCTTTCAAATCAGTGAGCTACAACTTGTCAGATCCACGGCAGCTACAACTCCCGAAACTGTTCATTTACTAGGGCTACAACCCCTTTCGAATCAGTGAGCTACAACTCGTCAGATCCAAGGCAGCTACAGCTCCCGGAATTGTCCACACTTTCCTTTATTCATCATTTTGAATGATTACCCAGGGCTTCGAGGGCCACAACCGACTTTTTCATGTATTGTCGACCTTCCACTTCATAACGATCATTTAACAATACGTTTAGTATTTTAAATGGACCCTTGAACTTCGCATTAAGCTTTTTGCTGCTACCTGTGTTTGGGTCACTGGTAATTTGAACCAGAACTAACTAATTCACCTTTAGTGTACTTTTTTGCGTCCTTTCTCTTCCTATCAAACCTTTCTTTTTAAGTTTTTGTTTTTCGGAAATATGCTTTTTGACTTGAGCCCTTAAAAGTGTGATATCCATAACCTGTCAAGCTCTGTTTGAACGGAATTCAAAAGTTTAGCCTCAACCATGTTTTTCGGCAAATATCCAAACGCAAACAATACTTTTTTTTTTTTTTACGGATACTTGGGCCGGAGTCGTATTGATACCCTGATTATACGCTGTGTTTATAGCACTTTGAATGTTTTCTACACCATCCCATCGCTCGCCTTTGTCCTCTGATGCGGTAGTAGCCAGCATGTTTATTATTGTTCTGTTGTACCTTTCGCATTGCCCGTTCGCTCTAGGACAAGCGACTGCATTAAGGATATGTTTTATTGCATAAGTTTCGCAGAACAATAAAAGTATTAGAGGTAAAGGCAGATCCTCGGTCACTTATGATACGACTAGGTGCTCCAAATAAACACACTATATTTCCTAGTATCCTTACCACCGTTTTAGTTTTTGTATTTTTACTGGTTCTATAATGGTGAATTTACTAAATCCGTCCACGATTACTAGTATGTATTTATTTCCTTTTGAGCTAGTTTCGAAAGGTCCGACGTGGTCTATGTGTATAGTATGGAAAGGTATTGCAATTTTCTCAATCGGGTGTAGTTTACCTCTGTTTTTATAAATAGTATCTTTATAATAAGAACAATTCAAACAGGCACCAACGTATTTAGTTACAAATCGTCGCATCTTTGGGAACCAAATTCATTTTAATTCGGAGGATTATTTGCTCTATTCCACCGTTTCCGTTTTTATCATGGCATAAAATACAGATTTGCCATCTAGCCGCCTTCAGAACCACCCACAATGGTTTACCATCTGAAAGCTTTCGGTAGACTTTTCCGCGTTTCAACTCGCATTCTTCAAAATATTTTTTACAAGTAATATCTCCTTTATTGTTTCGTAAAATCTCGATATTTGTTCATGCTACAATCCAATCGCCCGTAGTTAGGTTAATATTGTTCAGGTCAGCAATATTAACATGATACCTGCTTAGAGCATCTACGTGGTGCATTCGGTCATACGGTCATCGGGTCGATAATTATTCTCAAATGTGTACTCCTGTACTCCTAGCCACCATCTGGCGACTCTGGGTATTAAATCTTTCTTAGAAAATGTGGTACGTAACGCATTACAATCCGTAACCACGATAAATTGGATCCCCAAAAGATATGTCCGAAAATGCGCCAGCGCTGAGACTACTGCTAGCGTTTCCAGTTCATATGAATGATCTATTGTCGTTTGTCGACTATAATAGGCGACGAGATGGGTCTCGTTATCTTTCATTTGGAGAAGTATAGCTCCAAAACGAGCTAGCGTCAGTGTGCAACTCTTTCAACAGATTAGTGTCAATTATAGTTAGGATTGGTCTAGATATTAACAGATATTTTGAAGTTGTGAATGCGTTTTGTTGCTCGTCATGCCATTGCCAAGGTACATCTTTTCGTGTCAACCGTGATATAGGTTCAGAAATTCTGGCGAAATCTTTACAAAATGTCCGAAAGTACCCAGCTAGACCCAAAAACTGGCGAACTTGTTTAATGGTCGTCGAACGTTTCATTCTGGAGATAGCTTTGATTTTATCCCGACCTGGACAAACTTCATCCTCTGACCTCTCTCTACCACGGAAGATAATATTGGTTTGAGAAAAGGAATACTTCTTAAGCTTAAGGGCATGCTGGTGCTTTCTTAAGGCTTCTAGTACTTACAGCAAGTTTTCCAGTCCCTGCTCTACGGTCTATGATTGGATTATGATATCGTCAATGTATGGAAATGCGATTTTATTTTTTAAGTTGCCCAATACGTGGTTCATTAGACGTTGGAAGACAGCTGGCGAATTAGTATAACCAAATGGCATTCGCAGAAACTCATAATGCGAATCCGGGTCACAAAGGCTGTTTTTACTATGGAATTCTCATTTATTGATTGGTACCTGGTAAAAACCCGACGACGAATCTAAGGCCGTAAAATATTTATTACCTGCCAATTTATCAATTTGTTTTTCAATTAGGGACAAAGGATACTTTTTTTTATAGTAACGGCATTGAGTTTACGAAGGTCTATGCACATACGCATGTCACCTGTCTTTTTCTTTATTAATAGGACCGGGCTAGCGTACGGCGATCGGGATTCCCTGGTAATGTTATTATGCAATAGTTCTTCTATCATTTTTTCCAAAAAAAATAGCTTCTTCTGACAAAGACATGCGATAAGGATTGACTTTATTTCCATTTCGGCAGCACTAGTTTTTCGGAAAGTTGCCATCGACGTCGTAATTCTGTTGCGAAATTCCATCAATAAATTATAACACTTTTTTCTCATATTTTGGTAAATTATCAAGTTCATTGGGAATAACTGATTTTATATTTAGTCTAGAATCGTCGTATACTTCAAAACACGTAAGTTCTTTTGACATTTTTAAATGATTTAGTCCTTTGATAACAAAACCATTATCATTTTTGTGAAAAAATACTTGTGGTAAATTCAAAAAATCGCAGCCGATTCGTATCCTAACTGCCACAGTGCCCTCACTCACTACCAAGTTTCCAGAAAATCAATATCAATTTTCTAATGTTATTATTTTCGATTCGAAGTCCCAATCTGTCAATAACACTTCGTTTTAGCAACGTGCGGGTGCTACCAGTGTCTGCCATTTAAACTTAATTCCGTTCAGATTAACAGGCATTATACAGGGTGTTCCGAAACTATTGTGCCAAAAATTAAGGGATGATAGATCTCGGCAAAATAAACGTTTTTTACTTATAAACCCATAGGCGCATGCGCTTCGGTTAGGTGGAAATAGCACATAACAGTCCGCGCTGTGGTAGCCACCTTGCTCACGGAGAAACGTGTTTGAATCGGAAACTGTGCTATTAAATAATACAAAACCCAAGAAATGCTTGCAATTAGCAACAATTATTCACATCAAAAGATGCTCAAAATAACGACCACCCGCCTCAATGCATGCGTGAAATATCGACTGCAGGAAACCCTTCTCGAACTGTTAGAAACTGTTCCCCTGTATGCCGGACGAAAATGTGGTACCAACACGACGGAGGTCCACCACATTACTCGTAAGCCGTAAAGGAACATCTCAACGAAACATAATCTGGAACAAGTGTTTGTTAAAGGTTCACCAGACCTGACCGAATGCGACTTTTTCTTATGATGTCATATGAAAGTGAGCGACACTCCAGTTAAAACAGAGGAATTAGTCAGAGAGCGAGGCACCTCTACGATGCGTTTTTAGGACCCTCTATTAGACGTCGCGAACAACCACCTAAAAGAAATGTTTTCTTATGTATATTGACCTGACGGCTCCGATTTTGGAGTTCGCCAGTCGATCTGGAATTGCGAAACTAGTCAAAACCGGCATTTTCCAAAAAATATCCAATTTTATGGATTTTTCTAAATTCTTATTCAACGCGCTGTATCTCCCTTAGTTTTAGTCCGATTAAATTGAAATTTTTTGGAGAGCCAATTTAGACATTTTTTATCATGACTGACATAATAGAAATGCAGAAAAAAAATTATTTGTCACCATATTATATATTTTTTTAAGTTAATGATACGAAAATTGTTAAAATTGCAGCCAGAAATATTCGATCGAGCCAACTTTTTTGTTTTTGAAGATAGTATATAGTAAGCGACAAAGTTGTAGCCAAAGAACCAAAGCAGTTTTTTTATTCCTGTGATTTTTTTGATAACTTACTTAGTTTTCAAGCAAACGGATCCAAAAAACTATTCCGGCCCCGCGGGCGCTGCACAAGCGGTCGCCATGCGTATTCGGATTGCAGTTTCAGAGGGCAGGGATGATAACCAATAATAATCTATTCAATAATACTTAATCGGGGGTTTATTCCAAAGTTCATTTGGTATATTTTAATTTTGGAAAAGGAGAAATATTTAAAATAAAGTTTAAATTTTGATAAAGGCAATTTACAACGACAGTGGTTTAAAAAGATTCGATTCAAAATATCATTCATGTTGTTATTTATGTCCAGTGTTTTTTATCATACTCATCTTTGTTTCTGATTCAGCTACTACTCTAACTGATTTTTAGATTGAGTAATGACAACAATAAATAACATTGAATATTCTGATGTTAACTTAGTATCAGAGGAGACTGAAAACTTAAGACGGTATTTGAGGGAAAAACGCTTGGATATGGTAGAGCTATCGTATGCTGATCAGAATGTAGCGGAGATTGGAAACAGCATTCACTATCTGTAGAGAAAATGCTCCCTTTTATGGTGTCTGCTGGATACTACAAAATATGTGTCATATATAGGTATTTTATTATTTATTTACGTGATATGAAAATTCTAAAATAATGAGGTATATATGACACCATATTTGTAGTGTCCAGCAAACGCCACAAAAAGGAGCATTTTCTCTACAGATAGTTAATGCTGGTTCCAATCTCCGCTACGTTCTGCAATTATAGTATACCACTCTAGTATACATATCATATTTATATACGGCAGCCAGAAAATAAGTGGAGTTATTTTTAAAAGTTTCGTTGAATTGTTTTCTTAAAGGCTCAATATTTTCAAAAAAAACTACAGATTTTAACATACGATAGCTCTACCATATCCAAACGTTTTTCCCTCAAATACCGTCTCAAGTTTTCAGTCTCCTCTGATACTAAGTTAACATCAGAACATTCAATGTTATTTGTTGTTGTCATTACCCAATCTAAAAACTAATTAGACTCGAAGCTGAATCAGGAACAAAGATGTGAACACTGGACATAAATAACAACATAAATGATATTGTGAATCGAATCTATTTAAACCACTGTCGTTGCCTTTATCAAAATATAAATTTTTTTCACATATTTCTCCTTTTCCAAAATTAAAATTTACCAAATGAACTTTGAAATAAACCCCCGATTAAGTATTATTGAATAGGTTATTATTGGTTCTTATCCCTGGCCTCTGAAACTGCAATACGAATACGCATGGCGACCGCTTGTGCAGCGCCCGCGGGGCCGGAATATTTTTTTTCTATATTGGGGATCCGTTTGCTTGAAAACTAAGTAAGTTATCAAAAAAATCACAAGAATAAAAAAACTTCTTTGGTTCTTGGGCTACAACTTTGTCGCTTACTATATACATCTATCTTCAAAAACAAAAAAGTTTTCTCGATCGAGTATTTGTGGCTGCAATTTTAACAATTTTCGTGTCACTAACCTAAAAAAAAATATATTATGGTGACTCGTAATTTTTTTTCTGCATTTCTGTTATGTCAGTCATAATAACAAAGATCTAAATTAGCTCCGCAAAAAATTTCAATTTAAGCAAACTAAAACTAAGAGAGATACAGTGTGTTGAATAAAAATTTAGAAAAATCCATAAAATTGGATATTTTTTGGAAAATGCCGGTTTTAACCAGTTTCGCAATACCAGATCGACTGGCGAACTCCAAAATCGGATTCACCAGGTCAATTTACATAAGAAAACATTTTTTTTAGGTGGTTGTTCGTGATGTCTTATAGAGGTTGCACGTTAGACGTTGCTCGTTCTCCGACTAAATAGTTAGTGGGAAGGATTGTTGCAGCAGCTGCTGAAATTCGCGAAATGCCAGGAATTTTTCAACGTGTGTTGTCACGCATGCATTGAGGCGAGTGGTCGTAATTCTGAGCATCTTCTGCTGTGCATCATTGTTTTTTATAAATACTGCAAGTATTTTTTGCAATTAAAGCATTCTAATTTAGGTTTGGGACAGTTTTTGAAGTAGTGATGCCCTTGACAATTAAAGCAAATTACGCCTTTTGAAACTTGTTATTACTATTAATGGAATTTCTCGTATTCGCTGCAGATGTACTGGGTCGATGGAGAAATTGTTTTTTTTTTCGAATCTAGCGACAGATAAATTTTGGGGTAAGTTGTTTATGGTACTCAGATATGCATATAGTTCGTTGATATCACTAAATTTAGACGAACTTGCGTCCACCAAATAATCTTGTGGAATGTCGATCTTCAGTGCTTTTAATTTGTCAAGTTTATTAAAACAGTACTGACTCAGACTTTGTCCTGGTAGCAGGGATGTGCCGTAGACTATGAAATCTACTTTACGCGGTTTGTCTACTCGTTGTCTACGTATTGTTTACATCCACTTTTTTTGCATGTAGACTATGTAATCTATGTAGACAATGTAGACAACAGAAAATTTGAAATTAGTCATTTTTTTGAAAGTTTACATTGCATTAAATTTATATTGTATCAAATTAGACGTTATCTGCAGTTTAATTAACTTTACAAAGCAAAAAAACAAAACACAGCAAAATAGAAACATAACCTTAAAGGCCTGCCAACTGTCAAAAATTGTATACTTTACGCGTTGTCTACATATTTTACACGTTTTCTACATAGATTACATAGTTTACATTGTCTACGCGTTGTTTACACCAGACGTAGACAATCTTTATTTTCGCGTAGATGCCCATCTCTGATTAAAAGTACCTTCATTTTTCCCCACTCCGGGTTGAAGTGGTCCTGCGTGTCGTACCATCTACGAGCCAATCCTTCTAGCTTGCTAATGACTAATTTTCCAACCGTTATACTACTTCACCTATAGCACTCTGCCAGTTCGTCCACTAGCTTCCCACGTTTCTACACACTCTTCCTTGTCCTGCGGATCGAATACGGCTATGAGGTTTTCATCAATTGCACTTTTCACGTTTGTCGCGTATTGTTCAAAGCGCTCTAGTCTTTTCAATTTTTGTCGCGCACTTTTCTCTTCTGAGGTGGAACGATCGCGTCTTCTTTGTCTTTCACTTCGCTTTTCGGATCTTCGGGGCGAACGCGATCTACTGGAGGACGATGGCGATTATTCACTTCACTTTTTTCCGCGTTCGCGATGGCTCTTTTCTCCGACGCTCACTCTACGGTTTTCTGTTCTAGATCCATATCTTGATCGCGGCATAATTGACTCTAATATTCGATATTAGAATAATAACACTAACTTTTCGACCGGCACGGCGGCGGCAATAGGTCATCCCACTTCTGATTTGTGAAAATCGCAAAAACACGACGTTTTTCCAAATAAAACAAAAATAGCTTTCAGTTTCAGTACGACTTTATTGTTCGACAATTCGGACAAGACTACCTTTCCTTTTCTCTTTTTATATCCAAAATCCAACCCAAAGCCCTCGAATTTCTTTACCAAAATTGCCTGCCATAACAGCCCACCAAAAGGGTTTTAGGTTTCACAGCAAGAAAAAAGTGTGGAAACCGAATATTATCTCTACAAAAAATTTGGGGCTGGTACTAATAAAATATTGTGCCGCCTAGCATAATTGCGTTACACTTGTTCCCTGTCTTTTTTCTCATTCTTGTATCCTGAGGTTGTGTAAAATATTTGAAAAACTTGTCATCGTTTATTTCAAATGATTTTTATTCTTCATCTTTGAGTGCCTTGTCCTCTACGAACGCTGGCAAGCATCAGCGCTAACTATACTTTGTTGACTGCTTTTCTGAGACTTGTCGTGGTTTCGCCATAGCAGTGACGTAAATTCTTTAGCCAAGATATTCTTCGACGTCCAGGGCCTCTTCTGCCTTCGATTTCTTCCTTGATTATAAGCTCGAGAAGTAGGTATTTGTCATTCCTGATTATGTGTCTGAAGTACTCTAACTTTCGGTTTTCTTAAGCGTAAACATAACTTCAAGATTTTTTGACATTCCCGTTAGCACATCTTCATTGCGCATTCTGTCCTTCCAAGATATTCTTAACATCCGTCCTTATGTCCACATTTCAACAGTCTCTAGCTTTTTACATATGGCGTCTGTCATATTCCACGTCTCAATCCCATAGGTAATAGAGAATACTGAAGATCTAGCAACCGTAGAGAGTACTCGTACTGAGAAAAATTCTTTGGCTTTGTATTTTATATTTATCTTGTAACTTCAAATTAGATTCTGTACTAACAATAATAACAACCAAACTGGCAAAGCACTCTTATAATAATTTGGATGAGAGCGAATAATGGTATATAAACGACGTTTAGAGGCTGCGTATTTGCAAATTTGCTCTACAAAGGTTTCCTATTACATATTTTTATTTTTTGAAGCGAAATAGCTGCTACAACATGCTGTAAGAATATTCTAACAACCAAATCATTAATCTATCTTAACCCGTAACTGGTGGGTTGATTTTTTTGTTACATAACTGGTGCTAAACCCCAAATAAAAAAGGCGATTCTGCTTATTCAAAATAAAAAAACGTGTATGTTATTCACTTTTGGGTAACATTTGGCCTTCTGGAACACGTAGGTACATACTTTCAACAAACAAAAAACAAATATTTTAGGAATAATTCAATTTTACTGTGGGACTGCACAAAACACACATCAAAACTTCTTTCTAGTTGCTGGAAGTAATCAAACTGAAAATGTAACATAAAAACTACAAAATGGCAGAAAAGTTTCTAAAAATCTTTGAAAAACAAAGTTTTGCCAAAATTGTATTTCAAGTAAACTTTTTGGAGAGCAATTAACCCAAACTAACCAAAACGACTCACAGTGAGGTGGGGTTATGCAAACCCCAATTTGTACAAAAATTGGATTATCGCACACCAAGTAAAATATCGCGCGTTGTTGACACCTTACACAGTAACTCGATGAAGTAGATGGAACGTTGAATTGATTATAGAACCGTTGATAAAACTTAAAATTAAAATTAAAAAATCTTTGAATGAAGAAATGTCAAGAGATTTGATTCTTAATATAGTTTTCATATAAATATACACATAAAATTCACCAACTTACGTGTTAAATATTGGATGTAAGGGAAATCCGAATAGTTTCCTGTAAATAAATAAACAATATTCAATAAACAATGTGATCATTTTACACTCGAGATTAGCAACCAAGCGGAGAGCGAAATCGATTTTAGATTTTTGAGTCGCGGTCGAAATATCTTATCAAAATTTCGTTTTTGCATGTATGTATACCGTAAGTTCAATTTATCTTGATAACATTTTAATTCGCTGTAACTTTTTTGTAAACAAAAAAAAACAAAATGTAGGGTTAGTAGCCAAGTTTTTTTCAAGTTACATATAAAACAAAACACTATCAATTTTCTGACATGTGAGCCTACATTATATTTTTTCAAATGGAACACCCTGTATATTATATATGTGTTTGATAGAATATCTTAATCTGATTACAATTATATAATACACTTCATATTTTAGTCCACTCGTTTTTGACAAATCGGTAAAAATATGAAACTTTTGAAGTGAAACTTAACTAGAGTCTAGCTGTCACAGCCGGAGCATACCCGATAATAGCCCACAGCGAACTCTGGTACATAGAAAATCGAGAACAAGTATTTTATTGTTATTTTTATGTTTCTTTAACCATTCTTATTTTTATCAAAACAAAATTACAAGTCCATTTTCCAAGATAATAATTATTTGTAAAAATTTCAAATTTTTTGTAGTTTGGATTTAGGGTATAGTAGTATAGAAAAAAACAAACAAAAGTAAAGTCCTTTTTTTAGTTTATTTTTGTCTTATTTTTTAATATTTCTAGAGAGGTCAGAGGTATCAGCTGGCGTATCGCGTTCAAATATTTCATATGATCCAGAAAAAATCTGCAAAAGAAATTCGATTCAATCTCAATGAACGTTAATAATGTGGGAAGTAGGGTGGTAGAACAGGTATTATTGTCTATAAACCCAGTATTGACCACTTGAAAACGAAAACAAAATGAACTACTCCGCTTACTTAAAAATGAACGGAAAAAGGTGCCAATCAACTCCACAGAGGAAATTTATTTCAACAAAAAAAACAATAATGCAAAATCCGCATCTAATCTTCAACGTCCTGAAAGAGAAGAAAATACCGCATTCATTTTGCAGATTTGTTGTTGTGTTCCTCTTGATTTCCAATTTAACGAGTTCTTGATAAATATAATTTTTTTTTGAGCAATGTATAGGCAATTTAATCCATCTGTCAAAATGGAAAATTCAATATGGCGTGGCGTCCAAGCAAGTTTATTTTGAATATGTTTTTATTCGTATTTTGAATTAATTTGCTTAAAGCTTTGCTTCCAACTTTGATTTCGATTATTTAATAAAATATTTGTTGACTAGGTAGCTAAATTATTAAATCCGGCAGAAACTAGATATTTTTTTGTGTTTTTTGGCCCATGTGTGGCCGCCACGCCATCTTGATTGTCACGTGGTTTAAATTGCCTAATTACATTACCGAATATACACCTTTCTTCGAATTCAATGCTCTCGGTTCGGCGTTCGGCTACAATCGTAGTTGCTCCACATGTGATGGCTAAACTCTAGTTGAAACTTATGAGGAGGCGGCGCCGCGGTCTGATATTTGGGACGGGATTATTGAGAGTAAAATGAAATGAGTTTAATTAGTATTAAATATAATAATTATTGATATTGTAATACAATATGGTTTACCGGAAAATAAAAGTTACAGAATTAGATCACTTAATCAGCTATGTATAATTCTGCAGCCCGCATTACATAATATGTGTATTTTTCCGTGTATATATTGATTAACGTGAAGAGCTGTAATCAAATTACACAGCTTATATTTCATATTTCCGCTTTACATTCGTGTATTTCTTTATGTATTAATAAATGTAGATGTGGGCTTTCCTCAATAAAATCTGAAAACCTATAGTGGACTGTATTGTGAAATAGAAATAAGTTGAGAATATTGGTAATAACAAATTGCATTGTTCAACGCAATAGTCATATAACAGCATAACAAAGTCTAAAAGCATTCTGAAAGAGTCGATAAAACTTCCAAAGTCACAGCGGCGCGTCGAAAAACTACTACAGTCATCCGATCACCAACTGCTGTATTTTGGTTTTTCTCAATCGTTTCATTAGAGAAAGATAAAAAACAAACAGCCGGTGATCGGGGTAATTGGATCGGTCTTTCCGAAGAGGCCGGGCCGACTGTCTCGTGGTTCAAGCGCAGAGGCGGAGCGATGGAATCACTGGAAATGGAGTATATTCGTCTATCTGCATGCTTTAGTACTACTAATAAGGGCGAGCACCACGGTGACTTGGCCTCTTCGATAATACCGTTTTTTAGCATGTGATTAACTTGCCTATCTACTTCTTCCTTATGCGCATGTGGCAACCTGTACGGTTTAACATATACGGGGGCCTTGGATGGCTGTAAACTAATTTTTTGTTTTTAAATGTTTGTGGTCGTGAAAGGGTCCTCATCTAAGTAAAAAACATCTGAATATTTAGAACACATTTTTTGAATTGAATACTTCTCGGATCGCTGTAAGTGATCAAGTTTCAACATGCTTGAAATTGCATCTATTCTATCAACAGTTTTGTCTGTACTTCTGAAACTGCAGATTTTGTAAATGACCTGGTTTTGGAGTAAATTTTTTTAACAGTACGTCATTTTCACGCACATTCAAAATTCGAACAGGAATCTTATTGAGCTTTGGTCTAGCTGCGGCGCTAGCCACAAAAACTCCTTCGGATATCTCTTCTGGCAAGACAATGCAATCTTCATTATTGCATATGTCAAAGTATTTAATTATTTCGCACCTTGCAGGTATAGATACAATTTGTTCATGTTTTGACCTCATCGGTATACATATTTTTTCATTATTTATCCAAAAAGAAAAAATAAATTTCTCAAAATCAATTTTTGTTGAGTAGTGCATAAAAAAATCCGAACCTAATACCCCATTAAAATCACCATCAAGAGAATCTATGAGCAAAAAATCGTGGCACACTTCTATGTTACCATTTAATTCCAATTTAAGGCTCACGCAACCTTGCGAAACCGTTGACTCTTAAATTTCATGTATTTTAATTTGTTTCGAGTAATTTATATTTTTAAGTTTGTCAACGCGATTTTTAAATAGGACACTGGACACTGATAGATGCTCCTGTGTCGATTAGAAGCTTTAAATTTTTATTTTCATACTTAGCATTGATATAATTCAATCCATTTATGTTTGCTATACAGTGTGTCCCAGATTCGCTTCTCTATATAGGGATCTAGACTCCTATTATACCCACAGCAAAGGTTAAATAGGGAAAGTTCTAGAGGAAGCTAAGTGCATTCGATAATCGGCTTCAGATTCACGATCGCTCAATTAGAGTTGGAAATATCGGCGAAAAACCGAAAATGGTGGATATCGTTTTTTGCCAGTTAACCCGAAACGGTTAATTTGACAGCTGTGAAATTGTGACATTATTCAGACACTTTTTGAAGACCAATGAGATAGCCTACATGACAAGTCTCAATCGTCTTTTGTTATCCCGCAACCCGCCTCAATTTTCATTTTTCTTATGGCCGCCATATTGAATTTTTCGATTTTTGGAAAAAGTATAGAATATCCAGTCTAGTGATGTGTCACAAGTGGATAATAGATTTGAGTGTCATCGAAAACTTACACTTCGTAAAGTTAATGTCTGGCCAACGATTATGAAGCTATGGAGTAAGGGAAATCAAGTTGTAAAAAAAATGGCTGTCGGCTGATTTCATCCATAAAATACCTACCCAGATGCGTGCGGAACTTTTTGGAAGTATATCAAAAGTAATGGAAAGAGTTGTGAACAATCACCTAACCAAGTACTTGGAAAAGTACAAAATTATCAACGATAAGCAATACGGATTTCGAAAATATAGGTCAACTGGCGATTTACTTACATACGTCACTCACTTATGGCAAAAAGCGATTGAGTTGCGGGGTGAAACAAGAACAATTACCTTAGATATATCTAAAGCATTCGACAAAGTTTGGCATGAAAATCTGCTCAACAAGCTCAAAGCAATGGGATTATCGCCGAAACTTTGCACTTGGTTTGAAAGTTACCTAAAGGACAGATCCATTTATATTGCACTGGATGGCCAGAACTCCAACTCTTACCAAATAAATGCTGGTGTGCCACAGGGAGCAATCCTTTCGCCAACTCTTTTTCTGATTTACATAAATGACCTCATAGATAAAACAGTAAATCCACTTTATTGCTTTGCAGACGATGGCAATGTAGTCTCCTCACTCATACCACCCACAGGTCTTTCCGCACGTGAATTCCATCATCTTAGACTAACTCAAATATCGCAGATAAATAACGACCTGGAGATAATAGAGGACTGGGGTAACAAAAACCTTGTACAGTTCAACGCGCAGAAAATCCAAGCAGCTCTGTTTTCAAAAATGACCAGCACCGGTGAGCCAAACATCATGCTGTCTGGAAGTGCTGTCACATTACAGAGTCAGTTGAACATCTTGGGGGTTACTGCAGAGACCAACATGTCTTGGCACAGTCACGTGGCAGATATTGCTAAAAGGGCGTCCCAAAAGCTGGGGGTGCTATTTCGTACAAGACATCTGTACACACCAAGCCAATTGCTGACACTCTACAAAGCCCAGATTCGACCAACTATGGAGTACTGCTCACATATATGGAGTGCAGCACCCAAACATACCTTAATGCTTTTGAACACCGTGCAAAAACGAGCTATCAAGCTGATCAATGACCCCGCACTTACTCGTAACTTGGATGGTCTCGAACATCGCAGATCTGTGGGCGATTTATCTCTCTTCTACAGGTACTATCACGGAAAATGCTCTGAAGAGTTGGCACGTATGATTCCACCGAGAGTAGCGCTTACCAGGCGAACCCGTCAAACAGACGGTAACCATGAATTTACTGTCAAACTAGAGGCACCAAGAACCACATTATATCAGAATTCATATCTCTGGAGAACAGCATCGCTGTGGAATAAACTCCCTGCGACGGTTTTCCCTGCAGGTTACAACCTGAACCGTTTCAAGACCAACATACACCGACATTTCCGCGCACTTGCCGCTTCTCGAGCGTGATAGGACATTTCCTTGCGAGTGCGCATATCCGTAAAAAAAAAAAAAAAAAAATCGTACACGAAAATCGACACTGACCAAATCACCGCCATTAGATATTTCAATGTAAATCGATATTTCAAGATGGCAGTCATCGGAGGAACACGGATGAGAACACTTCTTCCGCTACCACACCGCCTTTGAAGATGACTACCGCAGCAGTAGACGGAACGAGTATTACTAGACCACGGCATTATAACTTGGAAAAAACTTTTTTAATCTCTGTACCGTTGATTTTGGCACAACAATTTCACGTTCTACAGTTCTTAACGATGCACTAGGATTTTCGTTGACAGCTAGTGAAATGTTTCTGTCGCGATTTTCATTATCAATATTTTATCCGCTTCTAGGTTTTTCGAAGGCCACATGGTTAATTAAATTAACTACGATTTCTGTGAATTACGTTTTATGAGGCTGCCCTCGTTCGGGGTACATCTCCAAATACCTTGCTGAGGTATTGTCGGCGTTTCTGAGTAACTGCAATTACAGTCGAACCTTTCTTCATTTAAATAAGGAATACCGGCCATTTTCAACAGGTTTCGACAATTTGTGTGTCCAGGTTTATGATTTTAATGGAAGAAAACTTACTATTATTAATAGACAACTTTGACACTATCAATTATTTTATCCTAAACAAAAACATCTAATTTTGTCTATTATCAAAAGTAAACATTTTCTAAACATACCATCAGCTTTTGTCAATTTGGCAAACATCCGGCCTGGATGAACGTGATTGGTGGAGTTTTTGGCGCGATCGCCGTTGCCACGGAACCATGCGGTTGCCATGGGGCTTACGTCTCGCTATTGGCTGGCCAGGGTTCCCGTTACTTTATTCTTGCATCTTGAAATATCGACTTGCTTTGAAATATCCAGTGGCGATGGTTTGGTTATTGTCGATTTTCTTGTACGATATTATACTTCCAAAAAGTTCCGCACGCAGCTGGGTAGGTATTTTGTGAATGAAATCAGCCGACACCATTTTTTTACAACTGGATTTCCCTTACCGATGCCTCCCGTTAGTTTCAGAATCGTTGGCCAGACATTAACTTAACGAAATTTGATTTCTCGATGATACTCAAATCTTTTATCCACTTGTGATCCATCACTAGACTGGAAATTCTATGCTTTTTCCAAAAATCGAAAAATCCAATATGACGGCCATAATAAAAATAAAAGTTGAGGCAAGTTGCGGAATAACAAAAGACGATTGAGACATGTCATACATGCTATCTCAATGGTCTTAAAAAAGTGTCTGAATAATGTCACATTTTGACAGCTGTCAAATCAACCGTTTCGGGTTAACTGGCAAAAAACGAAATCCGTCATTTTCGATTTTTCGCCGATATTTCCAAATCTAATTGAGAGATCGTTAATCTGGAGCCGATTATCGAATTCTCTTAGCTTTCTCTAGAACTTTCCCCATTTAACCTTTGTTGTGGGTATAATAGGAGTCGAGATCCCTGTATAGAGAAGCGAATCTGGGACACACTGTATATTGTGCGTTAGACCCGACAAACATGTCAGCTGATGTATCTTTATTCTCGGTATTATTTGAATGTGGGCGTTCGCGATTTGTTTATTGACCGGCCTAAGAATTTCAGCAGTGCCAGCGTCACCATTTGCCTGCGAAATTGTTAGATCGACCAACATCTCCTCAATCGATTAACCAAACTCTTCTACAGATTTCCCGCTTTGTTTAGCTGAATTAAGCTTCACAGACAGGACTGCCGAAGATTTTTTTGAAATGAAATTTGACTTTATATCCTGAATTAAAATATCGTTACTAGCATACGCCGATTTTAACCTCAACTTTGCCCCCTCAGACAGACGTGTTTTCAGTACATATGTAGGTAGTTAATAACCTTTTCCCTGTCTGATCCAAGAGTGCATCATACCATTCAATAGAGTCGATTAACTGTTAAGTGATAAGTTCGAAACCGTTGATCACGGACAATAGGCTTGACGCCGTTTTTAAATCAAACTTTTCACCCATTTTTTCTGACTTAGGTAACTTTACCTGCTCACTCGGAAAAAAAAAGTCACTCTAAAACCCGGAGGAATCGGTTTGATTGGCTCCTGACTCATCAACTTCTTTTAAAGCTAATAAGCAAGAATCTAACGTATTCTGGCTTAATTTCAAAACCTTCTCTATTTCTTTTACATACTTCTTAACTAATGAGATTATTTTAGGGTCATGGTGGCCTAAATTAAAATTTTGCCTATAAGTCCCTAGCTCTGACCTAATCTTATCTAACTTCTTTACCTTATTATTAATATACTTTGCACTTTTCCTTCTTTCCGAACCGTCTTTATTTGAATTTCTATAGATTACTCGGGCTTCTTTCAATAAGCAAATAAATTCGTCTGGTACTGACATTCCATTCCAATAATTACTTAGCTTTTTGCTGTTTCTGCTCTAATTTTCCCCTTCGATAATTTCTTACAATGACAGAAACAGAAAGCAACCATGCACACCATAGCTAAAAACAAAACTCCAATTGTAAGTACCTCTTTTGCTGCTCCGAAGGACGTCTCTGTCGTCTGGCCACCACTATTGCCAGCTTGCGCTATGATAATTTCTTCTTTCGATTTCGATTTATCGTTCCTCATTTTGACTTCCTGGTTTTTCCAGTTTTATTTAGCCGTGTTTTCCATGTTATTTTTTTTCCAAGAAGGTCTAGGATTTCCCATTCGTTTCTGCCAATTTTTGCCTGTTTTTTGGCAGGATCGTCATGTAATATATCGGGACTTGGGGCAAGTTCAATAATTCAAGACTAGTTTCGTTTCGTATCAAAAATCATTCTATTCTATTAATTCCCCAAGTTTAGTACAAGTTTACAATAATAAATATATTTATATCCTACTGAACTATTAAAACCATATAATACCTTGGTTACGATAATCATAAACAGGGTCTTAACTCCCAAGGGAGTTAAGGATTTTCATAACTCCCAAGGGAGTTAAGGAAGGGAGTTAAGGATATCATAACTCCCAAGGGAGTTAAGGATTTCCATAACTCCCGCTTTTACCTTGAATAGGTAACACTTTGACAAAAAATAGAAATTTTGATTTTTGGCTTATTCCTTTATAAAAATAGACAGAATACAGTAAATTCAGTAGGATATAAAATTATCTATGTACCACGGGAATTATCAGGAGTTAATACCCACGGGCAATTGGTGTCCCTCGGGCCGGAGGCCCTCGGGACACAAACGTTGCCCTGGGGTATTAACACCTGCATAATTCCCTTGATACATAAATAACTATAGTATAACAATAATTATCCTATCATCATAACATGTCTGACGCAGGACATTATTAACCTAGTTAGATATTATACATTATTATATACCGTATGTTACTAATTTACTTTACTTAACTCTAAATATATTTCTTAACTTATTATAATACATCCACATCTACTACATTATGCCTATCTGTGTATGCCAGTACCCCCAGTATTTTTCATCCTTCTCATTATTATTATTATTATTATTACTAATATTATTATTTTTATTATTATTATCATCAATATCACGGAAACCCCAGTTACTCATTAACATAGAAAATTAACGCAAAAACAGATAGGTACTAGCCCTGATGTGGTATACCTACTGTAGGAAATTATAATGAGAGCCATATCCATGAACAAAAGAAGAACTTCCTACAAAGTTCGACTGCTATAAAAATGACAAATGAAATCTGAAGGGAAACAAGTACGAACCAGCAAGTAAGCAAAAAGCCTTCAAATAATAAGTTTCCACCTATAAAGCAAGTGCTGTTCACTGAACTATTTTGTCAAATGTATTCCACTAGCATGACACTTTAAACTCTGAATTGCAGTAATCGTATTTGCCTACCTCAAATTACAACTACACAATTATTATTCAACTGTAAATTGAATACTCAGCATTAAATACAGCATAAAGCGCACCGCACAAAACATCACTCCAACCGCCCCTGAAACAATTCATTGAAACAGTTGTTAAAACCACACAGCGGTATAATAAATTTACATACACAATAAGTTAATTTTGATTAACCTTCGGTCAGCGAACAGGCACGTTCCAGTCGTTTCACTCTTATTTTCCGGATAAATCCTCTCTCTTTCTCTCTCTCAGAACTAGTTTTGCCATAATACAAACTTTCATATCCGGGCCAGGGCTTGCTTGTTGACCCAAATAAATCCATTTTGTGGCGAGGATAAAGTTTTTCCGGATTATGAACATAATAAGGAAAAAAAAAAAAAAAAAAGAAACGACACAAATTATCAAATCAGTAAAAAACTGCTAGTTCGTGAGCCAGATAAATGACACTTGAATCTTGACGGGCTTTAACGGAACAATCCAAAATAAATTTTGGCTCCATAAACATATTTATTTGATTCGTGGATAAAAACAAAATGAAAATCCCCAGACGATTTAGGCACCATTTGTATTCAGAAGTATTGTTTTATCAAAAGTAGAAAGAAATTATCGCCACACCGCACATTCGGCAATATTTCATTAAAGGTGCACGAAAGTCTTCCCCGGAGAGGATCAAATACCAAGAAGAGCCGAAAAAGAACCATTATTTATTATTTCTATAGTTGGAGAAAGAGAAAATGCGTATTTTATGAGAGCCGCAGCAGCCTTAATGTGAAATTTTATTGAAATTGCTTTTATGATAATAAATCATTCTTGACAGCTTCAATATAAAAATGATTGCACTCGATTTGGTAATGTTGACCTTCCTTGTTCTTTTTTTTTTTTCGAATTCCATCTAAACAGCATCCGATGCAGCCCAAAAAAATTGCTGATATGCTAATAGAAATCATAATTCACTATAGTTATCACTAGTTTTGTATCGTATCATCTAAATTAAAGTCATCCAAGATTATTAGTTTTCCATCTATTTCAATAGTAGATATCAATTTATTCCAGAAAGTCTTCATCGCTGAAAGATGATGTCTGTATTACAATTTACTCTCATAACCATAGAAAGTTAAAGTATCAAGTATCATTCAAAACCTATTTTGGGGAGTGAACTGTGAGGTTTTGATTGCATATAGCTGGTTTTCATGATAGGAAAATAGAAAGATTTTCCTATCTATGACAATGTTGACAGAATGATAAAGCATATCACTGCAGTCGATTAATATTCTGAATCATCGTCCCAAAAAATATATTGGTTTCATTGAAATTATCAATTTCATCGTCTTAGCTTACATTCCAACCCCCCCCCCCCCCCACCGCATCTATAAACAGTGTGGGCAAGTGAACCGAGACAGGTCAGTGTCAAGCCGGCCGAGCCGCGTTATCTGAAATTAGGATCATCATCATCATCAAGGATTAATATAGGGTAAATTGAGTAAACTGCAGGCTAACCCCGTAGATTTGAAGGATAAACTATTTACACTGATCAAAGCGGAACAGGACCACTTCTCGATATGTTCGTAGTTTTCAACGAAAATATTTCATCTTTTTATTTGAATTAAGGTCTGTTTCAACACGTCAATAACCGTCCCATGAACGGTTTGGAAAACATTATGTATACGAATCTCGGATTCTACGCACAAATTTTAGGATTTGCGCAGAATCGTGACGGTACATTGTACGGTATCCTGCTGTGTTGGAACAAAGCTTAGGTAAAGTCTGTTTTTTTTTTTAAATTCCCAAGTCAAAAATTTAGTAACTTTGTTGGCAACACAAGCCTTTTCTACACAAAAAATTGGAAAGCAATGACAATTTTACATTGCATTGCCAACATAATGTCATTTTGACTTTTATCTTAAAAAAAAAAAAACAGATTTTATGTGAAAGCAAATTTACAAACTTTTAATTTTTTATCGAATAAGTGAACAAACCGTGATAAAATAGTATATTTCCTAACTAGTGTGGAAAGTTCCATTTTTCCGCACGCGATTGAAGTTTGCCGAACGACGCTGTACGCCGAGCTGTAACGTGAGTTTTATACTATTTTCTCGATTTTGGATTTTTATTATTTATCATTTTTTCGAATTTTTTTGTGGCCGCTGTTAGTTGGGGATTTTTCCTATTGCAAAATATGTCAGTTGTTAACACTTAGTTACCAACCAACTGACAGGTGGATTTTATTATTTTTATTGGTTATTTTCAATGACATCAAACCACAGATAAACGTAACATCCCATTCATAAACTCATATTTGTTGTGTTCACAAGACCACCTATGACCCAGGGGAGCTGAGTTGCTCGCGAGGTCGGGGTGGAGAGATATCAGAGCTTAAGAAAGAGCGTAAAAAAACATCTGTATGTGAAGAAGATAGATAGCTAGCTACTCCAACCAACACCTACCTGCCATCGAACAAGCCGCTTCTGAGCGGCGTTTGGCTACAATCCGCTGTTGCCAAATGAAGTTGAGAAATAAAATTGAATACGTTAATTGAAAAAGGAGGGAAATATATACTTTTTAAAGATTCAAGACAAAGCTTGGCATTCTTAGTGGGGGTGCACAAGAGAGACAAACAGTGAGAGATGTTGTCATACGGAAATTTTGTTTATTGTTCCGTCTATCTATGGTTTGATGTCATGGGTTGCTTCAGCAGGTTTGAATATTCTGAAGGTATGCCAATAGGTACTCTTAAAACTAAATATCACTAAAAATCATTGAAGAATGAGCTTCATTCTTTAACGATTTTGCGTGCGAGAATATGACGTGCTTACACCAAAATCGAGAAACAGCCTATTTGGATCATATGAAATTGCGGGTCTGCTGGGAAAATAGAAATTTTAAATTTTAATGCAATAAAGAAATTATATTAAATTACTGAAGTGGCAGTGGCTTTTTCGTTTTGGTCCGAGTATTTTTATATTTTTGTACTTGGATTTTGTACTTTTGGTTCTAGAGATGAGGGTTAGACCGGTAAAATGTTTCTCCATATTTATATTATTCTCTGCACAGTTATCAATCGAAGGTTGAAAGTTTTCTGACTGAACTTTTTTTTTTGTGGTGATGGTTAAGTTATGGTTCCTGATTCGCATCCAATCCCAAGTAAATTTATTTAAAATCACGACAAGACAAGAACTACTACAATGCTTCAAATTATTCAAATTAGGTTCAACCCTCTGAGGGTTTAACTGTTTATCACTATAACTGATCACGTTTCTGTCCAATTCAGAAACTCTGCACCATCAATGCGAATAGACCAGATAATTGATTATGATATAGGTCTGGTGAAGGTGAACGGAGATTCGTGATAGATTATTTCTTCATGGCTGAACGCCTATTTCAAGAATCCCAATCGCCGGGCCTTCATATTCTACATGGATCGATCAATAAGCACGGCATACGGGTTTAAAGGCTATCTCTGTCATTTTATAACATTACTAGCTGACCCGGCCGCATTTAAACATTCCGGTATAGGATTCGGCACCTAGGCATATTTCATTGGTCCGTTTGAATTCGGACCGCCAATTATGCGGAGTGCCGAAATCCGTACTTGAATGTTGAACGTGCCGAGCCTCAGGTCGGAATGGTATATACATATACTATGTGGAGTGCTGAATCAAAGGTCAAAATGTTAAACAGGGCCCAGCTGCAGGTTGGAATGTTACTCCGTTAGCGCGGCACAAAATCAACAAACAAACTTTATTTACTTTTTGTTACACATTTATTTTATTCCAACGATACATTTCAAAAAATCTTGGAAAATAATTTGCAGTGGCGGACCCAGGGGGGGATTATAAAAACCTGAAAGCTGGCAAATTAGAATAGAAAATTTTGAAAATAAATACCCTAATATATTTATCTTTTTTTTTGGTATCTGTGGTGCTTAGTTTAATTAAAATATCAATTGAAGCCAGGCAACAGCAGTTTTTGGATTTTCCTTTCTTATTATTTCCTTGATCCACTTTTTTATAAGCACTATGATGGCATACAAAAACATATCTTCCAAAGTCTGTTTGCATCGAAGAAGATTCTACGTCATTGAATTGACATTGAACACAAACCTGCATTTGAAGATTTGAATCTGTTATATAATTATTTTTCGCTGACTTCACATTCCAATTCGTGTATGTTATATCACTATCACTATACTCTTCTATCCATTGCTTTATATCGTTTTCCTCCAAAATGTTGGTTCAATAAATTTGCTCACCACATTGGAAGTGTTTAAATGATCCAGGTAAACTCATCTTGCATGTTCAAGCACAAGAACACATGAAGCAACATCAAAATAAACCGCATCCGCCGCAAAACTGTAGCTAAGAGGAACACGAAGGAGGTGGACAGCTGATTGAATATAAAAACCGCGCCAAATGCATGGCAACATTCGGACCTGATACTCAGTACTGTTTAACATTTTGACCTCAGATTCGGCACTCCACATGGCTGTTGCTGATGGACCATTCTGACCTGAGGCTCAGCACCCTTCAACATTCAAGTACCGATTTCGGCACTCCGCATCAATTGGCGGTCCGAATTCAAACGGACCAATGAAATATGCCTAGGTGCCGAATCCTATACCGGAATGTTTAGATGCGACCCGGCGAACTTCGTACCGCCTCTGAATTAATAAATAGGTTCCTATTAAATGTTGTGTTAACGTATCTAGTAGCTGAATTAAATTCAGTTTTTTTCGATGGTGAATTTGGCCTTGGTGGAAGAGAATTAATGTTTACTCTCTGGATCATAAATCACCTAAAAAAAAAGTTTTACATCATCCCTTTTTAGGCACCTTGTGGGCATTATTCTTGTAAAGTGTACCACCAAATAAATAAACTCAGGCACAGGAATGTTCAAAGAATGTAAAGAAAAAAAAAATCATCTGAATCGTCAATAACCACTGATTCAAAAATTCATATTAATTCACACAATTAACACAGGAGCAAATGTAAACATTGTCGCCTGCCATATTGAATCACGTGATTGGGATTGCCTAATAAAATAACATAAACATAACTATCACAATATTCACAAATTTGTAAAGTCTGTTTTTTTTTAAAGATAATTCCCCAAGTCAAAAATGTAGTAACTATGTTGGCAACACAAGCCTTTTCTACATAAAAAGTTTGAAAGCATTGACAATTTTACATTGTATTGCCAACAGAATGTCATTTTGACTTTTATCTTTAAAAAAAAACACATTTTACTCACCCTTTTCGGAATCGAAAACTAAATGAAGGTTTCTATCATGTATCATAGATGGAGTCATATACGGAATAGAATTACAGTGCAGATGGTATTACGACAGTGACTAAATAGGCCTTATCTACAGTGGCGACCATAGAGCTCCCACCGCCATTTTGTGCCCTACCTCTTGCTACTTTTAAATATGAATATATAGGATTTAAATAGACATCCATCATAAAGAAATCGAAAACAACGTATTTGATGTACCTCATAATAGTCATCAAATACGTTGTTCCAATTTTTCATGATGGATCTCCATTTAAATCCTATATATTCATATTTAGACGTAGCAAGAGGTAGGGCACAAAATGGCGGCGTTTTTCATATAAATATATAGAACTTTAAAGAACCAATCAAAAATAAGACAGCAACTGTCGCCACTGTGAATTGTATGTAATGGAAGAAAAGGACCGCGCAATCTGACGATAGATACATCTCAAAACTACTCCCGATTGATCAAAAAGCGATCCGAAACGGATTCGCGTGTTCGACTTGCGCAATAAACGCTCTCAAATCTCTCATGGAGCGCTATTCCGTGCTCCGTCAAATTCGATAGATCAATGATTGATTGAAACAAAACAATTAAGGTACGTTCGGCTATTGATTTAAAATAGGGTGCCCTCGCTTGGATCATAATCGCTCTCGGACCACTTCGGCAAAGATCTGTGACGTCACCGTCCAAATAGAGAGCGCTCTGGGAGGAGTAAAGCCGAAAGAGCTATAAGATAATACTGTTAACAAAAATAAGTTGGGTTATGTAGTGGTGAGAAGCAAAAAAAAATTAAAAATTTTTGGGGGTGGACCACTCTTATCACTTAGGGGTATGAAAAATAGCTTAAAACCTATTCTCAGACCTGCCGAATATACATATAAAATTTCATAAAAATCGGTAAAGCGGTTTCGGAGAACAAAGGTAACTAAAACTGTGACATGAGAATTTTATATATTATATAATACTCACAGAAGTTGTGCTACAAAATGTATTGAGCATGTCACAAAACAATAGTTGTCACGGAATTGTAACAAATAAAAAAATCCTACTCATACAACACCTTACAAAGTTTCGTTTACAAAAAATATATGTATACAGGCAAACGTATTTGCTGATCGCGAATAAAGTATAAAGTATACTATGCTACTCATGAATAATCTCAATTAATTACCAAGAAGTTTGGTTGAAAACTTAAAACTTTATCCACTTGCCATCATTATAAGCCCGTACTATCAAATCACATCGACATTTTGGTAAATAAATCTATATGTTTGACAATAAATCTTCCAACAAAAATAATAGTATTTATAGAAAGCCGTAACAAGAAATTCAATCAATCCTCAAACCGCCTAATAATTATATCGTATAAAAAATCCAAACAATAAACTATTCTTATCGTCTATTTCCTAGCAAAATATCGTGTTTCACAATTTAAACAAACAATAAACTGCCCCGCACAGCATTTTTTTCATTACATATTCTAAAAGAGCTTGTTGAGTTTAGCAGTTGTAAAAAATTTCATAATTTTCTGAGCCCTTTTCCATATTTAAATAAATTATCAAAACGGTTGGTCGTCGTGATGCGCGGTTACCAAGAAAATATGGGCTTTGTTTTGACAAGTTTTAGTTTGGCATAGATTTGACAAATTTTAGTTTCACATTTTTTGTATCTGATAGAGTCTTAGAAGGCATACATTTTTCAATATTCAAAGACGCGTAACTTTTTTGATGTTTATCCAATTATTCTGAAATTTTTTGTAGGTGCTATAATGTGAGTAATACTCCATAAAAATGAGAAAAAACGTGGTTAATGAAACTTCACTGAACAAGCCTATTTATTCATGAAAATATTTGTCACAAACTTAAAATGAGTAGTTCAGTTGTTTTCCGCGGCCCCCTCTCGATAACCTATTTTATGTACGACTGCTACTTTTTTTGAAGAAATACTTACACCTATTGGGTATTTTTACCCTTCAAAATGAACCAAAATGATCAATG
Organism: Ceutorhynchus assimilis; assembly: GCA_917834065.1. Classification (NCBI taxonomy): domain Eukaryota; kingdom Metazoa; phylum Arthropoda; class Insecta; order Coleoptera; family Curculionidae; genus Ceutorhynchus; species Ceutorhynchus assimilis. Next base: position 13,490,071 of record OU892286.1, on the reverse strand, counting down.
TGAATGTTTCTTTGGTTGGTAACTGCAGTTTCTACTAGTAATTTACGAAAGACCACCAGTTTTGTTTATTATTTGACTTTGAGTGGGTGCTGTTGCGGAAATAACCCACAACAGGTTTAATTTTTATTATTTCTAATTTAATATATCTCAATTTCTATTAATTACCATAAAAATAATATTCTAAAAATAGATGCTATTGCTGGACTATTTATCTTGTAAAACCGGCAACAACAACCCTCTGAACCAATAAAATTACAGGTTTCTTCATTACCTTATAAGGCAGTGGACCTTTCTCGCCACATTGTTTTCTAGATTTTTGTAACCTACTCCCCTGGCAGAGTCTAGTCAACGCACATTTTTCAGCACTATTAGAATAAGCGTAGAGTTCGCACCCTCGCGCCCTCTGAATGCTCTCCAGGAGCAAAACCCCCAAAAGCCCCCGTTAGTATGCGCAATTTATAGTAAAATACTACTCTCTGCGTCTGAAGGCCTAACATGGTCTATATTATTGATCACAATTCATGTAATTAACCCCTAATTGTTGCAAGTCATATCGGACGAGCAAAATTCTTTCGTACGTGATTGTCTTTTGGCTCTCTCTCACTCTCGACGGGCTCCATCGCACCTGTATATCGTTGTGTTTTCTTTTCATCTCAGTGGAAACTTCCCTAGCTGCCAGTGTGAATAGTGGTGTAAATGAATAAATATACGCCTTGTGGATTTATCTGCATGAACCGGATTAAGCAAGTAAGACCGTTACAATTTCAACAGTCGAACAATAAATACTGATTAGTGATTCACTTGAAATGCACTATAAATTCAAGTGTTTTCTAACGTTTAATGCAGAAATTTGGTTTTCACACTCGTGAAATTAACATTTGTACATTTGTATATAGGAACTGAGATTATATAAAGACTTTTCTTGCTCATATTGTTTACAGACTTCCGCAGAAAAGTGCTCAAATTGTTAACTCTCAATAATTAAAAGAACTTTCGAGGATCAATAAACATTTTGTGATTACAGTAAACTGATTGAAGTTGACGAATTATTTATGTTGTGCTTTCGTGCATTTAATTAGTTAATTTGTGTATTTGTTTACTTAACATTTAATCATAATAGTTATTTATGTCATACCAATACATTATTGTGTTTTTATACCTTAGACACCATCTACATAATTCATTACTTTAGGCCCGTGCGGGCGAAGTGACACTTTTTACCCAGGTATTTATTATTCACAACCAACTGGTATGACATAAAAGTTTGTATGCACCACGGGTACCTACTAATAGATATATATACCCTCGGGCGACTAACGAACACTCGGGCCAGAGGCCCTCGGCTTTGTAAGACTGTCGCCCTCAGGGCATAATCATCTACTTAGTACCCTTGATACCTAAATGATATTATTATCATTATCAGATTCCCCTTCCTTTTATGAATCAAGATACTCATTTACTTTAGATTAGTATAAAATTTGTAGTTCGACTGGACGTCCAATTAGAAATTTTTATATAGGATTTGATTGCTGACTATACCGAATTACTTCCATTTATTAATTAAATTGGCTATTTCACTAGAGTGTTTCACACTGGCAAAATGTCATAGGAACGGCCGGTTTCCTACAGACAAAACTCCTACCTGTTCCTACCTGGACAAAACCAACATGATGGTTTATTTGCAACCATATATGTAATCTTGATATTACTGACTTTTTAAAAATTTGGAAGTGTCACTTCAACTGTGTCACTTCCCTCTTCGATTTCCCTCACTGTAATTTATTTACCTTTGCTGGCAACAATGAGAACCTGTCAGGTAAAAACGTCAAAACAGGGAATGACACATTTTGGCATGTTTGTTTTATTTTTTTAATAATATAAAAATTAAATGAATACTCATAATTAATGGTGTGCTTGCAAATAAAATAGTATACAAACCTCGGAGGAAAGTTTTCATTTCTGTCTCGAGATTAATAGTCAATCTCGTAGCTTCGCGTCTCGATTGACTATGTAAATCTCTCGACAGTACAGTAATGAAACACTTCCCTACTCGGTATGTAATATACTATTTTCAGCGACAAAATTTTGTGTGGTTAATGTTCTATGGGTTAATGTTAAAAAACTTTTGAGTTTGACAAGTGTCACCTAAAGAAAATAAATTTTCCAAATGAAAGTTTGGCTTGTTTCTCTCGTCCAGCCGAATACCACTCAAGAAAAAATTATGTAGGCAAAATTATTTTCTTGGTTTTATTCAAGTTTGTTGCAACAAACTTTCATACCAGTCGAAAATTTTGCCAACAAAATTTTTTCTCTTATGCTCAGATAAACACATGAAATAGATAGGTTTATTATGATTAAAAGATGACCCAAACATTGATTCCCATTCTAAGATCACTTGCGGACATTTACTGCAGATGTGCCATATTTATAAATTGTCATAAGTTGCAGGAAAATGGAATTGGAAATTGAAAAAAAAAAAGTAATTATAAAAACCTAGATAGGTATATGCATAAACAATTATAACATAAAATATCGCGGTGCTTTCCAATGAATAGGAATAATTATTATATAAAATAATAATCTATTATCACAATAAAATTTGAATAAGAATTTGTGCTAGCTGAAAATGGCAACACTGCCTAAAATCTCGGAACCTGGTTGTATTCGTCTGGGAACGCCCACCTGAATCGTTTTATCTTTGTTAAGATAACCAGATAAAGAAGGATGCAAATATTTCTAGAGCAAGCCCGACCATAATCGCGAATGCGCCCTAGTATTCGTAGTAAGAAATGTCAAACGGGTTTTGTTTGTAATTGGCCCGGATTGTCCGCAATTTTATCCCCACTCCATGCAGTTCATTCATTAATCCACTATTGTCGTTTAGGATTGTTGGCCGCAGGAACCAAGTGATTTTATGAATGACTTGCCCTCTCTATTTATGTAGTGTTACTCTGAGGTATTATGTATGAACATTTTTTGACAGTTCCGACAGCCAGTTGAATTTTGTTATTTCTTGTCATGTGACACAAATCACCCAATCATGACAAAATTATACCTACTGAAAACAGCCCATGGGTTGTTTTCACTCTATGATATTGTCACGGACATTGTTGGTCAGGCCCTGCGATCTCTCATTGCCAGTTATAAACCACATAATAACTCTTTTCCGTTTTTCTAGATGTCGCTAACAACCACAGAATTGTCAAAATTGGAAAATACCAGCACATCAAGAACACGTCCGATGTCGATAACATTGACATGAGATTGACATGTCAACATATGACAATATGCCAAAATATTCATTTGATCATAACTAATAATTCATAATGTTTTTTTCTCGCAGGTCTTGCATTTCATCTTTCTTTGTGTTGTCAAGTGTTCTCAAGTGATTTCAAAGATGTTTTGTGTGTTTCAAGAAGAACTTCAAAACTTTATAGATTGGAAGATCTATTTTTATCTTTGTTGATTAGATAAATGACAGGATCAATTAAACATCAATCAGAACTTTGAATAATAGTTATTTATGTATCAAGGGAATTATGCAGGTGTTAATACCCCAGGGCAACGTTTGTGTCCCGAGGGCCTCCGGCCCGAGGGACACCAATTGCCCGTGGGTATTAACTCCTGATAATTCCCGTGATACATAGATAATTTTATATCCTACTGAATTTACTGTATTCTGTCTATTTTTATAAAGGAATAAACCATAAATCAAACTTTCTATTTTTTGTCAAAGTGTTACCTATTCAAGGTAAAAGCGGGAGTTATGGAAATCCTTAACTCCCTTGGGAGTTATGATATTCTTAACTCCCTTCCTTAACTCCCTTGGGAGTTATGAAAATCCTTAACTCCCTTGGGAGTTAAGACCCTGTTTATGATTATCGTAACCAAGGTATTATATGGTTTTAATAGTTCAGTAGAATATAAATATGTTAAGGATCCCTTAACCATCGATAAAGAAACTGTCTTTTGATCTAATTAACAAATTATCAATTAATTTAAGCAAACAATAATGCCCCAAAGTCTAGAATAAACGAATTTGAACAGACCGACAGTAATGCGAACAGGGTGCCATCTATCATAAAAAGTCCTATGTAAAGTAGGTGTCTGTAGCATCGATGCAAAACCAGTAAATAGTGATTTTCCGATGTGGTAGATGGCGCTGGCTTGGCTCAATTTTGTTGACAACAAAATTTACACTGAGATTCCATTCTCGACAGTTTATATAGTATTTATCTCCGTTGTTGGTCAAAAAATGTTCTATCCGAATAACCCTCGAACATTGATAAATGCTCAAAAATTTTATAACAACTTCTTCAAGCTTGTTGCTTAATAGGCTATTGACTATGTCATTCAATAAGAAACTAAGACGTTAGTGGAATTTTATTGTTTGATATGTTCAAATGGTCCCTAGAGATGATAAAACCGCGGAGTGCTACCAGATATAAGGGTGCATTTTTAAGAGCGGGGTGAGTGACAAACTCACCCCGCTTTTTGGGTTTTCGGCTATAACTCAAAAACTATGCATTTTTGATGAATAACTGCATCAATGTTTTTTGTAAAGAATAAAATTTCCTATCGAAATGACATCTTTTGAAGTCCAGGAACTTGTTTTTTTTTTTAACAAAATAAAACCAAAAAACAAATTGAAAAAAAAACACAAAAAATTGACTTTTTATTTTTTTCTTCAATTTTTGCCTATAACTTTTTTCTGAGTTGACTTAAGCATAGGAATTGCTTCATGAAAAATGAAGCTTATGTAATTTCCGTGAAAATGGCGGCTGATAGAAGTCCATATGTTAAAAAATGACCGAGATATATGTAGACATTCAAAGTTAGCAACTTTTTTTCGATTTTTCAACTTTTTGCTATCGTATCATATTTTCTTTTTTTGCATGGTCAAGGACCCCGCACAAAAAGATAGGAAAAGTGGTCCCGGTCAAATCGTCTGAAATTTTGATATGATATACTTCTCGTTATCCTGATTAAAAGCTGTCATGGACACAAAAAAATCTATCGAGGGGTTTTGGAGTTATAGGTCCTCAAAGTTGTCATTTTGGATATAGATGTCAAAGTTCATAATTTGGTCAAATACTATTAAAAATAGAGTAAATAAACTTCAAAAGATCAGAAATACTTAAATAGTGTAAGTAAATACATATGTTAGAAAATGATACAATAAAGGTGCTGTTCTTTGTTATTAGTCCGGGTGTTCATCTGTTGTTTCTCCACAGACCATTGAAAAATATGTCGAGTTGATTTCGAGTTATAGCGTGTTATGTTTTTTTTTTTTTAAATTGGTCAAATATTATTGAAAGAGAGGTGAACGAAGTACTTACCTACCTGATTAAGTAAAAATCTCACAGTTTCTCCCACATAGGGATTCTGTGAAAGCAAGAATGTATTATAAAATAAATATAAAAGCAAAAATAAATTCTATATTTTTAATTATAATAACAAAATCTATCCTATCTACATACACACTATACTTTTAATCTATTCTATGTCGATACCAACAATTCGAGATTTAAAACAATAAAAAATATACATAGTTTGCTAAAAATTACAAATAAGCATATTAATGAAAATAATAAAGGAAAAGCGAGGTGGATTTTAGTTTTAATTGATAATACGTACGTTATTTGGGGCTCTGTTTCCAGCATCTGATACACGAAGTAGTAACTCGGTACTCGGTTGCCGGATAATGGATATTTGATTGGTGCCGCGGGTAACCCAAATACCAAATTACTGCTGCTATGTGTGCACAAGGCACAAGTGCTCAGCGTTCTGGATCCTGACTTGCAGGTACAATAATGACCTCTTACATTAGTAAAATCCGAGGTAAAATCATAGTCAATGAAAATCTGGTGCCTTACTGCATTTCTGAAGCGTGAAAACACCCTTAATCTGATGAGATTGGGGTAATTCAGTAACAGGTCTATTTGCAATTCATTATTTGGTCCTCTGCCCATAGTGTCCTGGATGTAAGACGGCGCCAGATTTATCAGATAGACACCTACCCTACCTTCAAGGTTCTCAGATATTTCTAGATCCAAATATGGAAAGTCTAGAGTATGATTTCCGTGTAAGCGCCTCCACTGCGCATTTCTAACCCGCAGGTTTTCTTGGTCGATTATAACTTGGAAATTATTTCTGGTAAGCGATCTTTGCCGTATTTGTTGGGCCAGCTGTTGCTCCTTCCATTAGTACTGGCTTCCGATATTTATTGAACATGGCCCCACAAATTCTTTAAAATCGCCCAAACATTTCAAGTGGACCGCAAATATAGTTTTATCAAAAAAATGAAATACAGATTTAAAATGTTCCTTTCTTGCTTCAATAATTCATCGAGTTTTAGTTATTAGCCTTGATAGGTTAGCTGCTTCTGTCGAGAATGGATGTTCGTGCGACCTTAGTTGAGTTGGCATCCTACATTCAATTCCCAGCCTTTCCAACAAGGTCCCGGCATCTCGGTAACCTCGGTCCAGAATAAATATAACGTTAGGTAGGAGCCAGTACGAATGGGAGGAATAACAGTTGAGCTGGCCCAACAAATACGGCAAAGAAAAAGAAAACCTGTGGGTTAGAAATGCGCAGTGGAGGCGCTCACACGAAAATCGTGCCTAAAAGTTTCCACATTTGGATCTACAATATCTGTGGGACTTAACTGTAGGTGTCTATCAAATAAATCTTACGCCGTCTTACATCCAGGGTCCTTATTCTTGAAACAGGGGAGCAGCGTTCCCAGGAGAACGAGTGTTTCGTCTTTGTCACCTATATTATCATTTGCATATCATTGAGAAAGACGAAACACTCGTTCACCTGGAATCGTTGCTCCCCTGTTTCAAAAATAGGTACTCAGGACACACTATGCACAGAGGAGCAAATAATGACTTGCAAATAGACCCGAATTACCCCAATCTGATCAGATTAAGGGTGTTTTCGCGCTTCAGAAATGCAGTTAAGCACCAGATTTGCATTGACTATGATTTTACTAATGTAAGAGGTGATTATTGTACCTGCAAGTTAGGATCCAGAGCGCTGGACATTTGCGCGCACATAGCAGCAGTTATTTGGTATTTGGGATACCCGCGGCACCAACCAAATATCCATTATCCGGCCACCGAGTTGCTACATTGTGTATCAGATTCTGGAAACAGAACCCCAAATAACGTGCATGTTATCAATTAAAACTTAAATTCACCTAGATTTTTCTTCATTATTTTCATTAATACTTCTGTTTATTTCTAATTTTTAGCAAACTATGTATATTTTCAATGTTTTAAATCTTGAAATGTTGGTATTGGCATAAGATGGATTAAAAGTATAGTATCTATGTAGATAGGATAGATTTGTTGTTAAAATTAAAAATATAGAATTTATTTTTGTTTTTATATTTATTTTATAATACATTCTTGCTTTCACAGTAATCCCTGTATGTGGGAGAAACTGTTAGCTTTTCACTCAATCAGGTAGGTAGGTACTTACATAAATAAATTTTTTTTATTCCGTTCACTTCTCTTTCAATAATATTTGACCAAATTAAAAAAAATAATAATTACACGCTATAAATCGAAATTAACTCGACAGATTTTTCAATGGTCTGTGGAGAAACAACAGATGAACACCCGGACAAAGAAACAGCACCTTTATTGTATCATTTTCTAACATATGTATTCACACACTATTTAAGTATATTTTTAATAGTATTTGACCAAATTATTAACTTTGACATCTATATCCAAAATGACATCTTTGAGGACCTATAACTCCAAAACCCCTCGATAGATTTTTTTGTGTCCATGACAGCTTTTAATCAGGATAACGAGAAGTATATCATATCAAAATTTCAAAACAAGATTTTTGAGAACTTTGGGACTTGTCCCGCTTTTGGACTTTCAAGATCTGGTCACTTTAGATCTGGTTCACCCAAATCTTAAATTGAATCAGATCGATCTAGGCTGGTCAATCAAATGCAGCTCTGGAACAACATAAACATAAACAGCTCAAATCTGTTCAATGTGGAAAATCATTGCAGTACATTTATTTTAATGCGTCCGTTTCCAAGATCGTCAAGAAATAATTGTTGTCTTCTTGTCGTATTGTCATTATCTTCTACATCTCTTGCGTGTGGCTTCCGCCAACTGTATTGTCAAATTCCCTGAGAATGAAGTTTTTTTTTTTTTTTTTAATTTGGAGTTCCACAATATAGTACTATATCTGTGATAATGGTTTTAACCTTGTTCCCAATACTTTTAGACTCAGCCAGTACACATCAAGTTCAATAGGGATTCTTTTATACAGTTCTTGTCCTGTGAGGTAGATATTATTCTGCTGTTCTTGGATAGGTAAATGCGGACCAATGAAACCAAGTGGCTTTTATCTACGATTATTTTCTTCTTCAGGCTGTTACCAAATTTGTCCTCTTGCGATTGGTTACAGCATGAAGCAAAAAAATTATTTTCGTTGAACGTTCAAATCCAAAAATATGAATTGCAATTCGTTGCTATGTGAAAGATCAATCACAAGGATTGGGACAAGGAACTACTCAAATTGCAACATGCTTTAAATACTGCTAAGCATGGAATTACTGGATACACCCCTGATTTTCTTAACTTTGCTCATCATATACCTACCCCTTTCTAGACGTTACTATCGTGATGCTATATCTTCTGGGGACATCGAAATTTCTCCAGGAAAGCCAGATAATTATGATAAGGATATCAAGATTGGTATAGTTGACATATTTACTGAATTAAGGAAAAAACTACATAGGTAGCTCTTACCAAAGAAGTTCTCATACCTATAGCTTGAGAAGACAAGATGCTGTTTGCAATGTAGGTGATAAGGTCTGACGACGCAAAGTTCTTTCAGGTGCTTCTAAAAAGTTTTCCGCAAAGCCAGCTAGCGTATTTCTCGTTAATCTATGCATTGGCCGATTCTACAGGAAAACATGTAGGAAACTGGCATATAAAAGACCCAAAGCAGTACCTTGGCACCACTCCCTATGGTACATATAAGGCCCTTCGTGTGGTTGAAGCCGTCGCCGTCGGCTGCACCTTGTGCCTTAATTTTCACGCGGCGGCCGCAAACATGCGCCCTTGGTACATAAATAACTATTAGATCATGAAAATTAAGGCACTATCAAGAATTATTATTCTTGGCAATATTGCGAAATTTTTTTATTCACTGCGAGCTACAAATCATTTCTCTCAGCGCCGCTCATAACGAGCTTCGAACAACGTTCGCATTTGTCAAGAGAGCCAAAAAGGTATCCGACTTATTTTCCCGGTTTCTAGTTTTGCTCTCTCTAATGCTTTTCTTTAGCGCTTTGTTTTTCGGAAATTTATGCTCATTGCATCATTGACGATTTATTTGAAATTAGTTTTAATTAACTGATACATTCTCAATATGTATCAACCTAAAATTTGTCAGATGATAGTGACTTATGAGCATTCGAGAGCACTGGCAATCCATCCACCCGAATATATCTATCGAATCTGGAATTTCCTAAGAACATGCTATTTCTACACAGTTCCTTATGGTTTGTTGCTCCCAATAAGTCAAATTGAATTTATTTAAAGGAATAAGATATTCCAGAGAGGCTTTTGCGTCACTTCCATTTGTCGATTAGATAATTTCGTATGTTTTATGCAAGATTGGAATTGAATAAAGAGACTAAGTATGGGCTCATTTAACCTGGTCGAATAATAAAGTACAGAGGCAGAAAACGCAATCAGCAAAACCACCTCAAGCGCGTCATCGATGACGTTTCGGCATATTATCACTAATCTAATGAAGTCCCCTTCTGGTATGCTGCCCCGTCCGCAATATCTTTTATCGTCCCCAAGACAGTGACTGAGATTCCCCTTCTGCGCTTTTGTACAGTTTTTTCACGTAATATATTTAGCGGATAATCATTGAAGCAAAAAAACCGTTGCTCCCCTTGTGCGCGCTTTATGGGACAAAGAAACATTTGGACATTCGCGTCGTTAACGCGTTTTTCTTATCGTCCGCTCCATTTTGCAGAATTCATTTTTTGTTTATAATTCGCATATTTTACATGGTCTATCAGGTTAAGCTTTTTGTTTGAAGAGTAAGCGTTTCTGCACGCACGGCTAGAAAAGCGAGGTGATATTATACTTTTACCTCCAATGAAAATATTGTCCATTTTTGTAATGGGTCTCACTTCTTCCATGTTCTGTACAACAGGAAATATTGTGAGTCGTCTGCCTAGCATATAACAAACATTTTCAATTAGACTCAAGTAGTCAGTCTCGATATTTTAATCCGAATAGTTCTTTTGATCATTTCTAAATAGAACAGTAAGGTTTCAAAATACGGTTCTCTGTAAGCCATAGGAAATTGATCATAGATAGGTATTTCAGACCAGAGCAAGTGACTTTTAGTTTATAGGGTGAACATTGTTTGGCCGGTTTGGCTGGTCTCGAGGACGACGTTTCCATGGAATTTAGTGGTGGGAAAATAGTTATTAATGATACTACATAGTTCGATATGGACACTATACCAATTAAACGCGTGCTAGATACACAAGTTTCATTGGAAAAGTTCATATCGAGCAATTATCTTTCAAAATCTACAATCGTCCAAATAGATTGACGAGAAACTTTTTTTTTTATTCAAATTTCAAAATTAGTCGGGTGAAGGCGCTTGTTGATCGTTGGAATTTTGACTTTTTCATTGAATAAATTTGTCTAAGTATCCCTTTTTTTTTCAGATTATTGCGTTTTTTTTATTGCTTGGCAACTCCAATCGCATGCGGAAACGTGGCTCTTTCCGCACTGGTTAGGAAATATACTATTCGAGGTGCGCAACCGTAAGACTAATAGAGTCTTAGTAGTATCCGAATGTGTCTATTAATAAGGCATTTTTCCTTCTTTTGGTCTCCCTCAAGCCTGGCGTCCACATAGGGACAACTAATTTTTAAAAAACATGCCCATTGCATCCTAAACCTCCTACTCTGAGGTGCTAGAGGGCAAAAAAAAAATCATAAAAACCTAATTTCATACATTCACCGTGCAAAATCCTCGAGCGGAATATTTGATAATCTCATTAATTCGTGCCCCTCTAAGTGCTCTCAAAATGCTGCTCTATCTAAGATCACTTACCCCAACCATAGGATTAACATGCAGGGTTTCAGAAATATAGAAAAACATTATCAAAGAGAACTGCCTAATTTTGCGCTGTTAAAGCAATTCCTCGCAACAATAACAAAATAATGCATCAAGTGGATTAGTTGCTACAATGTAGTCAGTCGGCATACTATAGTATGCCATAATGGAGCGTTCTATAGATTAAACATTTGCAGTTTATTTTATGCCAGAGTCTAAATTTTGAACGGAAAACTTTGTAATTATTTCATAGTTATCACAGGTCATTGTTTACCACACTCTTTGATATCGATTTTAAACTAAGTAAACTGTGTTTTTTATGATAGAGTAGAGATAATGGGTTTACTACTTTCTACTCTATCTCAAACACTAAGGACTTCATCTATAAATATGTGTTTTTTATCTCTGATATCATTTTGTTCACCCGAATGTACAGGGTGGCCTGTTTTCGATGTTTTGATGGGCTATATCAGAAACCAGCCAGCAGAGATATCAAAAATCTGGGAGCACATTCTCGAGCTCTTTTTTTAAAGAAAATAACAATGACGAAGACAAATCACGGCTAGCTTGATGCGTTCAGGAAATACAGGGCAATTTTCAACTTTTCCAATTTTAAAAGGCCTTCTAAATTCTTTATTAATTAAGATATCCAAAAACGAAAAATACTTTCTATAGGCAGTGTACATTTATCCAAATTGGAACATTTTTTTTATACATATATTTTTACCACACTGTACATATTAGCATTTATTGTATATAAAAGGCGATCAATTTCATCAATAAAATCAGATTCAAACTTATTTTTGTGTAACCATTGGCCTAGCAACGCGTCGTGAGACTGCGCTCTAACAATTACTTTTGCTTTAGCCTTATTGTAGCAGGTGCTCTGTCTGGTTACATTCGGCCCTTCCTTGAACCTGTAGCAGGTGCTTTGTCTGGTTACAGGTTTTTCAACCCTCAAGTGCTTTGTCTCGCTGGGGTCTTCTTTCCAACTTACAACAAGTACTCTAGTCTGGTTGTAAGTTACCTGTCTTCCGCCCTAGTACAAGTGCCGTGACTTTGAGTCCTGTCTGGTACTAAGGTGCTTCTGCTCTTCTATCCTAAACCATCAGGATCAAGCAGAAAATACCATCCAGAGAATCAGAGTCTCCTGGAGCGTACAGGCGGTTTTTCTAGTAAAATCCAGTGGCAATTTTTTTACAGATGCCAACGATTTTGGAATATCAACAAAAGTTCTGTTTTTCTATATGGTATATTATTTTTCTATTGAATAACTCTGTTTCTACGAGCGTGCGGGAAATGGCTCTTCCCGCACTATTTGCTGTGCGGGAAGAGTTTGAAATAATCATTGGCTACGTTCACCAGAACCAAAACGGATTGTAAACAGTTTACAAATACCAACGGAATATGTTGGGTAAACTCTTGGTTCTGCTGAACGATTCAACTTTTCAATGATAGAACGTCACTTTCTGAATGACAGGTCACCACACAAAATACAGTGTTGAGAATTATAAACACTCTCAAATTATGCTTGTAAAAATGGCGACCGTTTGCAAAACATGTTTGATTTCAACACAAATTCAACATAGCGTTCAGCAGAACAATCGCAAACCGTTTACCAACGTTTATATCTAGTGAACGTGGCCATTGTGACATGACGAATTATTTGTATTGTTGATACACCTTTACCTTTACCTTTACCTTTTTTTTCTAAATACTGTTTAATACATTTTTAATTTTACCTTCTATACAATCGCATTTTATTTGAATTAAACTTCTCGAAACATCACCTTTAGTATGCTCGTAGAAAAAATATAGTTCCTAACTCTTGCGGAAAGAAATTTCCGGCACTCGGCCACTTAGCATCCTCGTGCCGGAAATTTCTCTTCAGGAACATAGCTATTTTGAGCTGATTTTAATGATATATTATGGTTTTATAGCTTTTTCTTCAATAAATTTTGAGAAAAAATAATAATTATTTTTCTCCATAAGAATGAGCTAGAAAGAGGTGAGTCATTAAATAAATTACCTAGGAATGTATTGCTTATTCACCTATTACCCCCAATTCATGATGCAAATTTATAAAATAAACTAAACTGAAAAATGAAATTAAGAATTAAAAAATTTGTAGCCGATTCATAGTTCAATATCTCTTTCTAGCTCATTAAATTGTTTCTTAGGGAGGAATGAAATTACTTGCCAGTCATGCCACTGGATTCTACTTGAAAAACTGCCTATAGAGAGAATTTTCCGTTTTTGGATATCTCAATTGATAAAAAAATTAGAAGGCCTTTCAAAATTGGACAAAATTTGAAAAGTGCCCTGATTTGTCTTCGCTATTGTTATTTCCTCAAAAAAAGAGCTCGAGAAAAGAACATTATTTATGTACAGGTGATCAAAATATTATCAGAGATTACTATGTTTTTTTTTATGTATCTCTTAGCCATATTTTTCATTAATTTTGTCAATGAACTCATGTAAAAAATTCTGACAAAAAAGAAACAATAATGCAACGTACGTTTTCGTAATCGAAGCATTCTTTGATATGCTTTTTTTTTGAAGAGCAGTTATAAACATGCAGCCGTATACAAGAAATATTATTACAAATCGCGGTTTTATTTTCTACGTTTTAGAGCAAATATATTTCAATAATGATTACACCACTTTTATATTTGTCACACGATTTTTTTTATAGATAGAGAGTTTTGAGAAGGGCAACTTTTTCTTCGTGAACTAATTCTGCAATTGTCAATAACCATAAAAGACAAACATCCAGGCAGGCATTCGCAACGAAAAATTAAGTCGAATTGAAGTCGCAGAACAGTAAATTAAACCGCCTCTAGGATCAATGTAAGGCGAATGACACCGGATCAGTGTGGTGTACAGAGAAACGTAACAGAGCTGTCCCTGCAGTGCCATATATCAATTAAACGGAGTAAAAATACCTATACGAACAGTGCAACAACGGATGGTGTTTTCCGTTTCGTTCAGGTGATTTACCGATGAAAGTAAAGTTATGGGAGGATACGGGGCGACTGAAAGAAAAAATTCACAGATTTCGCAATCCTTGCAACCATCAAAGATATTGGAAATGGTAACACCATTAGAATCTAATGGTAAAAAACTGGAATTTTGTTTTTGAGCTGTAACTTTTTTCGTTGTTGACTAATATCCATTTGTTTTGGCTTGTTTGGACGAGAATTGAACAGGCTAACGAATTAAAGTGAAACTTTTTAAATTTGAGAAAAATTCAAAATGGCGGACTTTTTCGAAAATTACCTAGTTTTGGATATGAAAAGGCGATATTCGATATTACAAACATTTCAATACCTATCTTAGTTCTCGACCGATTTTTCCTGTCGAGGTCCTAAAATGTTCGCGAAATTATGAACTTTTAGAATTTATTAGAAAAAGTTATACAGAGGGTCATGAAAAAGTTCTAGCGCTATCCAAAATCAGGTAATATGTATATGAAGAAGTCTGTCATTTTGAATTATTCACAAATGTCAAAAGTTCCACTTTGATTCGTTAGCCTGTTCAATTCTCTTCCAAACAAGCCAAAAGAAAAGGAAATTGCTCTACAACAGAAAAGATACAGCTCAAAAACAAACTTCCAGTTTTTTAAGCCCACCCTATACTACGTCAGTGAGATACGATGCACTCATTCTGCAACCTTCACACTAATCCATACGCGTATCTTAAGTATGCTGTTAACTCACTTGTATCATGAATATCTATCATAAAACAAACGCTAAACTCTATGATTTTTGTCCTCTTATCCCATAATCCCCATGCATTTTTTTTTTTTTTTCAATTTTGACCGTCCAGATAACGATATAATCCTTGTCGCGCGCTGTTTGCCGGCAAGGCGCAGTAAGCACTGCGCCCACTGCGACACGCTTCGCCTTTTACTTCAAATTTTATCGCACGCCCCTGGAGATACCGCCGTCTGCCGTCTTCAGACCTTGAAAGAAAACTTCAAATTTGAAACCCATATACGGGAGAACATAAACATTTCCAATGCTAAAAGATTTTAGTACTGATTCGCTGATTTACATTCTGCACGTCAGCGTTCAAATATAAAAGCTCTACCCTTATAAAAAAACAATGGAAAACAACTTGTAAGAAAGTAACTATTCACGAGTTTAATTTTATCAGAATCACCTATTTTCAAAGGATATTATTTGAATGAGCAGATTCATCTTTTTTCCATTTGGGGTACGTTCCTTACTTTAGGAAGGCGAGTCAAAATGAAATATGAAGTCGTGCTCTTCATTGGCAACCCAAAACATCTTTACCAATCATAGCTAGTTGTTACCTCATCACTCATCACGTGTCATGCTGCAAATCTATGCGTTCCTAAGTTGGGATAGTTGTGTACGACCTGACAATACCTCAGATCATTTTTGGGGTAAGACAAAGTGCAAGACCCATCGGCGACGCCACCGGAATTTTATTGAACATCGAGATGGCCCGCGGTTTCCATATCTACAAGCTGCAGAAGATTTTGTTGAACAAAAACTTCATAATGTGAAAATTTTGGGTAAATTTTCTTGGCTTTTCCGTCCACAGACGCGTTTCGATCTATCAGATCTCATCAGTCTGGCTAGGAAAGCAAAGAAAACCAGAAGTTAGGATTCAGCACTTTTGCTGTAACAGTACTGACTGTCTAATAGGCCGACCAAAAATCAGTTAGTTGGGAAAACAAGTTTTCTCCTATTATCCACTGATGTGAAAATTTTAGGTGAATTTTCTTCGCTTTTCCATCCATAGACGCGTTTCGATCTATCAGATCTCATCAGTGTGGCTGGGTTTTCCCAACTAACTGATTTTTGGTCGGCCTATTAGACGGTCAGTACTTTCACAGCAGAAGTGCTGTTTAGTGCTGAATCCTAGTCTTAGATGGCGCCACGATCAAAATTCGCTCTTCGTATTACTTCTACTTTGCCTGCAGGGACTAAACTTGGGTTGGTTTTCTTGGCTTTTCTAGCCACACTGATGAGATCTGATAGATCGAAACGCGTCTGTGGATGGAAAAGCGAAGAACATTTACCCAAAATTTTCACATCAGTGGATAATAGGAGAAAACTTGTTTTCCCTATTCTGCGTTTTCTGAACTAACTGATTTTGGGTCGGCCTATTAGACGGTCAGTACTTTTACAGCAAAACTGCTGTTTAGTGCTGAATCCTAGTTTTAGATGGCGCCACGATCAAAATTCGCTCTTCGTATTACTTCTACTTTGCCTGCAGGTACTAAACTTGGGTTGGTTTTCTTTGCTTTCCTAGCCACACTGATGAGATCTGATGGATCGAAACGCGTGTGTGGATGGAAAAGAGAAGAAAATTTACTTTAAAACTAATCTGGGTTTTCCCAAATAACTGATTTTTGGTCGGCCTATTAGACGGTCAGTACTTTCACAGCAGAAGTGCTGTTTAGTGCTGAATCCTAGTCTTAGATGGCGCCACGATCAAAATTCGCTCTTCGTATTACTTCTACTTTGTCGGCAGGGACTAAACTTGGGTTGGTTTTCTTGGCTTTTCTAGCCACACTGATGAGATCTGATAGATCGAAACGCGTCTGTGGATGGAAAAGCGAAGAACATTTACCCAAAATTTTCACATCAGTGGATAATAGGAAAAAACTTGTTTTCCCTATTCTGCGTTTTCTGAACTAACTGATTTTGGGTCGGCCTATTAGACGGTCAGTACTTTTACAGCAAAACTGCTGTTTAGTGCTGAATCCTAGTCTTAGATGGCGCCACGATCAAAATTCGCTCTTCGTATTACTTCTACTTTGCCTGCAGGCACTAAACTTGGGTTGGTTTTCTTTGCTTTCCTAGCCACACTGATGAGATCTGATGGATCGGAACGCGTGTGTGGATGGAAAAGCGAAGAAAATTTACTTTAAAACTAATCTGGGTTTTCCCAAATAACTGATTTTTGGTTGGCCTATAAGACGGTCAGTAGGTACTTTACAACAAAAGTCCTATTTTTATTCAGAAAATATAGTATTTCAAATATCAACCTATTCTTGGCTGTGACGTCACTGCATGCGAGGCATTTTTTTGCTACCTTCCATGTTATTATGATAATATTGATAAAAAAATATTGAAATACCTCCACCGTAATGTCGATAAAAAAGTTTTTGAAAAAAGAATCACTCCGCAGTTTTTTGTAATATATACTAAAAATTAATGGGAAAATTTCTTTACCTACCTAGTTAATTTTCAGAGTCCTCTTTCGGTTTAGCCAGTAGTGAGATCAATTTAACAAAATGTTAAAAGCATAAGGACTTTTGGCTAAACTGGAAGTTAGATCTGGAGTCAGAGTATGTAGAAACCATCCCATTAATTCACAAAAAAAATACAGGGCGATTCTTTTTTCAAATACTTTTTTGTCCGATATATTTTTTGCTATTTGGCGTTCATATTTTTTCAAATATCACGGTTGCTCTTTGCTGTGATTTTCTGTCTTTAAGTAACTGCTTTTTCACTGTGGCATTTTGGACTTCCGTTATACTATAAACGTAAAAACCATAAATACAGGGTGTCCGGAAAATAGCATTGAAGCTCTCTTCGTAGTAGGGGATACTTTGAGAAACCCTAGAAAAAGATCTAGAAACATCCTTCTCGAGCATGGAATTCAACTTCCTTATTTTCGATTTTTTTGTCCAAATTACAATATTTCGTACAAATTATTCGGTATGTTTTTTTGATTCGTAACATAATACATAGTTTATAAACATTTTTGTTTAGCTTTAAAAGCACTGCAAATTGCAAATTTTTTAAATTACGACAGGAAAAATTGATTTGACAACATCGTTTATAGTCACCTTCGAATTTTCCATTTAATTGACCTTTTGTTTCGACGCCATATTGCGGTGCGCGAACATAGTTGCCAAAACAAGAAAACCAAAAATTACTAGCGGGCTGTCAATTAGATATTTTATTATTTCTATTCTGCCCAATACAAGCTAAAATTGATGGCTTTTCTTCCCAAAAACATTCGGCAAATTTAAATTTTAAATGTAATTTATTCACTAACTTTGGATTTTGAAGTTGACAGAACGCTAGTAATTTTTTTTTATACTGTTGGCAACTATGTTCGCGCACCGCGATATGGCATCTAAACAAAAGGTCAATTACATAGGAATTTAATTTAATTCTGTAACATATTGTCAACGGGATATTCTTAGTGTTGCCAATTTTAATAAATATTAAAATGCAAATACCTTTCCTAAGAATGCCACCAGATTTTTTAAATTTCTTTTCTGCGGTTCCTTGGAGGGTCCTCCACCACGTAGTGAAGAGTATCAATTTTATTGCGAAATTCTTCCATAATATTTTTCTATATGATTTTTTTATAACTTTTTTTTTTAAACGTTTTGAGTTTTTGAGTAGTTTGACTATCCGCCACTGATAAGTGGAAACTCTTAGCGACTTTGCCAGTGTAAGGAAGCGAACGCTGTTGACCACTGATTGCTAAGCCCCCAAACCAAATAACGCATGCCTCCATTAAAAGAAACATGTGGAGCCTCGTTGGGTCACCGCCACTGCAAATAGCTGAAGGGATTTAATACATTGTTTTGGGGGATCCGCCACCACATTAGGTATAGACAGCACCGAATCACTAATTTCTGATATTGATATAATTGGATAAAGCAACCAAAAATAGAATTTTCTGCACCCTTCCTTACTTTCGAAAAACTTGGAGTCCTTTTTGAGAAAATAAATAAAAAAGTAAACTCTCTAAATAAAAATAGGTACCTATAGGACCCAATGTCGTCGAAATTTTCAATAACAAATCACGAATAATAAACAAAAACGAGAAATCTGCTTTAACTAATTCAATATTCAAACAACCTGCCATAAAAAATTACAAATCTGATATCCAGCGATAAAAACAGTGTTACTCCAATTATCAAAAACCGGAATAAAAGGTCCTGATGCTCATTTTTTATTTTGCACTGGAGAACTATTTCAAATGTGACTAATGAATAGAGACCTTCTTTGGGGGTCGGCTTTATTGTAATGGTATAAATTTATCTTGCTGAATTTAGAACTGAATGCATAAATATTCAGCTAAAACGGCAAACTAATTTTAGTGGAGACTTTCCATGATGGGTTTGTAATTAAGTGCCCCGTACAACCGTATTTTAATTTTAATTCCTGCTTGAATATATGACGACTGTCTTGTGGAAAAGGGTTGGAAATTTTCTCGGGCGTTATTAGTGCAACTCCCCAAAGTCTGCCAAATGGAAATATGTAATTTTCGCGTTCTTGCTGGTATTACAATTGAGTATTTTTTGAGCTAAAATATCCAAATATTTTGGAAATGAATAAGAAATGATATATGATAATGATAGAAAATAATAATTTCAGTTTACCAAACAAAATTTAATTCGGAGCATATTGAAATATTCAAGCGAGTGATTATGTTTAATTAATTGGGCTCAATTCAATAGCGGCAAAATGGGGTTTTCTCGTGTTGTCGTTTTATTTTGCTACACACACACACACACACATTGAAAACTAACATCAATAGGTAATGATAGTAATTAACACAGGAATTTCCCCAATTCAAAATAAAATTATTTGTATATTTGGTAGGTTTAACGCAGGTTGTGTAAAGCTGTAACCTGTAATGCTTTTGGTCGGTGAGTTCCATTTCACAGAATAGGGATTGCTCCAAACGGGGCTTCCTTATGGAACTCAGTCTCGTCAGTGTTGGGCTACACCATGTACTTGTGGCTGCGTGGATTTATTGAAAAGAGGGCTGAAAATTATATTAGCGACAAACCTTGTGCTAGGTCGGATCGCGGACGCACCCTTCTCGATAGCAAAATTTCAACCTTTTAATCAAAAGCATAGGAAAGGTTTGAAAGTCGGCACTTCGGGGTCGGAATATATTATCAGCATTATCATTTTTATCATCATCATTATCTGCTTGACAGCACCATTATCTGAGAGTTATTTGATGACTAAATGAGACTATTAGGAATGCATAACTTCTCGCTCATTGATTGCATACCTAGTCAGTAGTAGCCGGTCGCTGAGACCTGCTCGTATCAGAGATTCTCGTTTTTTTGTACAGGCGGGAAAATCCAGGGCTGTAGCCTCGCAGTCAACCACATAAATCTGACCCTCATATATTGCCCTGATTGCGTTGACCATTCCCGTTAGGAATATACCTAGATTTTGCTGAGGAAGACGTTATAGTCTAGCCTTAGCAAGCCCAAGCCACAAGCCAGACTCGCCTATTTACGCGCCCCCGTCCCGTCTTTTATACATTCGTAGGACTGTGTTAAATTGGCGATCACTTTAGAGAGCTTAGTTTGGGTAATTGTGTCAGGGTTCCTTACCAAGAGACGTCCAAATGTTGCTGGGGCAACACATCTTTCCTTCACTCCAGCTGTGATCCTTAAGAGGACTGCGAACCATAGTTCACGAGCAATTCTTTCACACAGTTTGACAACAAAGTTAATAAAATATTATTTTTATTGAATCGAATGAAGATTTTTTAAGTAAATTTAAATACTTATATATTTCCACTATAGTGGATCTTGAAATATCAAAATAGTATATATTTTCAAAGTGGCCAGTGAGGTCAAAAATCAAGTATGTATGGAATAATTTAAATATCAATTGGTGATAGGACACTTTAAATAAAATCAATAGAGGTTGAATCTCAGATTCATCAAATTCGATAAAAAAAAAATAATAATATTAAAATGTATGTATGTACCTCAATATACTTGCCATAAAACTTCATTAACAGTCGCTGGCCATATCATTATCATGAAATGAAAATATAAAAGATTTAAGTTTCCAGAAATCTAATTATAAAAAAAAAAACAAATAATGATTGAAAATTGTATTGATAAATATGGTTAGCTTCTGCTTGAAGAATAAATTCAATAAAATCAACTTGCACCTGTATGAAATCGAAAGTTGGGTTATTAAATG